>JAVIAB010000047.1:96843679-97401179 GCA_032433765.1 Megaustenia siamemsis | reverse complement strand
GCAATGATATTTACACCTTTATTACCGACACGTCGTTATATTATTTTATTTATGGGACCTGAGTTATTGATACTGTCACCGCTAGTCAACTATGAGTCGTTGATCCTTTCTTCACCAGTCAACTATGAGTCGTTGATCCTTTCTTCACCAGTCAACTATGAGTCGTTGATCCTTTCTTCACCAGTCAGCTATGAGTCGTTGATCCTTTCTTCACCAGTCAACTATGAAACCATCAACAAAACAAAACCATCAACAACACAAAACCATCAACACAACAAAATCGTCAACAACACAAAACCATTCAACAGCACAAAACCATCAACACAAAACTATAAACACCACAAAAAGATCAACACAAAACCATCAACAACACAAAACCATCAACAAAACAAAATCATCAACAACACAAAACCATCAACACAACAAAACCATCAACAACACAAAACCATCAACAACACAAAACCATCAACACAACAAAACCATCAACAAAACAAAATCATCAACAACACAAAACCATCAACACAACAAAACCATCAACAACACAAAACCATCAACAACACAAATCAACTACAACACAAAACCATCAACAACACAAAACCATCAACAACACAAAATCATCAACAACACAAACCATCAACAACACAAAACCATCAACAAAACAAAATCATCAACAACACAAAACCATCAACAACACAAAACCATCAACAAAACAAAATCATCAACAACACAAAACCATCAACACAACAAAACCATCAATAACACAAAACCATCAACAACACAAATCATCTACAACACAAAACCATCAACAACACAAAACCATCAACAACACAAAATCATCAACAACACAAAATCATCAACAACACAAAACCATCAACAACACAAATCATCAACAACACAAATCATCAACAACACAAAACCATCAACAACACAAAACCATCAACAACACAAAACCATCAACAACACAAAACCATCTACAACACAAAACCATCTAGCCTCTACTAATGATTAGTCGTTCCCCTCCATTCTGGTCAACTTTATATCGACGTCACGAACGATAAAAGGGTGGTTAAGGCGCCCTGACCTGGAACTGTCCATGTCTGAGTTTATTTCTTGCTCACTTTGCTCGGTTCTTTAACACATTATCCTACAACCCGTCACACCCACAAAATCAGAGTGGTATCGCCCGCTAAACAATGACGGCTCCTCAACCAAAAGTAGACTTGTCTAACATAAAGAAAAATCAGAATCATTAGACAAATAATTTCCGGAGTGGTTTCCCCTGCAGCAGTTGATATTGACTGAATGTCTTACCTGCTGCTTTGGTTATCAGCAATCTGAGCGAAGAGCACTCGACTGGCTCTCGTCAAGGATCTACCCGCCACGAGTTATCCGACCTTTCAACCGCTGGTTATCTGCCAGCTGAAGTCGGTCTGTTAGAGATTGAGCACAACAAGTTCACCAGAAATCTCACTTTTCTCTTGGAATGTCCTAATGGCTTCTGACAGATTGTCAAATATTGATGACGTCGCTACAGAGATATTCACAGGGAAACCTTCACTGATGACGTCGCTACAGAGATATTCACAGGGAAACCTTCACTGATGACGTCGCTACAGAGATATTCACAGGGAAACCTTCACTGATGACGTCGCTACAGAGATATTCACAGGGAAACCTTCACTGATGACGTCGCTACAGAGATATTCACATGGAAACCTTCACTGATGACGTCGCTACAGAGATATTCACAGGGAAACCTTCACTGATGACGTCGCTACAGAGATATTCACAGGGAAACCTTCACTGATGACGTCGCTACAGAGATATTCACAATGAAACCTTCACTGATGACGTCGCTACAAAGATATTCACAGGGAAACCTTCACTGATGACGTCGCTACACAGATATTCACAAGGAAACCTTCAATGATGACGTCGCTACAGAGATATTCACAGGGAAACCTTCACTGATGACGTCGCTACAAAGATATTCACAGGGAAACCTTCACTGATGACGTTGCTACAGAGATATTCACAGGGAAACCTTCACTGATGACGTCGCTACAGAGATATTCACAGGGAAACCTTCACTGATGACGCCGCTACAAAGATATTCACAGGGAAACCTTCACTGATCTACAGAGATATTCATAAGGAAACTTTCACTGATGACGTCGATACAGAGATATTCACAGAGAAACCTTCACTGATGACGTCGCTACAGAGCTATTCACAAGGAAACCTTCACTAATGACGTCGCTACAGAGATATTCACAAGAAAACCTTCACTAATGACGTCGCTACAGGGATATTCACAGGGAAACCTTCAGTGATGAGGAAACCTTCGCTGATGACGTCGCTACAGAGATATTCACAGGGAAACCTTCACTGATGACGTCGCTACAGAGATATTCACAAGGAAACCTTCACTGAAAACGTCGCTACATAGATATTCACAGGGGAAACCTTCACTGATGACGTCGATACAGAGATATTCACAGAGAAACCTTCACTGATGACGTCGCTACATTGATATTCACAAGAAAACCTTCACTGGAGACGTCTCCACAGACATGTTCACAAGGAAACCTTCACTGATGACGTAGCTATAGAGCTATTCACAAGGAAACCTTCACTGATGACGTCGCTACAAAGCTATTGACAAGGAAAACTTCGCTGATGACGTCGCTACACAGCTATTCACAAGGAAACCTTCACTGGTGACTTCTCCACAGAGATATTCACAGGGAAACCTTCACTGATGACGTCGCTACAAAGCTATTCACAAGGAAACCTTCACTGATGACGTCGCTACAGAGCTATTCACAAGGAAACCTTCACTGATGACGTCGCTACAAAGCTATTGACAAGGAAAACTTCGCTGATGACGTCGCTACAGTGCTATTCACAAGGAAACCTTCACTGGTGACGTCTCCACAGAGATGTTCACAAAGAAACCTTCACTGATGACGTCGCTACAAAGTTTTTTACAAGGAAAACTTCGCTGATGACGTCGCTACAGAGCTATTCACAAGGAAACCTTCACTGGTGACGTCTCCACAGAGATATTCACAGGAAAACCTTCACTGATGACGTAGCTATAGAGCTATTCACAAGGAAACCTTCACTGATTACGTCGCTACAAAGCTATTGACAAGGAAAACTTCGCTGATGACGTCGCTACAGAGCTATTCACAAGGAAACCTTCACTGGTGACGTCTCCACAGAGATATTCACAGGAAAACCTTCACTGATGACGTAGCTATAGAGCTATTCACAAGGAAACCTTCACTGATTACGTCGCTACAAAGCTATTGACAAGGAAAACTTCGCTGATGACGTCGCTACAGAGCTATTCACAAGGAAACCTTCACTGGTGACGTCTCCACAGAGATATTCACAGGGAAACCTTCACTGATGACGTCGCTACAAAGCTTTTCACAAGGAAACCTTCACTGATGACGTAGCTACAGAGCTATTCACAAGGAAACCTTCACTGATGATGTCGCTACAAAGCTATTGACAAGGAAAACTTTGCTGATGACGTCGCTACAGAGCTATTCACAAGGAAACCTTCACTGGTGACGTCTCCACAGAGATGTTCACAAAGAAACCTTCACTGATGACGTCGCTACAAAGCTATTGACAAGGAAAACTTCGCTGATGACGTCGCTACAGAGCTATTCACAAGGAAACCTTCACTGGGGGCCTCGGTAGCCTAGTTGGGAAAACCACCCGACTAGACTACCGACGTTCGGACAACCCGTGTTCAATTCCCGCTGGGAGCAGTGTGAATTGTACTCGTGGTTGGAATAAAAAAAAAAATACCCCCACGGTCGACCCAGCCGTTGGCAGAAATGGGCACCAGGGTATATTATCCTGGGAAGGTGAGGAATGTCGCTTCGCATCTGAGTTTCGATGCTTGAGGCTACACTATACAGAAATATCCGAACATTTCTGGATAGGTGGCCTAGCACATATGGGTATATACTCGCGTGCTAAGACGCCGGTTCAAGTCTCGTACTTTACCTTTACCTTCACTGGTGACGTCTCCACAGAGATATTCACAGGGAAACCTTCACTGATGACGTCGCTACAGAGCTATTCACAAGGAAACCTTCACTGATGACGTCGCTACAGAGCTATTCACAAGGAAACCTTCACTGATGACGTCGCTACAGAGATATTCACAGGGAAACCTTCACTGATGACGTCGCTACAGAGCTATTCACAAGGAAACCTTCACTGATGACGTCGCTACAGAGATATTCACAGGGAAACCTTCACTGGTGACGTCTCCACAGAGATGTTCACAAGAAAACCTTCACTGGTGACGTCTCCACAGAGATGTTCACAAGAAAACTTTCCCTGGTGACGTCTCCACAGAGATGTTCACAAGAAAACCTTCACTGGTGACGTCTCCACAGAGATGTTCACAAGGAAAGTTTCACTGGTCAAGTAGAGGTTAAACACTGATCGTTTAGAAACGGACGGGTCCAGCTCAACAAGGTATTGTCCCGCCAGCCTGTCTCTCGATCACCGATGGCCGGAAATGAGAAACGATCGCGTTGTTCGGGGAGAAAGTGGCTTCATTCAGCGTGCCTCGTTGTTAACGGAGTCGTCGGGTCACGTCCTCCGGATCAGGTGGTCACGGCCTGTCAGGTGGAGATCACCTCGCCCCGCCTTACTCGTGAATCTGGACTCGCACGTTCCCGCCACAAACTGACCCATTCACAGCTGGTGTGGTGATTAGGGACCAGTGGGTAAGCGGGACCCGTTCGTTCACAGTGGAGCGGCAGAAGGTTAATGTCATGGCTTGCAGGTATTATCACCATCATGTTGCATAACGGTAAACAGGACAAATCTGAAACAAGTGCAACGCGTCAAATACTTGGGCACAATAATAACATCAGATGGAAGATGCACCACAGAAATAAAAAGCAGAATAGCTCAGGCCAAAATAGCATTTCAGAAAATGAAAAAACGTCTTCTGCAAGAAATCTATGTCAATAGAAGTGAGAAAGATAATTCTTCGGTGCTATATAGAGCCAATTCTGACCTATGGAAGCGATGATAACATTTGTAAAAAGGAAAAAGTGGTACCGTTACAGCTTTACATCTGTAAATCATCTCGGAATGACTTCTCCATCTCTAAATCATCTCTGAATGACTTCTCCATCTGTAAATCATCTCTGAATGACTTCTCCATCTGTAAATCATCTCTGAATGACTTCTCCATCTGTAAATCATCTCGGAATGACTTCTCCATCTGTAAATCATCTCTGAATGACTTCTCCATCTGTAAATCATCTCTGAATGACTTCTCCATCTGTAAATCATCTCTGAATGACTTCTCCATCTGTGAATCATCTCTGAATGACTTCTCCATCTGTAAATCATCTCTGAATGACTTCTCCATCTGTAAATCATCTCTGAATGACTTCTCCATCTGTAAATCATCTCTGAATGACTTCTCCATCTGTAAATCATCTCTGAATGACTTCTCCATCTGTAAATCATCTCTGAATGACTTCTCCATCTGTAAATAATCTCGGAATGACTTCTCCATCTGTAAATCATCTCTGAATTACTTCTCCATCTGTAAATAATCTCGGAATGACTTCTCCATCTGTAAATAATCTCGGAATGGCTTCTCCATCTGTAAATAATCTCGGAATGACTTCTCCATCTGTAAATCATCTCTGAATGACTTCTCCATCTGTAAATCATCTCTGAATGACTTCTCCATCTGTAAATCATATCTGAATGACTTCTCCATCTGTGAAAATGACTGGAAACATCTGGCAAGTGATCGCACATCATGGAGAGCATGTATAAGGAATGGTATAACATCATTTGAGACTGAGCTAAGGCAAAAATACATAGAAGAGAAAAGACTCATGAAAAAGGATAGAAAACCCTGTGGATCAGTGGGCCTGACTTGTTCATTCTGTGACGGCGTGTGTTTGTCAAACATTGGTAGAATTAGCCACGAGAGAAGCTGTTTGTCAAACATTGGTAGAATTAGCCACGAGAGAAGCTATTTGTCAAACATTGGTAGAATTAGCCACTAGAGAAGCTGTTTGTCAAACATTGGTAGAATTAGCCACGAGAGAAGCTGTTTGTCAAACATTGGTAGAATTAGCCACGAGAGAAGCTATTTGTCAAACATTGGTAGAATTAGCCACGAGAGAAGCTGTTTGTCAAACATTGGTAGAATTAGCCACTAGAGAAGCTGTTTGTCAAACATTGGTAGAATTAGCCACGAGAGAAGCTGTTTGTCAAACATTGGTAGAATTAGCCACGAGAGAAGCTGTTTGTCAAACATTGGTAGAATTAGCCACGAGAGAAGCTGTTTGTCAAACATTGGTAGAATTAGCCACGAGAGAAGCTGTTTGTCAAACATTGGTAGAATTAGCCACGAGAGAAGCTGTTTGTCAAACATTGGTAGAATTAGCCACGAGAGAAGCTGTTTGTCAAACATTGGTAGAATTAGCCACGAGAGAAGCTGTTTGTCAAACATTGGTAGAATTAGCCACGAGAGAAGCTGTTCGACAAAAACAAAACCTCAAAAAACAAACAAAATACACAATAGCCTCCACAAGACCGTCTGACAAGACAAAAAGCGCCGTACGTATTTGAGGAACAAAACAAAAGCAGAACGACGTTTCGCCTTAGCAGGCCTTCAGCTGGAACAATGAACACAACACAAACACCAGTTGTTTTGTTACTCGCCTACATAGAGGAACAGCTTTTTCTTTTCTTTAAAAAAAATTAATTCTACTATAGAGAAGGCATGATCAAAACCCAACAAGCATGACGTTTACAGTTTTCCGAGCATGGACGGTTTTGGGTATAATTATGTAGTGTTTTATACCATACCATCAAAGAAAAGAAATATAGTCATAACTCACACAGTTCACTATAGTCATAACTCACACAGTTCACTATAGTCATAACTCACACAGTTCACTATAGTCATAACTCACACAGTTCACTATAGTCATAACTCACACAGTTCATTATAGTCATAACTCACACAGTTCACTATAGTCATAACTAACACAGTTCACTATAGTCATAACTCACACACCTCACCTTAGTCATAACTCACACAGTTCACTATAGTCATAACTCACACAGCTCACTTTAGTCATAACTCACACAGTTCACTATAGTCTTAACTCACACAGTTCACTTTAGTCATAACTCAAACAGTTCACTATAGTCAAAACTCACACAGTTAACTATAGTCATAACTCACACTGCTCACTTTAGTCATAACTCACACATTTCACTATAGTCATAACTCACACTGCCCACTTTAGTCATAACTCACACAGTTCACTATAGTCATAACTCACACAGCTCACTTTAGTCATAACTCACATAGCTCAATTTAGTCATAACTCACATAGCACACTTTAGTCATAACTCACACAGCACACTTTAGTCGAAACTCACATAGCACACTTTACTCATAACTCACACAGTTCACTATAGTCATAACTCACACATCTCACTTTAGTCATAACTCACAAAGCACACTTTAGTCACAACCCACACATCTCACTTTAGTCATATCTCACATAGCACACTATAGTCATAGCTCACACTGCTCACTTTAGTCATATTTACTGATTCTAAATCAGCCCGCGTGCACTAGTGAGCAGCACAAATAAACTAGAACGCACACAGATCGTCATAGACATAGATAACCTCATTAACACATATGACATAATGTTTGTGTACCATAACAACAACAACAACTACAACAACAACAACAACAATAACAACTACTACTACAATTATGTCAATCGTCTATGGCTCGCAAAAGTGAACCTTGACCAGTGGCGCCATGATTGTGGTGTTGGGCTTAGGCCGTCTTTATATTTGGCTGTGATCAATCTCAGTCAGACACGCGACAGTCAACCCGACTGAAACAAAAATGTCTGCGCTGGAGAAGATATCAACAACGAGAAGTAACACAGGCGCTCCCACCTCAAAATGGAACACACAAACAAGTAAATAAAAAACACCACATGACGTATCAATAATGTGTTGTTAGTGTCCATATTATTGTAAAGGCCTTCGGCACATGATGTTTGGGGTGAGGTGGTCGCTGTTGTGTCCATGTTGCTTTTCCTCCTTTGAAAAAAATCCGGTGACTATTTAAGGCTAGATGAACCTGGAAGCCGTCGATCAGGATCGAACTCGACCTCTTTTCCTTTATAGTCCAGTTCACTGACCACTGAACTATCGTGGTTACCACCTCAAAATGCTCTGACTTAATTAATTCTAAAATCTGTAGAAGATGAAGAAGAAGGAGAAGATTCAAAAGTAGAAGAAGAGGAAAAAGTATTATGTTCAAATACTTATTTCCTATTTGTAGTTAAGCCGAGTTTTAAAACAACTAAAAATGAAAAGAGAACTGCTGAACACAATTCAAGACAAATGAAATTTTTGGGGCATGTTAAAAGACACCACAGCCTACTAAAAGTAATCTTGAAAGGGAAAATACAAGGTAAAAGAGAAAAAAATGCAGAGGCAGACCAAGACTAACATGGACGAGTAACATCAAAAGATGGACAAGTCAACCTATGACAACCTGCACCATCATATCAAGAGAGAGAGTTGAATGGCGCTCCATGGTAGCCAACCTTCGATGCGGAGACGGCACTCAATTAATGAAGTTAGGTTTAAATACGTTGTGTAGGGGCGGGGAGATGTGGCGTCTGCGTCTAATTCCTAAAGTACCATTGTTACATGATGGGCGATATGGTCGTATCACGCCAGGTCACCCTAAGAAAATCCCTGACGCATTATCAGAGGTTGGATCATCACCGCAGGTGCATCGGCTCGGACTAAGATTCGGGGCATTTTGGAATCAAACCCGGACCCTCGCAAACAGGAGACAAGCGCACAGACCTCCACTTGGAGTAGACAAGCGCACAGACCTCCACTTGGAGTAGACAAGCGCACAGATCTCCACTTGGAGTAGACAAGCGCACAGATCTCCACTTGAAGTAGACAAGCGCACAGGCCTCCACTTGGAGTAGACAAGTGCACAGATCTCCACTTGGAGTAGACAAGCACACAGATCTCCACTTGGAGTAGACAAGCGCACAGATCTCCACTTGGAGTAGACAAGCGCACAGATCTCCACCTGTAGTAGACAAGCGCACAGATCTCCACTTGGAGTAGACAAGCACACAGATCTCCACTTGGAGTAGACAAGCACACAGATTTCCACTTGGAGTAGACAAGCGCACAGATCTCCACTTGGAGTAGACAAGCGCACAGATCTCCACTTGGAGTAGACAAGCGCACAGATCTCCACTTGGAGTAGACAAGCGCACAGATCTCCACTTGGAGTAGACAAGCGCACAGATCTCACTTGGAGTAGACAAGTGCACAGACCTCCACTTGGAGTAGACAAGTGCACAGACCTCCACTTGGAGTAGACAAGCGCACAGACCTCCACTTGGAGTAGACAAGCGCAAAGACCTCCACTTGGAGTAGACAAGCGCACAGACCTCCACTTGGAGTAGACAAGTGCACAGACCTCCACTGGGAGTAGACAAGTGCACAGACCTTCACTTGGAGTAGACAAGCGCACAGACCTCCACTTGGAGTAGACAAGCGCACAGACCTCCACTTGGAGTAGACAAGCGCACAGACCTCCACTTGGAGTAGACAAGCGCACAGACCTCCACTTGGAGTAGACAAGCGCACAGACCTCCACTTGGAGTAGACAAGCACACAGATCTCCACTTGGAGTAGACAAGCGCACAGATCTCCACTTGGAGTAGACAAGCGCACAGATCTCCACTTGGAGTAGACAAGCACACAGATCTCCACTTGGAGTAGACAAGCGCACAGATCTCCACTTGGAGTAGACAAGCGCACAGATCTCCACTTGGAGTAGACAAGCACACAGATCTCCACTTGGAGTAGACAAGAGCACAGATCTCCACTTGGAGTAGACAAGCGCACAGATCTCCACTTGGAGTAGACAAGCGCACAGATCTCCACTTGGAGTAGACAAGCGCACAGATCTCCACTTGGAGTAGACAAGCGCACAGACCTCCACTTGGAGTAGACAAGCGCACAGACCTCCACTTGGAGTAGACAAGCGCACAGACCTCCACTTGGAAGCGCTCATACTTGACAATACTTAAACACTGCGTCATTCCACAGAAAGTGGCGGACATGACACGTCTTGCAACTCCAGATGATCAATGGTAATTCTCGTGTGTTATCCCTTGCCTCCTTATCTTCTCTCAAAGCGTTATTCCCCCCCCCCAACCTCCTCCTTATCTTCTCTCAAAGCATTATCCCCCCCCCCCAACCTCCTCCTTACCTTCTCTCAAAGCGTTCCTCCCCCCCCCCCCCCCCACCTCCTCTATTAACTGTGCAGGCTTTGTTTCTCTTCCCCAACCTTTTCTGTTCCTTCCGACATCGATCTTCCCCCGTTGTCATCATGTTATCTACCCTCGTTAACAAGGTGGTCATTAATCTACACACTATTTGAAAACCTCCAATACCACGTGACGACACTGATCTGCCCACCAGCACGCGCCATCTCCCGCCAAAGCCACGTGTCTGCTACGGTAATTGCTATTCCTGCATTTTCATCCATTTTGTAAATAATAAAAAGAATAATATGGCATCAATTGCTGCAGGCAAAAATGTCGCCAATTTTTACAACAGATATTGTGAATACAAATACTGCCTGGGAAAAATGTGCCAGATATCAAATTGCTGCAAGGAAAACACATATTTTGTGACATTTCTGGATGTAGATGTTATATACATTTTTATAGAAATAAAAGGTAGATGGTGCAGCCACTAACGCTACTTCAAAAGCTGGATATGGAATATTAATACATTATCCAGATGGAACAGCAGAAGAAATATGTGGCCCTTGTGGTGAAGTCTGTAACAATTATGAAACAGAAATAACAGCTATTGAAACAGCAATTTATCATTTAAATACGATTTTCTATACCACACCATCAAAGAAAACAAACACAGTCATATTTACGGATTCCAAATCGGCTCTGCAAGCACTGGGAAACAACACGAACAAAACAGAACTCACACAGCTTATCATAGACACAGACAAACTCATTGAAACACATAACATAAGATTGGTAATGCAATGGATCCCGGGACACTCAAATATACCAGGAAATGATAAGGCAGATACATTAGCTAAGAGAGGATCTAAACAGACACAGATACACACATCCATCACACTAGACGCAGATACATAGATCATCACACTAGACTCAGATACATACAACCATCACACTAGACTCAGATACATACATCCATCACACTAGACTCAGATACATACAACCATCACACTAGACACAGATACATACAGCCATCACACTAGACTCAGATACATACATCCATCACACTATACTCAGATACATACATCCATCACACTAGACACAGATACATAGATCATCACACTAGACACAGATACATAGATCATCACACTAGACTCAGATACATACAACCATCACACTAGACTCAGATACATACATCCATCACACTAGACTCAGATACATACAACCATCACACTAGACACAGATACATACAGCCATCACACTAGACTCAGATACATACATCCATCACACTATACTCAGATACATACAACCATCACACTAGACACAGATACATAGATCATCACACTAGACACAGATACATAGATCATCACACTAGACTCAGATACATACAACCATCACACTAGACTCAGATACATAGATCATCACACTAGACACAGATACATAGATCATCACACTAGACACAGATACATACATCCATCACACTAGACTCAGATACATAGATCATCACACTAGCCACAGATACATAGATCATCACACTAGACACAGACACATAGATCATCACACTAGACACAGATACATAGATCATCACACTAGACACAGATACATAGATCATCACACTAGACTCAGATACATACAACCATCACACTAGACTCAGATACATAGATCATCACACTAGACACAGATACATAGATCATCACACTAGACACAGATACATAGATCATCACACTAGACACAGCCAAACAAGCCATAAACTCCAACAGTAGAGAGGAGTGGTTGAATGGATGGGCCTTAAGGAAAACAGGGAGAGAGCTTTACAAATATATAGCAAGACCAAATCCACAAGACCACATCAACAACCTAACAAGAAGAGACCAAACCACCATCTTCAGACTGAGAACAGGACATATTATGCTGAATAACCACATTAATAGAATACAACAAAACCATACCCCAGTATGTCCACTCTGTAATCACCCACAAGAAACTGTAGAACATCACCTGTTTCAATGTCCTGAGCTCACTGACATCAGAACAACACCTGTTTCAATGTCCTGAGCTCACTGACATCAGAACATCACCTGTTTCAATGTCCTGAGCTCACTGACATCAGAACAACACCTGTTTCAATGTCCTGAGCTAACTGACATCAGAACATCACCTGTTTCAATGTCCTGAGCTCACTGACATCAGAACACCACCTGTTTCAATGTCCAGAGCTCACTGACATCAGAACATGACCTGTTTCAATGTCCTGAGCTCACTGACATCAGAACATGACCTGTTTCAATGTCCTAAGCTCACTGACATCAGAACATGACCTGTTTCAATGTCCTGAGCTAACTGACACCAGAACATGACCTGTTTCAATGTCCTAAGCTCACTGACATCAGAACATGACCTGTTTCAATGTCCTAAGCTCACTGACATCAGAACATGACCTGTTTCAATGTCCTGAGCTCACTGACATCAGAACACCACCTGTTTCAATGTCCTAAGCTCACTGACATCAGAACATGACCTGTTTCAATGTCCTAAGCTCACTGACATCAGAACATGACCTGTTTCAATGTCCTGAGCTCACTGACATCAGAACACCACCTGTTTCAATGTCCAGAGCTCACTGACATCAGAACAACACCTGTTTCAATGTCCAGAGCTCACTGACATCAGAACATGACCTGTTTCAATGTCCTAAGCTCACTGACATCAGAACATGACCTGTTTCAATGTCCTGAGCTCACTGACATCAGAACAACACCTGTTTCAATGTCCTGAGCTCACTGACATCAGAACACCACCTGTTTCAATGTCCTGAGCTCACTGACATCAGAACACCACCTGTTTCAATGTCCAGAGCTCACTGACATCAGAACATGACCTGTTTCAATGTCCTGAGCTCACTGACATCAGAACATGACCTGTTTCAATGTCCTAAGCTCACTGACATCAGAACATGACCTGTTTCAATGTCCTAAGCGCACTGACATCAGAACATGACCTGTTTCAATGTCCTGAGCTCACTGACATCAGAACACCACCTGTTTCAATGTCCTAAGCTCACTGACATCAGAACATGACCTGTTTCAATGTCCTAAGCTCACTGACATCAGAACATGACCTGTTTCAATGTCCTAAGCTCACTGACATCAGAACATGACCTGTTTCAATGTCCTAAGCTCACTGACATCAGAACACCACCTGTTTCAATGTCCTAAGCTCACTGACATCAGAACATGACCTGTTTCAATGTCCTCAGCTCACTGACATCAGAACATGACCTGTTTCAATGTACTAAGCTCACTGACATCAGAACACCACCTGTTTCAATGTCCTCAGCTCACTGACATCAGAACATCACCTGTTTCAATGTCCTAAGCTCACTGACATCATAACACCACCTGTTTCAATGTCCTCAGCTCACTGACATCAGAACACCACCTGTTTCAATGTCCTCAGCTCACTGACATCAGAACACCACCTGTTTCAATGTCCTCAGCTCACTGACATCAGAACATGACCTGTTTCAATGTCCTAAGCTCACTGACATCAGAACATGACCTGTTTCAATGTCCTAAGCTCACCGACATCAGAACACCACCTGTTTCAATGTCCTAAGCTCACTGACATCAGAACACCACCTGTTTCAATGTCCTCAGCTCACTGACATCAGAACATGACCTGTTTCAATGTCCTAAGCTCACTGACATCAGAACATGACCTGTTTCAATGTCCTAAGCTCACCGACATCAGAACACCACCTGTTTCAATGTCCTCAGCTCACTGACATCAGAACAACACTATTTCCCAAAGACCCTCCAAATGGAACACTCTGTACGGAACAACAGCAGAACTTAAAAATACCTGCAGATACTACTACATGGCATTGGGCCGAAGGGCATCAGCTCAAAGGTCACTGGATCCATAACAACAACAACAACATAGAAATAAATGGTTGTTTGCTACACATATTACTGATATAAATAATATATTGACACAGTTATCTTTCTATCGTTCATCCGATGACCACTAAAGGAGTTGATTCTCATCTTCGTCATCCGCCCTTAGAAGGACGTTAAGTGGGCGTAGATACGTTGTGTTAGAGTTTAAGTCTTTTGGGCCCAACATATCCGATTTCAGAAAGTTATTTTTTAGTACCGAGTTGTCTTTCCTCCTCGATCCCTACTCGTTTGGCCGGACTAGACAGGTTAGTATGTTCCTGGAGGCACCGCAAAGAGGTGGAGCAGGGTCTGGATGGTTCTGGTTCACCGATCCTGGTGCAAGCCATCAGATGCTGGTCGCTGACAGCCTCCAGGTCTGCCGCTGTGAATCGCCATGGCCTTCGATATAATTATTATATCGGTACAACTATTTGATTGGTACAACTATTTGATTAGTACAACTATTTGATTGGTACAACTATTTGATTAGTACAACTATTTGATTGGTACAACTATTTGATTAGTACAACTATTTGATTGGTACAACTATTTGATTAGTACAACTATTTGATTGGTACAACTATTTGATTAGTACAACTATTTGATTAGTACAACAATTTGATTGGTACAACTATTTGATTAGTACAACTATTTATTGGCACAGCTAATTTATTGGTACAACTATTTTATTGGCACAGCTAATTTATTGGTTCAACTATTTTATTGGCACAGCTAATTTATTGGTACAACTATTTTATTGGCACAGCTAATTTATTGGTACAACTATTTTATTGGCACAGCTAATTTATTGGTTCAACTATTTTATTGGCACAGCTAATTTATTGGTACAACTATTTTATTGGCACAGCTAATTTATTGGTACAACTATTTTATTGGCACAGCTAATTTATTGGTTCAACTATTTTATTGGCACAGCTAATTTATTGGTACAACTATTTTATTGGCACAGCTAATTTATTGGTTCAACTATATTATTGGCACAGCTATATTATTGACACAATTGTATTATTGGCACAGATATATTATTGGCACAGCTAATTTATTGGTTCAACTATTTTATTCTATCTATCTATCTATCTATCTATCTATCTATCTATTGACCTTTCGAGCCGTAACCGGCCCATAGGGCGTAGACCAAGATACACCTTCTCCTATATGAATTTTGTTCTAGCAGTTTCCTTTTAAAGATATTTTATCAAATCTCGCCATCTGTCTCTGTTCTGTGCAAGCAGTTCTATCTCATTGAGGGAGCCGATTCCTGCTGCTCTTGCCTCTCTCATCAATGTTCTTCTCAGTGTCTCCCTGGGTCTTCCTCTTTTTCTTTTACCTGTTGTTTCCCATATGAGGGCTTGCTTTGCTATTCGATTATTATCTCTTCTCATTACATGTCCAACGTATGACCATCGTCTTTTCTTTATTACTGGAGATATTAGTGGTTGATTGGCGATTTCTCTAATTTCCTCGTTTGTTTTGAATTCGTTCCATTCTATACCAAGTATTTTCCTTAGACATTTATTTTCGAATGCGTTCAACTTTGTTTCTATATCTCTTGTTGTTTTCCAGCTTTCACACGCATACGTAAGGGTTGATAGTACATTTGATTTGAATAGCCTAAGTTTTGTGTTTGTGCTAATGAGTTTTGATTTCCACAACTTTTCAAGGCTTCTGAAAGACATTGCTGCTTTAGCCAGTCTGATTCTAATTTCTTTGCTCGTATCCCCTTCTCGATCAATGTGACTTCCAAGATAGATAAAGTGATCGATCTCTTCTACTGGTTTGTTTTCCATGTATATTTTGTCACTTGTTGGAATTAAACTTTTCATGACTTTAGTCTTTTCATGATTGACCTCAAGCCCAATTTTGCTGGCTATTGATGATAGTTCATTTGTGTTTTCCTGCATCGTTTTTATCTGACTGCTGATGAGAACTATGTCATCAGCAAAGTCGAGGTCCTCCAAATGGTCTCCTTGTATCCATTCGATGCCTTTATTACCAGTGCAGCATTTCTTCATTATGAAGTCCATAACAGTTCCAAATAACAAGGGCGATAAAATACATCCTTGTTTAACCCCAGTTTCTATTGGGAAACATTCGCTCAGTCCTTCCTCTGTTCGAACTGCACATGTGTAACCATCATACATGTCTTTGATAATATTTATGATTTTTTATGGTAAACCATATTGCTTCAGAATTTTCCACAAAGAATCTCTATGAATACTATCAAATGCTTTTTTGAAGTCGATGAAGTTAAGTACAAAAGGTTTTTGCTTTTCAATGTGTTCCTCCAATATAAGTCGTAGAGTGAAAATGTGGTCAAGACAGCTTCTCCCTTTTCTAAACCCAGCCTGTTCTTCACGCATTACTGTATCTATTGAATCCTTTATTCTATTTAGGATGATTTTACAGAATAACTTTGAGGCAACTGACAAAAGTGTCACGCCTCTCCAGTTGTTACAGTCTCTAAGATTGCCCTTTCTTGGGATCTTAACAATGATTCCTTTTTTCCATTTATGAGGCGTCTTCTCTGTTTTCCAAATGATGTTGAACATTTTTGGAGATGTATTAAATTATGGCTATCAATTGCCTTGAGGATCTCAGCTGTTAACTTATCCTCTCCAGCAGCCTTGTTATTGGTCATTAGCTTTAAGGTGGTTTCTATTTCACTCAAGGTGAAGTCATCTAAATTTACATCTAATTCTGCTGCTGGTGTTTCAGCTTCAAAATCTATTAAACTGTGAGGTAGTGGACGGTTAAGAATTTCTTTGAAGTGTTCCGCCCAACGGGCTTTTATGTCTGCGCTTGTTGTTAGCATTAATCCAGATTTGTCTAGAATTGGTGTTCCACTGGATGTATAGGTGTTTGTCAGCATCTTTTGTACAGTATAGAGAGTTCTGCTGTCTCCTGTAATTGCAGCTGTCTCTGCTTTCTCTGCCAAGTTGTCTATATAAGCTCTTGTATCTCTTCTTGCCGAACTTTTCACTTTGTTGTCTAATTCTTTGTATGTTGCTTTTGCCAGAACCTTTCCAAGATCTGTCTTTACATTAGTCATGGCTCTCTTTGCTTCTCTTCTTTCTTTGATGTATTTCCATGTGGTGTCTGAGATCCAAGCTCGTTTTTCCATTTTCTTCAGTCCGGCACTTGCTTCTGCTGCTGTCATTAGTACTTTGCTCTGTGAGTCCCACATTTCATTGATATCTAAGTCTATTTCACCGAGTGCTGAATAACAATTACTTAGCTCTATGTTAAACTTTTCCTTTATGGCTTCATCTTTCAGTTTATGACTATCAATTTTATGTGTAATTGACCTCTTCTGTTGGTTTCTAAATTTTAATCTTATTTTCCCAATGCACAAGTTGTGGTCACTATTTTATTGGCACAGCTATTATTATTGGTACAACTATTTTATTTTTACAACTATTTTATTTTTACAACTATTGTATTTGTACAACTATATTATTGGTACAACTATTTATTCTTACAACTATTTTATTCTTACAACTATTTATTGTTACAACTATTTTATTGTTACAGCTATATTATTGGTACAACTATATTATTGGTACAACTATTTTATTGTTACAATTATTTTATTGACACAATTGTATTATTGGCACAGATATATTATTGACACAACTATAATACTGATAAAAATAGTTTATTGGCACAACTATTTTATTGGTCCAACTATTTCTAAATAACAGTGTTGCACTGCATATATGCGTGGGCGTTGGTACAAAAGAATGTTACGGAACCAAATTTAGCCAGAAAAATGTTAACACAGAAACAGTTAGCAAATAAAGGTGGTACAGATTTTTTTTAAAATTACAAATAAAATGCTAAAAATAAAAATGTTACAAATATTTTTTTTATAAATAAAAATGTTACAAATAAAAATGTTACACATACTTTTTATAAATAAAAATGTTACAAATAATGTTACAAATAATTTTTTTTACAAATAAAAATGTTACAAATATTTTTTTATAAATAAAAATGTTACAAATAAAAATGTTACACATAATTTTTTATAAATAAAAATGTTACAAATAATTTTTTTATTAACAAAAATGCTACAAATAAGAATGTTACAAATAAAAATGCTACAAATAAAAATGTAAAATAAGAGAAACACACATTGTGTACAAGTTGTGAGACGTCAATGATGATAATATTGACCTCCACACAGAAGAGTTCGCAAAGTCTCTCGTAATGAGATAATTCCAGAGATTTCTGTCCGGATGTCTGTTACACGAGCCGAGGACAGGTTGAGGGGACAGAACTAACGACCTGTTTAGTTGTTTGGTCCGGACTTAGCCAGACAGAGCAAGACAAATGATCACATCGCGGGGAGTTGACTTGTTCGCTGAGCATCTCTCTCTCTTTCTCTCTCTCTCTCTCTCTCTCCCTCTCTCTCTCTCTCTTTCACACATACACACGGGTAGGTTTCTCTTCTCTCTGCTGACTGTGCTCATCTCCCTATTCTCATCTAATTAATTATCGCCATACAAAAACTAGCATACACTTTCTTCCTCCCCCTCTCTTTCCCTCTCTTTCTAACAATCTGCAACAAGACCGTTTTGCATATTGAAACAAACTGGTCAAGTAGCCAACAAATTCATGAAAGTTGTCCTAAAACTCTCAGTTCATTCGGACAATTGATCCACGAAGTCGTAAAGGAGATTTAAATAGGAGAATGACAATATTTGGATGGAAACATCTACAGAACGTCAATCAATTAAAAGTGGTGGCACCTGGGTTTCTCTTGTAGGTTACTAGAGCAATGTTTTGATGGAAACATCTACAGAACGTCAATCAATTAAAAGCCACAAATGGTGGCTCCTGGGTTTCTCTTGTAGGTTACTAGAGCAATGTTTTGATGGAAACATCTACGGAACGTCAATCAATTAAAAGCTACAAACAAATGGTGGCTCCTGGGTTTCTCTTGTAGGTTACTAGAGCAATGTTTTGATGGAAACATCTACAGAACGTCAATCAATTAAAAGCCACAAATGGTGGCTCCTGGGTTTCTCTTGTAGGTTACTAGAGCAATGTTTTGATGGAAACATCTACGGAACGTCAATCAATTAAAAGCCACAAATGGTGGCTCCTGGGTTTCTCTTGTAGGTTACTAGAGCAATGTTTTGATGGAAACATCTACAGAACGTCAATCAATTAAAAGCTACAAACAAATGGTGGCTCCTGGGTTTCTCTTGTAGGTTACTAGAGCAATGTTTTGATGGAAACATCTACAGAACGTCAATCAATTAAAAGCTACAAACAAATGGTGGCTCCTGGGTTTCTCTTGTAGGTTACTAGAGCAATGTTTTGATGGAAACATCTACAGAACGTCAATCAATTAAAAGCCACAAATGGTGGCTCCTGCGTGTCTCTTGTAGGTTACTAGAGCAATGTTTTGATGGAAACATCTACGGAACGTCAATCAATTAAAAGCCACAAATGGTGGCTCCTGCGTGTCTCTTGTAGGTTACTAGAGCAATGTTTTGATGGAAACATCTACGGAACGTCAATCAATTAAAAGCCACAAATGGTGGCTCCTGCGTGTCTCTTGTAGGTTACTAGAGCAATGTTTTGATGGAAACATCTACGGAACGTCAATCAATTAAAAGCCACAAATGGTGGCTCCTGGGTTTCTCTTGTAGGTTACTAGAGCAATGTTTTGATGGAAACATCTACAGAACGTCAATCAATTAAAAGCTACAAACAAATGGTGGCTCCTGGGTTTCTCTTGTAGGTTACTAGAGCAATGTTTTGATGGAAACATCTACAGAACGTAAATCAATTAAAAGCTACAAACAAATGGTGGCTCCTGGGTTTCTCTTGTAGGTTACTAGAGCAATGTTTTGATGGAAACATCTACAGAACGTCAATCAATTAAAAGCCACAAATGGTGGCTCCTGCGTGTCTCTTGTAGGTTACTAGAGCAATGTTTTGATGGAAACATCTACGGAACGTCAATCAATTAAAAGCCACAAATGGTGGCTCCTGCGTGTCTCTTGTAGGTTACTAGAGCAATGTTTTGATGGAAACATCTACAGAACGTCAATCAATTAAAAGCCACACATGGTGGCTCCTGCGTGTCTCTTGTAGGTTACTAGAGCAATGTTTTGATGGAAACATCTACGGAACGACAATCAATTAAAAGCCACAAATGGTGGCTCCTGCGTGTCTCTTGTAGGTTACTAGAGCAATGTTTTGATGGAAACATCTACGGAACGTCAATCAATTAAAAGCTACAAATGGTGGCTCCTGCGTGTCTCTTGTAGGTTACTAGAGCAATGATTTGATGGAAACATCTACAGAACGTCAATCAATTAAAAGCCACAAATGGTGGCACCTGCGTGTCTCTTGTACGTTACTAGAGCAATGTTTTGATAGAAACATCTACAGAACGTCAATCAATTAAAAGCCAAAATGGTGGCTCCTGCGTGTCTCTTGTAGGTTACTAGAGCAATGTTTTGATGGGAACATCTACAGAACGTCAATCAATTAAATGCCACAAATGGTGGCACCTGCGTGTCTCTTGTAGGTTACTAGAGCAATGTTTTGATGGAAACATCTACAGAACGTCAATCAATTAAAAGCTACAAATGGTGGCTCCTGCGTGTCTCTTGTAGGTAACTAGAGCAATGTTTTGATGGAAACATCTACAGAACGTCAATAAATTAAAAGCCACAAATGGTGGCACCTGGGTTTCTCTTGTAGGTTACTAGAGCAATGTTTTGATGGAAACATCTACAGAACGTCAATCAATTAAAAGCCACAAATGGTGGCTCCTGCGTGTCTCTTGTAGGTTACTAGAGCAATGTTTTGATGGAAACATCTACAGAACGTCAATCAATAAAAGCTACAAATGGTGGCTCCTGCGTGTCTCTTGTAGGTTACTAGAGCAATGTTTTGATGGAAACATCTACAGAACGTCAATCAATTAAAAGCCACAAATGGTGGCACCTGCGTGTCTCTTGTAGGTTACTAGAGCAATGTTTTGATGGAAACATCTACAGAACATCAATCAATTAAAAGCCACAAATGGTGGCACCTGCGTGTCTCTTGTAGGTTACTAGAGCAATGTTTTGATGGAAACATCTACAGAACGTCAATCAATTAAAAGCCACAAATGGTGGCACCTGCGTGTCTCTTGTAGGTTACTAGAGCAATGTTTTGATGGAAACATCTACAGAACGTAAATCAATTAAAAGCCACAAATGGTGGCACCTGCGTGTCTCTTGTAGGTTACTAGAGCAATGTTTTGATGGAAACATCTACGGAACGTCAATCAATTAAAAGCCACAAATGGTGGCTCCTGCGTGTCTCTTGTAGGTTATTAAAGCAATGTTTTGATGGAAACATCTACGGAACGTCAATCAATTAAAAGCCACAAATGGTGGCTCCTGCGTGTCTCTTGTAGGTTACTAGAGCAATGTTTTGATGGAAACATCTACAGAACGTCAATCAATTAAAAGCCACAAATGGTGGCACCTGCGTGTCTCTTGTACGTTACTAGAGCAATGTTTTGATAGAAACATCTACAGAACGTCAATCAATTAAAAGCCAAAAGTGGTGGCACCTGCGTGTCTCTTGTAGGTTACTAGAGCAATGTTTTGATGGAAACATCTACAGAACGTCAATCAATTAAATGCCACAAATGGTGGCACCTGCGTGTCTCTTGTAGGTTACTAGAGCAATGTTTTGATGGAAACATCTACAGAACGTCAATCAATTAAAAGCTACAAATGGTGGCTCCTGCGTGTCTCTTGTAGGTTACTAGAGCAATGTTTTGATGGAAACATCTACAGAACGTCAATAAATTAAAAGCCACAAATGGTGGCACCTGGGTTTCTCTTGTAGGTTACTAGAGCAATGTTTTGATGGAAACATCTACAGAACGTCAATCAATTAAAAGCCACAAATGGTGGCTCCTGCGTGTCTCTTGTAGGTTACTAGAGCAATGTTTTGATGGAAACATCTACTGAACGTCAATCAATTAAAAGCTACAAATGGTGGCTCCTGCGTGTCTCTTGTAGGTTACTAGAGCAATGTTTTGATGGAAACATCTACAGAACGTCAATCAATTAAAAGCCACAAATGGTGACTCCTGCGTGTCTCTTGTAGGTTACTAGAGCAATGTTTTGATGGAAACATCTACAGAACGTCAATCAATTAAAAGCTACAAATGGTGGCTCCTGCGTGTCTCTTGTAGGTTACTAGAGCAATGTTTTGATGGAAACATCTACAGAACGTCAATAAATTAAAAGCCACAAATGGTGGCACCTGGGTTTCTCTTGTAGGTTACTAGAGCAATGTTTTGATGGAAACATCTACAGAACGTCAATCAATTAAAAGCCACAAATGGTGGCTCCTGCGTGTCTCTTGTAGGTTACTAGAGCAATGTTTTGATGGAAACATCTACGGAACGTCAATCAATTAAAAGCTACAAATGGTGGCTCCTGCGTGTCTCTTGTAGGTTACTAGAGCAATGTTTTGATGGAAACATCTACAGAACGTCAATCAATTAAAAGCCACAAATGGTGGCACCTGCGTGTCTCTTGTAGGTTACTAGAGCAATGTTTTGATGGAAACATCTACAGAACGTCAATCAATTAAAAGCCACAAATGGTGGCACCTGCGTGTCTCTTGTAGGTTACTAGAGCAATGTTTTGATGGAAACATCTACAGAACGTAAATCAATTAAAAGCCACAAATGGTGGCACCTGCGTGTCTCTTGTAGGTTACTAGAGCAATGTTTTGATGGAAACATCTACGGAACGTCAATCAATTAAAAGCCACAAATGGTGGCACCTGGGTTCTCTTGTAGGTTACTAGAGCAATGTTTTGATGAAAACATCTACAGAACGTCAATCAATTAAAAGCCACAAATGGTGGCACCTGCGTGTCTCTTGTAGGTTACTAGAGCAATGTTTTGATGAAAACATCTACAGAACGTCAATGAATTAAAAGCCACAAATGGTGGCACCTGGGTTTCTCTTGTAGGTTTCTAGAGCAATGTTTTGATGGAAACATCTACGGAACGTCAATCAATTAAAAGCCACAAATGGTGGCACCTGCGTGTCTCTTGTAGGTTACTAGAGCAATGTTTTGATGGAAACATCTACAGAGCGTCAATCAATTAAAAGCCACAAATGGTGGCACCTGCGTGTCTCTTGTAGATTACTAGAGCAATGTTTTGATGCTCGTTGTAAGGTTGTGATAATTCATTCCTTAAGTCTGCCCCCACCCCACCCCAACACCCAATCCCACACTTCCGGCAGACCCTAGTAATTGGATAATGTTGTAAAGACATAAAAAAAACAGTGTTTTTTAAGCCGTAACGGACCAGAACGCGTTCCGGTAAACTTTTAGGACGGTGTATGTGTGTGTGTGTATATATATATATGTGTGTGTGTGTGTGTGGGTGAATGTGCGTGTCTGCGTGTGTATGTGTGTGTGTGTATATATGTTGACATGTATGTATGTAATGTATGTATGTATGTATATATCAATGTGGGGGACAAGTTGATCTCGAGGTAAGACGCTGGCCTCGAGAAAGAGAGGCTGTGGGTTTAAATCCCGGCTGCACCTGTTGGGATTTTTATTTATGATTTCTCTCTGAGGG
The DNA here is from genome assembly GCA_032433765.1 of Megaustenia siamemsis. Classification (NCBI taxonomy): domain Eukaryota; kingdom Metazoa; phylum Mollusca; class Gastropoda; order Stylommatophora; family Ariophantidae; genus Megaustenia; species Megaustenia siamemsis. The sequence goes on along the minus strand of JAVIAB010000047.1, from coordinate 97,377,228 downwards.
AACAACCCCTGGTCTCAGCAGCGAGGCCCGGCTTGAAGCGTCAACTACTTATCGACGGAAAAAGATATGAGTACCCTGTAGACGGAGTTATCTGTCTGTGCGGCGAGGGACCCCTGTGCACACGGCTACCAGGGAAAATCTGATTAACACGCAAACTTCAGTTCCTAGTCTCTAGGGACTTCGTCAGAGGTCAAAGCTGGCGAACGAAAAAAAAAAACGTATATATATATATATGAATGTATTTCTCGACGTTTGAGTCAATAATTTTGGAACTTTTATGCGAGCAGAGATAACTTTCAATTAAAATCGACTTGTGTAGAAGTAGATGCTCTACATTTTCAAGTGGTTCGTATCATCGACCTTGAAGCTCTCGCCCTCGGATATGCTCAATTATTTGCATGTGGACTCGATGATGAGGTACGGCGCTGTTCACACCCCTCTCACCCCCCCCCCCCTCTTTTTCCGTGTCTAATCGTAGCGGGGGATAACTCTCACGATCTCGACGATGAGTCATGACTGACAAAGCCAGGTAGGACTTGTCATGTTTGTGATGCGACATCAGTGGACGGTGGAGTCGGTAGAGTCATAGAAGGACGCCAAGGCGCCTCATAGCAGCAGAGCTGGAATCTGTTAGCGACCCACAACTGATGGCTTGAGTCAGGATCGGTGAGCCAGGACCATCCAGACCCTACTCCACCTCTTCGCGGTGCTCCCGAAACAGACTGACCTGTCTAGTCTGGCCAAGCGAGTAGGAATCGAAGAGGGAAGACAACCCGGTACATAAAATAGACATGCTGTTGTCGGATGTGTTGGGCCGAAAGGAGCAAATATCACAGTTCTACTGCAAACTACACCACAGCGCATCTACGTCCACTTAACTTCCTAAGAAAGAAAGAAAGAAAGAAAGAAAGAAACAAACAAACAAATAAACAAATAAACAAATAAACAAATAAACAAATAAACAAATAAACAAATAAACAAACAAACAAACAAACAAAAATAGATGGATAGAAAGAAAGAAAGAAAGAAAAATAGATAGATAGAAAAAAAGAAAGAAAGAAAGAAAAATAGATAGATAGAAAAAAAGAAAGAAAGAAAGAAAGAAAGAAAGAAAGAAAGAAAGAAAGAAAGAAGAAAGAAAGAAAGAAAGAAAGAAAGAAAGGAAGAAAGAAAGAAAGAAAGAAACAAATAAACAAATAAACAAACAAACAAACAAAAATAGATGGATAGAAAGAAAGAAAGAAAGAAAAATAGATAGATATAAAAAAAGAAAGAAAGAAAGAAAGAAATAGAAAGAAAGAAAAAAAGAAGAAAGAAAGAAAGAAAGAAAGAAAGAAAGAAAGAAAGAAAGAAAAGAAAGAAAGAAAGAAAGAAAGAAGAAAGAAAGAAAGAAAGAAAGAAAGAAATAATATAAGTGGATGATGCTCAAAGCAAAACTATAATGATCCCTGCAAGAAATTATCAAATTTATGGAAGAAACGATATTTCAGATCTAGACAATACTTGGTGCGGCATTGTGGCGATGGAGGATGCTCAGAAATAATCACAGGAATGATCATAATATATACTTCATATGGAATGGAAGAAAGAGGAAGACATGAGGCGCACGGGCGGAGGGCATGGAGGCATATGTGAGGCTGACAAAGTGCACTCTGTGAACTCGCTGACTGCTAGTGAACTAGACCAACCACTGACTGCTAGTGAACTAAGTCAACCGCTGACGACTAGTGAACTAGGTCAACCGCTGACGACTAGTGAACTTGGTCAACCGCTGACTGCTAGTGAACTAGGCCAACCATTGGCTGTTAGTGAACTAGGTCAACCGCTGACTACTAGTGAACTAGGTCAACCACTGACTGTTAGTGAACTTGGTCAACCAATGACTGCTAGTGAACTTGGTCAACCGCTGACTGTTAGTGAACTTGGTCAACCACTGACTGTTAGTGAACTTGGTCAACCAATGACTGCTAGTGAACTTGGTCAACCAATGACTGCTAGTGAACTTGGTCAACCACTGACTGTTAGTGAACTAGGTCAACCACTGACTGTTAGTGAACTAGGTCAACCACTGACTGTTAGTGAACTTGGTCAACCAATGACTGCTAGTGAACTTGGTCAACCACTGACTGTTAGTGAACTTGGTCAACCAATGACTGCTAGTGAACTTGGTCAACCACTGACTGCTAGTGAACTTGGTCAACCACTGACTGTTAGTGAACTAGGTCAACCACTGACTGTTAGTGAACTTGGTCAACCAATGACTGCTAGTGAACTAGGTCAACCGCTGACTACTAGTGAACTAGGTCAACCACTGACTGCTAGTGAACTAGGTCAACCAATGACTGCTAGTGAACTTGGTCAACCGCTGACTGTTAGTGAACTTGGTCAACCACTGACTGCTAATGAACTAGGTCAACCACTGACTGCTAGTAAACTTGATCAACCACTGACTGCTAGTGAACTTGGTCAACCACTGACTGCTAGTGAACTAGGTCAACCACTGACTTCTAGTGAGTTAGGTCAACCGTTGATTGCTAGTGAACTTGGTCAACCACTGACTGCTAGTGAACTTGGTCAACCACTGACTGCTAGTGAACTTAGTCAACCACTGACTGCTAATGAACTTGGTCAACCACTGACTGCTAGTGAACTAGGTAAACCACTGACTGCTAGTGAACTAGGTAAACCACTGACTGGTAGTGAACTTGGTCAACCACTGACTGCTAGTGAACTAGGTCAACCACTAACTGCTGGTGAACTAGGCCAACCACTGACTGCAAGTGAATTTTGTCAACCACTGACTGCTAGTGAACTTGGTCAACCGCTGACTGCTAGTGTACTTGGTCAACCGCTGACTGCTAGTGAACTAGGTCAACCACTGACTGCTAGTGAACTTGGTCAACTACTGACTGCAAGTGAACTTTGTCAACCACTGACTGCTAGTGAACTAGGTCAACCACTGACTGCTAGTGAACTTGGTCAACCGCTGACTGCTAGTGAACTTGGTCAACCACTGACTGCTAGTGAACTAGGTCAACCACTGACTGCTAGTGAACTTGGTCAACCGCTGACTGCTAGTGAACTTGGTCAACCACTGACTGCAAGTGAACTAGGTCAACCACTGACTACTAGTGAACTTGGTCAACCACTGACTGCTAGTGAACTTGGTCAACCACTGACTGCTAGTGAACTTGGTCAACCACTGACTGCTAGTGAACTAGGTCAACCACTGACTCTTAGTGAACTTGGCCAACCACTGACTCTTAGTGAAGTAGGTCAACCACTGACTGCTACTGAACTTGATCAACCGCTGACTGCTAGTGAACTAGGTCAACCACTGACTGGTAGTGAACTTGGTCAACCACTGACTGCTAGTGAACTAGGTCAACCACTGACTGGTAGTGAACTTGGTCAACCACTGACTGCTAGTGAACTAGATCAACCACTAACTGCAAGTGAACTTGGTCAACAACTGACTGCTAGTGAACTAGGTCAACCACTGACTGGTAGTGAACTTGGTCAACCACTGACTGCTAGTGAACTAGGTCAACCACTGACTCTTAGTGAACTTGGCGAACTACTGACTCTTAGTGAACTTGGCCAACCACTGACTCTTAGTGAACTGGCCAACCACTGACTCTTAGTGAAGTAGGTCAACCACTAACTGCTCACCGTTACTAGAAACGGTAAGGCTAATCGCTTCATGGACAGCTAAGAAGAGTAATGAAAACGTTCTGAAAGAGGCCAAAGCAAAGAGAGAGTTAATATCCAATATTAGGAAGAAACAATAATAATTTTTTTGGCCATGTAATGAGAAGGGAATAGTTGGAGTATATTGCGACAACTGTGAAAGTTGATGGACGAAGAGATAAAGGGAAGCAAAGAGAAAAGATACCAGACAGCTTAAGAGAGTGGCTTGGCAGAAAGTCAACAGAAATGATAAATAACTGTCGAGATCGAAAGTTGTGGAGAGACATGATCACCACGGCACTTGATGATGATGAATCGCTTCAAAAACCTGGTAAGTCATAGACTGACGTCATTAATCTGACAGACCATTGCGATGATCTTCAGAATTTTTTTTATATTAAAAAATACTGAAAGTAAATACAGTCACATAGTAGATTACATGGTAAATAGATGAATGTGAACACGTGCAGGTGTGATTGTTTCCTCACAAGAAAAATGGCGACTGGTGAGATGGTTGAGCTCGGTAATTACTTTGTCAGATTGGAGGCAGAGAACTGGCAGAGTTGGTTAACACGCTTGGGTTGTGACACTGTGCTGTGTCGATGGGTGGAATATTCTGATTCAGACTCCCCGATTGTTGTTCGTCGGTAAGTGCGCACTTTCCCACGATATTAATCCGCAGCGATCAATCGCGAGCTTCTAATGTTCTCATATTAGGATTTGTTCGTGGGTAAAGCTGGAGGCAAGAACCGGGGACCACTCGCCGTAAATGTGGAAACAGGTGTCTGTCTCACCTGGCACCCGAGTCTGGCTGGAGCAAATTTGTGGGCGGTGGGGAAAAAAGAGGGGGGGTGGATTATCTATTCTGTCAATTCGTGACGACGACCAGGAGGACACGCAATAAATGGTGACGGTTACCGAGCCCTGGACAGGGGCGGTTATTGATTCGTGAGTGACACGACACTTTAATGAGGGACTGATAGGGTTTTGTCTAAACAAAATAAATAGATGTAGTTTAACTCCTAATTAGGAAGACAGTCATCCACAAACATCAATGAAGCACGATTGTTTGTGTTACTCTAATAGTGGCACTTTAGTTATCAGCTATAAAATATCATATTCATCGTCGTGTTAGGGTGAGGTCACAAATCTTGTCACATTTCCGTCACAGCTACCGAACATGACGCTTATCGAGAGTTGTTCCACTTTGTGCGACACCAATGTTCTATTTTGAGTATCGCTGGCAGATATCACGTGCTGGTGATGTTAGCACAAGCCATGACAGTCGGGACAAGAAGGTCTGAACTTCAATAACTACAACTGTCAGTTCTAAAGCTTGTGGGATGTTTCTAGAAAAAATATTCTCCAAAACGGCACGTGGGCAAGAAAGATATGACATCCGATGCAGTAGCGCAACAAAGAGATATATGTAGTAGTGCAACAAAGAGATGTATGTAGTAGCGCAACAAAGAGATATATGTAGTAGCGCAACAAAGAGATATATGTAGTAGCGCAACAAAGAAATGTATGTAGTAGCGCAACAAAGAGATGTATGTAGTAGCGCAACAAAGAGATGTATGTAGTAGCGCAACAAAGAGATATATGTAGTAACACAACAAAGAGATGTATGTAGTAGCGCAGCCCAGAGATATAGTTATGCTAGAACTATCACGACAACTGGCCTATCTCCGGCAATACAACACACAGAAATAGTTATGCTAGAACTATCACGACAACTGGCCTATCTCTGGCAGCCCAACCTAGAAATATAGTTATGCTAGAACTATCACGACAACTGGCCTATCTCTGGCAGCACAACCTAGAAATATAGTTATGCTAGAACTATCACGACAACTGGCCTATCTCTGGCAGCCCAACCTAGAAATATAGTTATGATAGAACTATCACGACAACTGGCCTATCTCTGGCAGCCCAACCTAGAAATATAGTTATGCTAGAACTATCACGACAACTGGCCTATCTCTGGCAGCCCAACCTAGAAATATAGTTATGCTAGAACTATCACGACAACTGGCCTATCTCTGGCAGCCCAACCTAGAATATAGTTATGATAGAACTATCACGAGAACTGGCCTATCTCTGGCAGCCCAACCTAGAAATATAGTTATGCTAGAACTATCACGACAACTGGCCTATCTCTGGCAGCCCAACCTAGAAATATAGTTATGATAGAACTATCACGACAACTGGCCTATCTCTGGCAGCACAACCTAGAAATATAGTTATGCTAGAACTATCACGACAACTGGCCTATCTCTGGCAGCACAACCTAGAAATATAGTTATGCTAGAACCATCACGACAACTGGCCTATCTCTGGCAGCACAAGGAAGTAGCTAACAGGACATCATGTAAGCAGTTACTTCTACTTGTCTCCACCCCCGAGCCGTACGGCCAGAACTGGTCACTCGTGCGTGATATGTCACAGCCGAAGAATAGTCACCATAGAAGTGATATGTTTAAGGTGATGTAATACAAAATTAGTCACCACAGAAGTGATATGTTTAAGGTGATGTAATACAAAATTAGTCACCACAGAAGTGATATGTTTAAGGTGATGTAATACAAAATTAGTCACCACAGAAGTGATATGTTTATGGTGATGTAATATCCATAAGAGACAAAATTAGAAGTCCAGGAGACAAAGAATGGATTCTGAATACACACAGAGACAACCTTCAAATGATTTGTTCATTTGGGGAGAGTCCATTTTGATTGCCTAACATACACAGAGAGTGTTAAAGAAAATATAGTTGGAGGCAGACCTAGGAGTAGAATGTGGAAACAACATCAAGGAAACTCTACAAGAACGTCACGTGACAACAACTAATGCTGGTAGAGTAGCAAGAAGTCGATGTTTATACCTCCATCGACACTCAATGGAGTTATGAGTGGGTGAAGAGAATAAGTTATCGACACTCAATGGAGTTATGAGTGGGTGAAGAGAATAAGTTATCGACACTCAATGGAGTTATGAGTGGGTGAAGAGAATAAGTTATCGACACGCAATGGAGTTATGAGTGGGTGAAGAGAATAAGTTATCGACACTCAATGGAGTTATGAGTGGGTGAAGAGAATAAGTTATCGACACGCAATGGAGTTATGAGTGGGTGAAGAGAATAAGTTATCGACACTCAATGGAGTTATGAGTGGGTGAAGAGAATAAGTTATCGACACTCAATGGAGTTATGAGTGGGTGAAGAGAATAAGTTATCGACACTCAATGGAGTTATGAGTGGGTGAAGAGAATAAGTTATCGACACGCAATGGAGTTATGAGTGGGTGAAGAGAATAAGTTATCGACACTCAATGGAGTTATGAGTGGGTGAAGAGAATAAGTTATCGACACTCAATGGAGTATGAGTGGGTGAAGAGAATAAGTTATCGACACTCAATGGAGTTATGAGTGGGTGAAGAGAATAAGTTATCGACACTCAATGAAGTTATGAGTGGGTGAAGAGAATAAGTTATCGACACTCAATGGAGTTATGAGTGGGTGCAGAGAAAGCCGTACTGATCTGAATTAACGCGAGTGATGTGATTGATCGCTTTAATGAAACTTATCCTCAACGTACAAAACCCGTATGTACCCCCTCTTCAACACAAATATCTCTCAAATGTAAACACCTTCTCCGATAAACGTCCCAGGCATGGCATGCAAAATATGATTCTTCATTGAAGGGCAGAAGAAAAGAAAATCACTCAATTCGAGAAAAACTAAAAAATCGATGATAAATAGTTGTGAATGATGGATAATAAAACTGAAAGCAAACGTGAATGAAATAAAAGTGTGAATATTCAACAGTTTCACATAAACAACAACGTTCTGGGCGTGTAACAACAGAATGTTACAAATAATAAATCAAGGGAACAGTCTTGTGTGCTCAAACAGCGTGTAAATAACTCGCCCTCTCATATTTGTAGTAAGTAAATCGCCCTCTCGCATTGTAGTAAGTAATTCGCCCTCTCACATTGTAGTAAGTAATTCGCCCTCTCGCATTGTAGTAAGTAAATCGCCCTCTCACATTGTAGTAAGTAAATCGCCCTCTCGCATTGTAGTAAGTAAATCGCCCTCTCGCATTGTAGTAAGTAATTCGCCCTCTCACATTGTAGTAAGTAATTCGCCCTCTCACATTGTAGTAAGTAATTCGCCCTCTCACATTGTAGCAAGTAATTCGCCCTCTCACATTGTAGTAAGTAAATCGCCCTCTCACATTGTAGCAAGTAATTCGCCCTCTCACATTGTAGTAAGTAATTCGCCCTCTCACGTTGTAGTAAGTAATTCGCCCTCTCACATTGTAGTAAGTAATTTGCCCTCTCACATTGTAGTAATTCACCCTCTCACATTGTAGCAAGTAATTCGCCCTCTCACATTGTAGTAAGTAATTCGCCCTCTCACATTGTAGTAAGTAACTCGCTCTCTCACATTGTAGTAAGTAATTCGCCCTCTCACATTGTAGTAAGTAATTCGCCCTCCCACATTGTAGTAAGTAATTCGCCCTCTCATATTTGTAGTAACTAACTCGCTCTCTCACAATGTAGTAAGTAATTCGCCCTCTCATATTTGTAGTAACTAACTCGCTCTCTCACAATGTAGTAATTAACTCGCTCTCTCACAATGTAGTAAGTAATTCGCCCTCTCATATTTGTAGTAACTAACTCGCTCTCTCACAATGTAGTAAGTAATTCGCCCTCTCACATTTGTAGTAAGTAACTCGCTCTCTCACAATGTAGTAACTAACTCGCTCTCTCACATTTCTAGTAAGTAACTCGCCCTCTCTACGACGAGCATTGTACCTCGAGGACTGCCAAAACAAATTCACATACACAAAAGAAAGCGAGAGAGAGAGAGAGAGAGAGAGAGAGAGAGAGAGAAGTAAACAGAATGTTGGATAAGACCCTGGTCGAGTAAACAGTAACCTCCAAATCGGTGGCTAGCCAAACAGTGTGACGTCAGAGATAGCGAGAAAAAAGCGTAAAAGTGAAAAGATCTCTTACCTTGATGGTTTCCTCCACGGAGTAGCAGGTAGAGGTGTTGCTGCACGTCGATTTGGTCTTGCTGTTGTGGTCGTCAGGTTCCCAGCCAGCTGTTGGTCGCTAGGACGCACGTGTTGATGCAGGTAGTTAGAGTCTGCATGATGACCACTAACGCTCGAGCCTTTAGTGAGCTCTCTTCTGGACAAGTGCGGTGACTCACCCATTCCTGATAATTCAGAATCAAACGTCACGTAAACACACGAGTACGGGCGTAAACTCCGTGCGTGACGCGCCGCACTCAGGTGTTAGAAACACAATATATCCCATCAGAAATTATTTCCAGGTGTGAAAGTGTTTCCGGTTGTCTGAAATCACATCACTTTAATCTAGCACCATAAACAAACTGAGATCAACATACACACAGAGAGGAAGAAAGACAGAGGGAGAAGAAAGAGAGAGAAATGACAACATAAAAATACATACATGCCTGTTTTAAGTATGATGTTATGTTATGGTACACTTATTTTATGGAAGTAAAAACACATAAAATGTAAACGTTAAAGCAGGGAACAAAATAGTACACGTGTGCTATCGATAACAAGACACGGCAGATGAGCTTGCCGTGAAATAATTCCTCAAATTGATGTAAAGTCTGAAAAACAACACCTTGCCTGCATGCACACACGCGTTGAGGTCACACACAAAACCAGCAGCAGTTTCCAGGAAAATCAATTGATTATGTCTCCATCCCAGTGCACGCGTCCTCTCACGACTTGACGTGCATATGTCGTGATCAATGAGTAACTTGTATGCTTGTTACACGCGTTATGTGTAAGATTCTTTCTTGAACGTAACGGCATAACAAGTTCACAAACACAATGTAGTCAAGGTTAATCGTGCAGACAGAAGACACAAGAAAATTCTTCCACTACTTTGGAAACATTACAGCCGGCGTGTAACACGTACACCACATACTGAATCTATTTATAGATGAAAAACGCACACAGAAGTCCCCCCACGTGATCTCCTGGGGCTACCACTGATACTAGCACTACCATCCATACCGTTGGACTATTCTTAACGCAGGCTAGCACGCGCAAGCTTGAACATTCTGGGCTTATTTTGATTTGTCGAGGGTGAGTCATAGCCTTGTGCGCATGTGCATGACGGAATGCATTAGCAGGCTGCCGTAGTGAGAGCATTGCGTTGTAAGAAAGAATCAGTGTTAGTCACGTGTCATAACAAATATTACGACTTTCTTTACAAGAGCCCGCAAGATATCTCAGCCTGTTTGTAGTAACGACCGTGACCGCCTATAGCCAGTGACGAGTAATCTCCATACTGTCGGTCACTACAACAGATCGCTGCTTTTACATTCAAACATTGAACACATCGCATTATTGATTCCGCTCTTATCGATACGCCGCTGAATGAATGGTTCTCGTCGCTTACAACTGATGCTATATCTTTTCTTTGTCTTTACCCAGCTGAACCTGTAGGTCCCAATAAAGAACAATATTTATCTGGGAGTTCAAGGACACAGAATCCAAGTGATGGCGAAAAAACCCGACGTTTTTTTTTTTCTTTATTAAAAAAAGGTGTGCACGAAAAGTGTATGAAAGGTGTTTGTATGAGAGGGGGAAGTAATGCCCCAGGTGTAACGTCCAGGTGAGGTACTCGTCCACCGTGCCTATATCCTACAATGTTTGTGTGTGCCACATTATTGTTCCAAAGTTTGTTTGTTGTCAAGTGGTTCTAACTGTATTTCTGCCATCCCCATTTACCTAATGCAATAGAATCGGCGCGGTGAATGTCGACGGTACGAGCTGGCAGTGACACGGCAGACAAGTTGTTGACGGTTGGTACCTAATCGATACAAGTTACATTTTCTCTGTTGTAATAACGCAATTAGGTGGAGTGACAAACAAAGAAAACAGGTTGGAGAGGGTGGGGGGAAGGTGGATGAGTGATTATGCTTCCCTTGTATGTGACGATTATGGACTATTTGTATGTGAAATAGAAGCGCGCTCAATGGTGAATGACCTTACCTACTACAGACAAGAGGTCGAGATCGATTCAGATCGATGACTTCTATGTTCTTTCTCCCAGCTATAAATTGGTACCTGATTTTTATTGTAACGCAAGGCGGCATGGCGTAATAACCACCCCACCATCCTTTAAATATATGGGCACTATCATCATGTTAGACATACGCTTTAGTGACGAGATGGATCTTTGCTTCATTTTTGTATGTGCATATATTATCCATGTATGTGAATGACTGTTTCTTCCCCATGTGAATGACTGTTTCTCCCCCATGTGAACGACTGTTTCTCCCCCATGTGAATGGCTGTTTCCCCCACCCCCATGTGAACAACTGTTTCTTCCCCATGTGAACGACTGCTTCTCTCCCATGTGGATAGCTGTTTCTCCAGTTTGTGAGCGACTGTTTCTCCCGTCTGTGAATACCTATTCTTCCCATGTATCTAAACGATTACAGTTCTCATGTATTTGAACGCATTTACTGCAGCTGACTCCCTATTTTAGACTCATTCATGAAGCACATTTGTATGTTACTTCTGTTTTATTTGAATTCATTTGCAAACCAATCTGTTGCTTGTCTTGATGTACTTTCTATGTTCTTGTTAGTCAAGCTCGTTACTTGTCTTGATGTACTTTCTATGTTCTTGTTAGTCAAGCTCGTTACTTGTCTTGATGCACTTACTATGTTCTTGTTAGTCAAGCTCGTTACTTGTCTTGATGCACTTACTATGTTCTTGTTAGTCAAGCTCGTTACTTGTCTTGATGCACTTACTATGTTTTTGTTAGTTAAGCTCGTTACTTGTCTTGATGCACTTACTATGTTCTTGTTAGTCAAGCTCGTTACTTGTCTTGATGCACTTACTATGTTCTTGTTAGTCAAGCTCGTTACTTGTCTTGATGCACTTACTATGTTTTTGTTAGCCATTTATCGCAACAAAGAATTTCTAGAAGAAAAGAGCAATCCAATAACACGATTCTTGTGCAAACCGGATTGTTATCCAATTAGATAGACATAAGGGTCAAGAGTTCAAGCATCAACGTTGATTGGGTTGTTTCAATGTCTAAGATTGTGAATTGATTGTCTCTCCTCTTGACATAACATCCACAAGAATCACACCTTCAATGTCCAAAAGACAGTGACCATGACCTTTCCAGCTGAAGGAGATGTCTTCATTTTCTGTCTTCGTGGTGAGTGTGGATGACGTCACTCCACTGACTGTCTGTTTGTCTCAGGTTCAAAATGACATGCCCAGGTTTCGTCACCTGTAACAATCTTAGCCAAAAAGTTATTTCCATCAACATTGAAACGCTCCAAAAGTCCAGAAAAAAAATGTTTAAAAAAAAAAAAAAATGCAATCGATGCTCATTTGTGAGCTTTCATGGAACCCATCTTACACAAACCTTAGAGAATCCGATAGTTTGTATAATTGCATTTGCACCACCAATGCTGACTGAAAACTTTAAGGTCAATTGTTGAGTAGGGATGTGTCTATCGCAGAGTTCGGCCGCACAAGAATCCAGCAGACCTGCTTCTCCTTCACGACATTGCGCGCCCTCACACAAGTCTGGCAACAGGGGAAGCAATCACCAAATTGGGTTGGACTGCACTCCTCCATCCACCATACATCCTTGATTTGGCACCTCTAATTCTATCTCTTTGGTCCACTTAAAGATTTGAAGACGATGAAGGAGTGATTCATGCAGCGAAGAAATGGCTACACGACAAAGACAAAGACTGGTACAGGCTAGGAATACATGCACTTGTCTTAGTTTGGATTGGCCAGTAGCTCTATTCTCTCGCCCCCTGACTCCACGGGATGGTTGAGAAGGACATCCAGTAATATTGGTTGGGACCTTTCGAGGCTGAACTGCACCTGCCTGACTGTCCATCACAGGACGAGTGCCATATCGATTCGCAGTTATAGACACACTTCCCACTGACGTACGTGCGTGGCATCCTGATTGTTGTGGCTTTAGGCTGGTTGCCTCCGACTTCAGCACTTAAACTTGCTAGAGCAGACTGTGGTCTTGTTCGGTTGTAGAATGGCCTGGCCAGTCTTGGTTTTCAGTCCCTGATGACTGTTAAGCCCCATACCCACGACAAAGAGGTGGCCTTAATGGGGTACATGTGGACCGGCGCCCCAGACTGCTCAACACATACTTCAAGACTGCACTGACTATAGTAGACTGAGGAAATTCATGGCCCATAGATACAACACTACAGACAAAACTATATGGGTCATTGCAAGAATTATAAAAGACAGTAAAATATATACAGGAAACGACATTGCAGATATAGACAATACTTCAGGCGAACGAAAAATAGATAGACATGCACTTGTTGCGGCTGGCGTAAAACTGTACAAGTTAATGAGGATTATGTTGAATGAAATTATATCGATGACATATGATATATCCATATTTACATGACATATCCATATTTACTTACCATGTAACAATTTCATACTTTTTGAATTAGCGGTTCCCGAGAAAACCGATATTGTGTATTACTTTCTGAATGTGGGAACTGGTTGCTCGCGAGGTAAGACGCCGGCCTCGAGACAGAGATGTCGTGGGTTCAAATCCCGGCTGCACCAGTTGGGATTTTTATTTCTGATTTCTCTCTGCGGCAACCACCCCTGGTCTCAGAAGTGAGGCCGGCTGAAACGTCAATTACTCATGGACGGAAAAAATATGAGTACCTCCAAAGACGCAGTTATCTGCCTGTTCGGCGAGGGACCCCTGTGAACAAGTCTACCAGGGAAAAATGGATTAGCACGAAAAATTCAGTTCCTAGTCTCTAGGAACTTCGTCAAAGGTCAAAGCTGGCAAACGCAAAAAAACTGCAGAACAATCTACAAGATGGGGGAGAGGGGTTTAGACCAATTGTGTAGCGGAACTGCAGCAAGGGACGCGTCGTACGTCCTGACGCGCAACGATCTGTAACAATCAGAAGTGAGATTCAGCAATTATGAAAATGACTAGATGAAAATTAATGAACCCCAACTAAGGCTGAAGGAACAAGTTCTAACTGGCTGAACAAAGGTTGAGAAGGTTGTAGCCACCGCTGTACTACTAGCAGAAAATTCTAAAGATCTACAACAATTACTTAATGAAATAAACATGACAAGCAAAAAATATGGACTAGATATGAATATCAAAAAGACTAAAACTATGATCATAAACAAAGAAAAAACTCAAAACCCACAAGTGGATATCAAAATTGAAGGAATAGACCTGGAGATAGTTCAGAACTACAACTACCCTGGACACACTATAACCAATGATGGAAAATGTACAACTGAAATAAACAAAAGAATAGGAATAGCAACAAGTCATTTTAATGTTATGAAGAACATAATAACATCAAAACAAATAGCACCAGGGCTAAAACTAAGAATAGCAAAATGTTATATCTTCTCAATATTCCAATATGGTGCTGAAACATGAACATTAGACAAGAAAACAGAACAGAGAATTGAAGCCTTTGAAATGTGGATATATAGAAGAATAAGTAGAATTGGATGGAAGGAAAAGAAAACAAACGATGAAGTCTTAAAACAACTAAAAATGAAAAGAGAACTACTAAACACAATTAGAACCAGACAAATGCGATTCTTGGGACATGTTAAAAGACACAACAGTCTACTAAAAGTAATCCTGGAGTGAAAAATACAAGGTAAAAGAGGCAGAGGCAGACCAAGACTAACATGGACGAATAACATCAAAAGATGGACAAATCAGCCTATGACAACCTGCACCATCAAAGCAAGAGACAGAGCAGAATGGCGCTCCATGGTAGCCAACCTTCGTTGCGGAGACGGCATGGTGATGACGCTGTTCTTAGCTGTCCGTGGTAGTCCATGTATGGCATGAACATTATATAGTGATATGAAGACAGAAATTGGTCAGCTACAATTGCAAGAATTTTCTTGATTCACGGAGCTGGAGGAATGTATTTAGCACAGGATTTGTCAATCATGGCCGGTCAAGGCGTCAGCCACAGACTAAACATGGGTAGGGAACGAATAGAATAGCCGATCATGCAGAAATGTGAAACTCTTAAGTGAACTGTGCTGACCGCGCTGGTAGCTCCCAGACAACTGGTGTCTACTTTCAGGGACGACCACAGTCAACAATAAATATCAATGTGAACGTCAACTAGCGGTCGTAATTGTGAACACTAGGAAGCAACACAAAACGACACAGAACTCACGAGTTACATGTAACATGATGTACACTAGAAACTTAGTAGAAGTAACAATATTCAGACATCGATCTGCGGTAGCGTGGTGGTTTGCGAACAAGAGTAATGAAGACAAGATGTCGGCTTCTATTCCGATAGACAGTCTCTAGGATTACCCAGTCTCAAACGGTTACCAGGTGTTTCTGGGAAGACAACACTGACGTAATACTGACCAGCTAAAACTGTGCCTATAGTAACACAAATATGGGTGCTAGCAGCATATGCACATTACTGTACATGTACAACGGACTTCTTTCTGCTGATTCTTATTTCCGCTCAAGGTGCCGCACTTTTCACAACAAAAGAAAGTAGCACAACTCCCAGGAGAACTTCGACGAAAGTGTCCCATCTTACAGCAACCGAACATCTGCCCTGTCAATGAAGGGATTTCGAGCGTTGTAACCGAATATCTGTCTCAATGGTGTCAATACAAATAGTTCATCCAGAAGTGGTGTCAATTAAGGACAAGCTGCTTGTTGGTGTCACTGTTAACTGTTAAGATTGACAACTAATAACACTCGTAGAATTGCTTCCATTAAATTGCTATTATTTCATTTAAGAGCGCCAGTTTGTCTGTAAACATTACTCCCATAATAAGTCAGCTTTTTCTGTAGTAATTATGGTCCTGAACAACTCATTTTGTTACTGGTGCACAATCAGTTATGTTGCAGATTAGCGGGAACCAGCCACCTTGACTAAACCACAACACAACGAGTTATGTTGCAGATTAGCGGGAACCAGCCACCTTGACTAAACCACAAAATAAAGAGTTATTGAGTTATTTGCGGGTCATCATCATTGCACTCGGAACATGTCCATAGGTGCTCAGATCCCCTCCTCAGCAATTCCCTCAGTGTCCAGCGACTGACGGCTCCAGTTCTATGTTGGTTGATAAGTCTTCTTACACGGCCACTAAGTTTCTCATTTCTGGCTGTGCCAATCTTAACTCCCATTTCCATCATCCGAAGAAGTGACGTGGATCTGTGTTTGTCGAAGTCCTGTGCTTCCCACATCTCGGAAGGCATTGATGATGTCCGCCCGATCCATTGGTTGCCCGTCCTCAACTACTGCGCAGCTAGCCAACCTGCCAGCTCTTTAATTTCCCCGTACTCCCGCATGTCCAGGGACATAGACAAAGGTGACCTTACGTATTTGGATTTCTGCAACGACTCTACCCATTGCATGCGTACAGAGCCCGCCTCCACTTTTTTAATCATGCTCATCGAATCACTCAGTATACATGCGTGGGTGTAGTCTTGTGACTGTAACCATTTGAATGCCTTGGTCACTGCCATCGCCTCCATTGTCATGCTACTCGTGGTCATGGCGTATGCACCACTGTCTTCCTTGGCTATTCTGCCTGCCGAGCGTGCTGTAAATGCCCATGCACTTCTTTGGTATCGTATTACAGATCCATCTGTATAGATGACTGCATCTTTCTCATTGGTGTTATCGCAGATGAGGCCGTTGACCCCGGCATTAACCACGACGGGTTCTGTTCCCTACTTTTCCTGTTGAGTGTGACAATACACGAGAAAGTTCCCTTGAATGACGTAGGCACCGGTATCCACTCCTCACCAACGCTGATATTAGTAAGACCACAGACCTGTTTGATGACATCTTCTGCTTGACCCACCCATGATTTGCCTCTTTTTAGCCTGGTACCTTTCTCTGTGTTGAGCACGTGGTGCAATGGATGCTCTGTATCTGTACTAATCTTCAGGTATGCTCGTGCTCTCCAGATCTTGATTCTGTCATCCATGGTTGGAAAGTCAAGAAGATACCCCATTGCTACACAGGGAGTGTCCCTTGTACATCCCAGGATAATGCGCATGGCTTCATTTGTATTTTCTCCAGCCTATCAATTTGAGTCGTACTGACAGTAAGAATTGCCAGGGCATACTCGATTGGTGCGAGGACTAATCCCTGGAACAGAAGAGTAAGTAGCCTCTGCTCGATGTTGGCAGCTGCCATGACCTTCAAGGCGGCTAATCCTTTGCGGGATTTTGTTATCACATGGTCGACGTTGTCCCAAAAAACACAGGCTGCGATCAAACTTAACTCCAAGGTATGTCATCAACTTGTCCTGGTCACCTCATCAGCTCCCATTCGTACTACCGGTGTGGTTGTATTAACGATATGATTGTTAAGGGAGAACCATGAAACTGATGCTTTATTAATTAACCAAATTATTCAGACGCAGCTCAAACGACCAAATAAAGAATCTGTTAGTAACGACTTTAAATAAAGACATTTCTTCTCTACCCAACTATAACAAAAAATTGAATGGACTGACTGATATCTGTTGAATGTAGCCGTCGATCACAGGTTAAATGCGATCAATGAAAGTTCTAACATGCTTAAGTGCGATACAGACTCGACCAGCCACGACTTGTCTCCAGCTCTTCTCTCCGTTTCGCACCAACTTGTTCTAGTGCCGGATATAGCCCCTGACCCCGGTTGCACTGCAACGATTGGCTCGTAAACCTTCATACCTATTTTCGGTGATCGTCGATTGGCTGCACCATTTTAAGTGGGCGTGTCGGCGCATCCAGTATACGTCATATAGCGCGAAATAATCTACATTAGGAAATCACACAACAATGATTAGGTAAGACAAATTAAATGAAGTCAGTTTTTCTATAATTATTTTGTGCTTTAGAATCTGATTTTTAAAATGTTATTAAAAGTTACACTGCTTCTAACAATTGTAATTGAACAGGTCATTGAATGTACTGCTTGATTTTGGTTTCTCGTTGACAGGCAACAACTTGTTTTATGCATACCGTTGTGAAGTTGGCCCAAAAATGTTGCTATCTTGGTAAGAAAGATTATGTTATTCTGTTAGTTGTCGCTGTTTCATAGTGTCTACAATCTACAACTCTGTCAATTATAACACTTTGGATTGTGTGTGTGTGTGTCCAGTTTATGTGCACTGAGAGTGTATTACATAGGATGGCTTACTAATTTACTTAATCAGCTTTGTTTTCTATTATAATAATGCAATACAGCGTAATATATAACATTATTTAAAGACTGCATACATCTACTCTCCTGTTCTTGTATAAAGATTAACTACATGTTTCCAATCAATTGATAATTGATGTTCTTGTATAAAGATTAGCTACATGTTTCTAATCAATTGATAATTGATGTTCTTGTATAAAGATTAACTACATGTTTCTAATCAATTGATAATTGATGTTCTTGTATAAAGATTAACTACATGTTTCTAATCAATTGATAATTGATGTTCTTGTATAAAGATTAACTACATGTTTCTAATCAATTGATAATTGATGTTCTTGTATAAAGATTAACTACATGTTTCTAATCAATTGATAATTGATGTTCTTGTATAAAGATTAACTACATGTTTCTAATCAATTGATAATTAATGCTCTTGTATAAAGATTAACTACATGTTTCTAATCAATTGATAATTGATGTTCTTGTATAAAGATTAACTACATGTTTCTAATCAATTGATAATTGATGTTCTTGTATAAAGATTAACTACATGTTTCTAATCAATTGATAATTAATGCTCTTGTATAAAGACTGCCTAAGTCTGATTAATTGATGCTCTTGTATGAAAGCTGAACTTTGTCTTACTCTGTAGTAAGCACGAAAAACAATGTGACTAGCAGTAGATTATACCAATTATATAACAAGACAAGAAAGAGCTACATTGCGACCCGTTTTGGGCAACCTTCTATGTGGGCACGATACCCACTGAATGCAAAACAACCTGTGACATGAAAGCAGATATTGATGCATTAACTGCAGTCCTAACATTTCTGTTTTGACACGACAGTTTTTGGTTCACAAGTAATTTCAGAAGATTGACAACTGGATTTTTGAAACATGAAAGAAGAATGTTTTGAGAGACGTTCAAGCACTCCTGTGGTTGTTGCCCCGTCCTGGGCGTGCCATGAGACAATTTAGTTCATTGGCACATCTAATGGGGACACTTATTATGAGCAAAAGGGATAATATATTGAGATTGATCATTTTGATAATATCGTGACGACTGCCTGAACTATAATCCACAAATTTCAAAAAATTTAGAATTTAAGCGCGGCACGAATAGAGAAACCGAGGCACATATTTTTTTTTACCGACGAGTAAGTGGGACCACCAATTTGTATACTTTACTATCTGCTATTCTCCAGTCCCCCCCCCCCCCCCCCGGCAGACACCACAAATGGGAAAATGCTCTACATATAATTTAGTTAGTCTGACAGAAAACGTGCACCTATGAAGTTGCCATGAGTGCAAGGAGATTGGTTTATATCAACTAAACTAATCCCCAATAAATCATAGGCTGGGGTGTACATAATTTGTTGGAAGCTATTAAACGTCACCAACGATTTGCAGCCTCGTTTTGGAAGCCTCATTCATGATCTCTCCGTCCCAGTTACGATGTGTGACAACAAATGTTTTCTTCGTGAAAATCTCAGAAATGATAAAAATCTGACCATGAGGTTCACTCATGATTTAAAAATTTTTTTTTAAAGAAATGTCGTGGACACATAAAGATCGAAGTGTGTAATCTGTCGAAATACCCGAGCAGAAAATATCTAAATCTCCGGAAAGCAGCCCATTCAGAAGGACAAATTCTGAACAGTTTGAAATATTTGTCAGAAGCTGAGGTACCGAACAGATATTGCAGCTACACTGTCAGCATCGGAACTGTGCTTAACGTTGATAAATGAATGGAAGTAAACGCCCAGAGAAGATGCACCTTATCAAAACATGAATTTTAAAACAATTGAAACAAATTATAAAATGAGAGTAGATCAGGAAATTGTATTTTATTTAAAGGACGGATAAATGGTAATGGGTACTGTATGTGCAGGAAGTAAAGTGGAAAGTAAAATTGAAAAAAATAACAGCTGGGTTAAGTGTTTAACAAACTCTCGTATTTAACCAACGACATTATTTAACCGCCACAATTACTTCTCATTTCACCAGAAATACTACTTCTCACAAAAAAAGGCCCACTACTACTTTCACAGAAACACTACCGGTCATCAATGACAGTTATACTGCAGAATGAGGCTTTGACTTAACCTCTGAGATGAGAACTTGGCCAAGTGATTGCACTGCTATTCATTTATATGCAGTCTATAGTACGGAGTGCGCCGTAAATGTACTGTGCGGAAATTCGCCACAGATGGAGCGGCAACTTTACTGCTCTCTTGTGACTAAAATCCATCAAAGACCAGAGTCAAAATGCTTCAAGACGTGAAGACTCCTTTGCATTTTCATCATTTAGTGTTGTTTCTGCATTAAAGGTTGGCTACCATGGAACGTCATTCCGCTCTGTCTCTAGTTTTGATAGTGCAGGTTGTCATAGGCTGACTTGTCCATCTTTTGATGTTATTCGTCCATGTTAGTCTTGGTCTGCCTCTTTTACCTTGTATTTTACCGTCCAAGATTACTTTTAGCAGGCTGCTGTGTCTTTTAACATGGCCCAAAAATCGCATTTGTCTTGTTTGAATTGTGTTTAGTAGTTCTCTTTGCATTTCACTAATGGACATTTGTATAGTCTTAGATAAATCTATAATAATAGATAATGTCCTATATGGCACTGATTGAGTTGACAGAAAATTCACTGCTATAGACATCTCAACAAAGATAATGCCATATATGGCACTGATTGAGTTGACAGAAAATCCACTGCTATAGACATCTCAACAAAGATAATGCCCTATATGGCACTGATTGAGTTGACAGAAAATCCACTGCTATAAACATCTCAACAAAGATAATGCCCTATATGGCACTGATTGAGCTGAAGAGCATAGGCCATAAAACGTTGGATCAATAAGTAAAACCCAATCACATGTAAATTCACTATCATTGCTACTTCATTTTTACCAGTTTCTTTTTAACCCCCATCCCCGATTTTTAAAAATCACTAGATTCTACCTTTCTACAAACACACACATTTTACCTATACGTGTGTGTACTACACTCTACTTAACTTCGATTATCTTTCATTAAAAATACCGTTGAGTTGACTAGTTTACACTTAACCAACAAACATTTCAAGATAACACAGCCCCAGTTTACGGCCGATATTTTTAACGATAATTAAAAAAACAAAACAAACAAAAATGTATCAGGTGAAAACGTTATCGACTCCTTTAAAAACAAGATCACACACTTGGACTTATCGGCCTATAATTGACAAGACATTACAACGTTTGTGTTCTCGCTAGTGATCTTCCAACAGAACGATTTGGGACTAACAATTGTAACCGTTCACACTTGACATAATAGCAAAGCCTTGTCAAGTTGTATTGTCAATGAAAAGTGTGAGGTTCTCCGTCGATCCATTACGATGTGTTAGAAGTTGTGCCGCGGTGTTGTTTTAGGCGCTGATTCACCGGGAGCCGCCCCCCTGCTAAAGGTAAACACGGCGCGAGACGTCTGGCGCGAGTTTCACATTTTCTGATGCTCGTTCCGGGGCCCGTCAAAAGTGCGTGGCCATCACGCGCCAATTTCGAACGCGACATCCGCGAGACCGTGGACAGAACTGGAGGGAGTTGCTTTTAATGTCGGACTTGTCTTCTTGCTTCTTCCATGATTTCCTTATAATCCAGGTAAGTTGAACAATATCCACAATTGTTGAAATGCACCTTATATATTTGTGAAAGAAGACGTCAGGCTGTACGATAATGGCGTTTGTTGACCGCCAAGGCTGTAGCAGTTATCACTTGAGAGCTGAGGTGAGATATGGCGGTCTCCTCGGGACAGCCCTTGATAATCATGGTGGGCTGGTTCTGTTAGTATTTCTCTGTTATGAAACTATTCGTTTCAGTTCGTTATACAGTACAGGGATTATTTGTGATCGTAATTAACTTTTAAATAAAACTAAAAGACAGGAAAATATAGATATAATATATAATAATAATGAAATGTGTGACTAGTTCAAGAAGAAAGGTGACTTGGCCGAGTGGACCGTTACCACCGCGGGCTGTTAGCAACTCTGTTAGACCGGTTAAGACCGTCCCTCGCAACAATTGTTATTATGAATAAATCATGATATTAAATGACGACAAAATTATTTGAGAGTCTAATTGAAAAGTTACATAGCAATGGCAATAATTAACAGCGTCCCAAAAAAGAAAAAAAGGAACACACGATGGAATTTATATTTATCTTATGTTATTGCAAGTTAAAACTGTCCACTATCCCATCAGTGACCCCTGAGACCGGCTAAATGTTAAACAAGAAATAGTACGCTTCTTGTTCTAGTACAAATATAGATGCTCCTCAGTTGTTAGTACTTAAGCATGACAAAGAGTTCAACGAAAAATTAGATTAGAAGGATGGTCATCACGGCATTCACGGTCATCGGTCATGTTAGAAATATTCAATAATATAATAATATATAATTATGTCCTAGTTGAGTGCACCTTCTGTCATTACAGCACTACAGTTAGTTACAAGACCCCATAACCGTTACTAGGGTGTTGTTACAGGTTAGGAATGACTAAACCTAAAATTTAGCCTAAATCCTTCCTAAAAAAAAAACCGCACAAAAACTAGAAGCAGTTGTTGATACATTCTTGCGGCCATTCAGGGCACATCATTCCTTTTAGCAGAATGACGCTAAACTAGGATATAACTATTAACTGTAATATAATAATATATATACATTTTATACTATATATATAATACATTTTTAGTATAATAATATACACAGAAAAAGTAATAGTGCTGAATTATTTGAGTCATCATAATTTATTATTATATATTTCACTGTGACTGATAAAATGACTGTCTGTGACTAATACTACAAAATGGCTGATATGATAAATTATATTTTTTTATTTTGTTAAATGTATAAGTAAAATTTTTTTTTCAAACTCTTGTCTCAGTGGCTATTGTCTGAAGTGAACCTAATTCCATCTACTTCTTCCATCTACACGTTCCATCATGGTTTAAGTTCAAGTTGAAGCACTGAAAGAAGTGCCTTGTTAACTTAATTTATTTATAAATTCAAAGAAATTTGGATATCACCACTCTACACTACAGTGCTCTATAAATTAAAAAAAAATTATAATTACAGAAAGTAGACTAGACCCACTGTTTCTTCACATTTTGAAACTCTCCAGATCAGGAACAGCTAAAATAATAACAATCTTCTAAAAATTTGTTTAACTACAGTTGACATATGTGATTATCACCCCTGCTGGTGATATAAAATTTGTAGAGCACTTCTGTTTCATTTGAGAGTTAAAGATTGCACTTTGATACTCGTGTTACTATAGTTTGAGAACTTTGTCTAATTCATTATCTTCATTTCATTTTTCAGAAATGGATGGTAAAATTGCCTTGGATGGATTCAGCATTTTTTCAAAAGTGAAAGTGGCTGTAGGAAATTCTCAGAATGGAAGCAAACACCAGGTCCTGCGACGTTGCAAATCTGATAAGCCATCTCATGTACGCAATGAAAATTGCAACTTGGGATTAAGAAAGAAACAAACTGTACGAACCACATGTCTAAAACAATTTGGGAAGGAAAACATGGAGCCTGAAGAATTGTTGAACTCACAAGTTTTACATTCAACACCCACTGAACCTAGAAAACATTTGCAATGTTCAAATATTTCTAATGTACAAAATTCTTGTTTTGAAAATGAAGACAGCTCAGATTCTGTCCAGAATGATTTTATTTTTGATTCAAATAACAACCAAGGTTCTATCCTTGCAAGCAGTGCCAACCAGCAGATGGGAACGGATAGATGCGTAACCACCCCACCACCAAGCCCAACATGGAACCTTAAAATTCTATGTAATGCCGTAAGTCCAGAAATTCGCAGAATGCAACAGCAGAAAGAAAATAGTTGTGATGAAGAGAGGTCTTCAACAGCATCAGTGACCTCTTCAACAACCACAGCAACAACAAATCAATTGATCAGCCCCTCAGAGGAAAATAGTTGTGATTATACAGAATTTGCTTCTTCTCAGGATAGCACATTAAGTTTGGAGCTAGAAGTGATCACATCCCGCAAGGATAAATCTCTTGGAAGGTTGTGTGACAAGTAAGCCTTTTGGATAATTAATCAGTTCTATATCGAATCCTTTAGGAGTTGAACATCACTAACTAGTCTAACAATGAAATGATAGAAACAATACACACGTTTAAAATACATTTTCATTGGGCACTATATTTTTTCAAACAAATTTCTCATTAAGCCCTCAACCTCACATGCTCTGCTGCTATGTTATGCCACTTTTTGTTAGCAGCAGATATTACTATATTGTTAAAAGGACTATTACCAAAATACTTGTTGGGTTACTCTATGAATATAATAATTTTAAAAATCTTAAAAGTGTTTTTAAGCAAATTGGATGATAGGAAACTCTTACAGAGCATTTCAACAGGAGACAGTCTGACCATCAGTACACCTTATGCCTTATCAAGCATTTTAACTTCTTGACACATAATTTAGGCTTTATCTCAATCCATAAGTAAAAATGGTTATTTCATGCCTGTAGATTTAGCAAAGAGATCATGGTTCATCCTTAAATCTTTGCTGCAAGTAAATAATTATTACTATCTTGGAAATATAGAAGCTTCCTTTATTTGATTTGATTTTATATAAATTACAATGGGACTATATATTTAATTTGATAGAATGAAATCAGGATTGTCTGATAATTTTATATTATTTGTGTCAATAATTCAAATCTGGACTAACTTAAGGCAAACTAAACACTAAACTTTATAATGTTGAAAATTAACACTGACAGCATCAAAGATATTTGTGTATACATTTACTACATTGGAAGTTATTTTTTGTTACTTTTAGATTTCTATTGAGATACCCAGAGCATCCAGGAAATGTTCGAATTGACATCTGTCTCGATGAAGTAGCTAAGGATTTAGGTGAGAAATTTTCAATAATTTTGCTTCAATGATTTAGTTAACATTAACAAATTGTTAACTTTTGCTCATTGTGTAGTTCATTCCAACCAGGACCACACAATTCATAATTATGGCTAACTCTGACAGCATATCATAAAATTCATTAGGTGAATGTTATCATTTTGATTTCAAAAACACTTCTTTTTAATGATTTTGTTTCAATATTCTCAAAATGTTTCATTTGTGTGAATTATTTCTTTGTGAAGGAGTGGAGCGAAGGAGGATCTATGACATAGTCAATGTATTGGAGAGTGTGGAGATTGTTAGCAGGGCTGCTAAAAATAAATATGCCTGGCATGGCAAGACAAATCTACCTCATACACTGTTAAAATTGAAGGTAATACGTTTATTTCGTTGATCATGTAGATTTAGTGGCTTTACAGGGCATGGTTTATACTGATATGTTTCTTTCATTGATCATGGAGATCACTATTTAGTGGCTTTACCTTTTTTCATTGATCATGTAGATTTAGTGGCTTTACCTTTTTTCATTGATCATGTAGATTTAGTGGCTTTACCTATTTTCATTCATCATGTAGATTTAGTGGCTTTACCTATTTTCATTCATCGTGTAGATTTAGTGGCTTTACCTATTTTCATTGCTCATGTAGATTTAGTGGCTTTACCTATTTTCATTGCTCATGTAGATTTAGTGGCTTTACCTTTTTTCATTGATCATGTAGATTTAGTGGCTTTACCTATTTTCATTGCTCATGTAGATTTAGTGGCTTTACCTATTTTCATTGCTCATGTAGATTTAGTGGCTTTACCTATTTTCATTGCTCATGTAGATTTAGTGGCTTTACCTATTTTCACTGATCATGTAGATTTAGTGGCTTTACTTATTTTCATTGCTCATGTAGATTTAGTGGCTTTACCTATTTTCATTGCTCATGTAGATTTAGTTGCTTTACCTATTTTCATTGCTCATGTAGATTTAGTGGCTCTATGTAGATTTAGTTTCCGGTTGTTTCCAAAATGGAGGAATTATTTTTCTCCGGCTTGGTATTGAACCGTTGATCAGAGGTTTAACAAGCCGCTATCGTAAAAACGATGTTGTTAATGAAACGTAGACCTGATACAGAATGTGTAGACCATTTGGAGGACCTCGGCTTTGCTGATGACATAGTTCTCATCAGCAGTCAGATAAAAACGATGCAGGAAAACACAAATGAACTATCATCAATAGCCAGCAAAATTGGGCTTGAGGTCAATCATGAAAAGACTAAAGTCATGAAAAGTTTAATTCCAACAAGTGACAAAATATACATGGAAAACAAACCAGTAGAAGAGATCGACCACTTTATCTATCTTGGAAGTCACATTGATCGAGAAGGGGATACGAGCAAAGAAATTAGAATCAGACTGGCTAAAGCAGCAATGTCTTTCAGAAGCCTTGAAAAGTTGTGGAAATCAAAACTCATTAGCACAAACACAAAACTTAGGCTATTCAAATCAAATGTACTATCAACCCTTACGTATGCGTGTGAAAGCTGGAAAACAACAAGAGATATAGCAACAAAGTTGAACGCATTCGAAAATAAATGTCTAAGGAAAATACTTGGTATAGAATGGAACGAATTCAAAACAAACGAGGAAATTAGAGAAATCGCCAATCAACCACTAATATCTTCAGTAATAAAGAAAAGACTATGGTCATACGTTGGACATGTGATGAGAAGAGATAATAATCGAATAGCAAAGCAAGCCCTCATATGGGAAACAACAGGTAAAAGAAGAAGAGGAAGACCCAGGGAGACACTGAGAAGAACATTGATGAGAGAGGCAAGAGCAGCCGGAATCGGCTCCCTCAATGAGATAGAACTGCTTGCACAGAACAGAGACAGATGGCGAGATTTAATAAAATATCTTTAAAAGAAAACTGCTAGAACAAAAATTCATATAGGAGAAGGTGTATCTTGGTCTACGCCCTATGGGCCGGTTACGACTCGAAAGGTCAATAGATAGACTGGGCATGGTTTATATCTAGCTTCTCAGCAAACACCTTAGGACACACCACACAGACTTGGATAATGCTGCAAGATGTGGCTTTCTTGTATATTACTATTTATAGCATAAGTGTATAGAATCAAACATTCTTTTAAAAATCATGTTGCAATGAAAAAGTGACTTAACAGCATTGTATTTCTTATAGTTTTATAGCCATTTTCATAATGTTTTAGATTTATTGTTATTGGCAAACTTTTTAAAGCCAGTAATTATTGTTCATTTTTAATTCTTTGACTAATGCATAGACATTTGTAAAACAGATGTTGGCTGGCAAGGAGAAAGTACACGAGCAAATTGTCAAAATTAGAGAACAAGAAATAGCAAAGGATTTGAACGAATTTGCTGTTTCACCCATTCCTGTGTGTGACATGGCGACTGAGAACGAGAGTAAACCAGATGAGAGTACACAAACAGGTATAGTTCATTTACAAGTGAAATCCTGACAGCTGAGAAACAAACATGTTATTGGTCTTATAATAAATTATCTGTTACATTGCATTATCTATCTGACTCTATCCATCCATCTAATCGGTCTACAAATCTTGTACTGTGGGCTGTTTACTCTTTGGCATCCATGCCAGCCTGTAGAATTTGCACATTTGTTTGAGCTGGACTGAGTGTCCCATATAAGATGTTGCTTACAGATGGATGTGTTGGAAGTATATCTTGTCTTCATTTATTTAAGCCATAGCATTCAAAGTTCTACAGTTTTGACAGGAAGAGGGCTGGTTCTTCACTGTGGTATGTGGTTGGGATTTATTCTTTTCAGTACATATATGAAACATGTACTTTGATCACCATTGTGTAGTGTATTGTTGCTATCCACATATCTTAGTGTATTCATTTCAGCCAACATATCTCAACCTGTCAGTCAAAATGTTCAATGATCCAACTAATCTTCTTGTGAATACTTTTAAGATTCTGCCTAATGCAGGCGTGGGCAGCCTTTTATTTTCTGAGGGCCAGATACCATCACCTAATGAAGCCAGTATATAAATTACCTAATTTGCATTAACAAGTGATTGTGATGTAAAAATCTTATTAGTGAGGGACTATGGAATACAGAAGAGAGTAAACTATATTTGGGGGAGGGAGGGAGGTGTTATTGTTGATTCGACAATAAATTAATTATTTTTTTTAAAATGTTTAGCTTGGTGAATGGAGTCTGTAGTAATTAGCAAATCAAGCACAAGGGCTAGTCAAAATAGCTTGGTTGGCCAGTGAACTGTAGACTTCCCACCTCTGGTCTAATGGTTTCTTGGCTAACAGCTTGGTTGGCCCCAATGAGCTGTAGACTTCCCACCTCTGGTCTAATGGTTTCTTGGCTAACAGCTTTGTTAGGCTGGATTTTGAATGATCCTTTAGTATGTTGGGGAGCCGCGATAGCTCAGTGGTTAGTGAACTGGACTACAAAGGACAAGAGGTAGGGTTCGATCCCAACCGACGGCTTTCAGGTTCACCCAGCCTTTAATGGGTACCGGATTTTTTTCTGGGAAAGTAAAGCGGCACAGGTGTAATACAGACCACATTACCCCAAAGTGATGCGCTGAAGGTCTGTAAAATGTATGGTCACTAACACCATATTCCCTATACACCACTTGGCATGATGGGGGCTCTTTACTAAGTATGTTGGTCTACCCTGTAATTGCCATGCATACTTTTGTTTTTTATGATCCATTGTAAGGTAACTTGCTTGTTGTTGATGTGACTGTGAAGCACATTTATTCTTGCTTTAACTTGAACTGTAATTCATCACACCAAGTTTCTTGTCTTTACCCCACTTTCAGACATTTCCTGCTATTTTCTGTTCAATAATGTCTTGGCTGTATTCTCCCTATTCATCTGTGATGCTGTATTTTTGTCACACCCAATTGTATTGTTGCCTTTTTATTTCTAGCACCTCTCTTCATGTGTTGTCAACTCTATTACCTGCTGCAAGGGTTGATGAGCCAACAACAGTTATACGTGATGGTAGTAATGTTTCTTATAAAGATAGCAGCTGTGTAGACATTGTTCCAGTACATCATTTCTATTACTTTGTATGAGTGTCATTTTAAATAAACATCTTTCATGACTTGGCCACATTTTGGTAGACTTGTGCTTTTATCTTGTACAAAACATATACTACCTGTGACCAGGTGTTTATGGCGAGAGTTGAATATCTATCAGTTTTACTCAGAAGTCTTTACATTTTCTGTGTGTACTCAGTAACCTGTCGGGTCAGGTAATTTTATCTGCTATTGTATGCAGTAGACAGTACAACCAGCGGCTGCCTTGCAGGTATGCTCAGGAGAGTAAAAGGTTAAGGGAGGGTGCCCTAAAGTAAAACAACCCCACTACCTTGTGGGTGAGCCTTTTTAGTCAAAGGCTAACAGAGTCAGCCATAAATAAACTGATGGAAGGCAACAAAAAAACCATTCTAACTTCTTTGTATAATCATGGGTCGCCACAACTGTAGAATTATTGACAACAACATTAATGGGGAATTCCAATGGAATACCCTCATTAGTTAGAGAACTTGCTACAGAATGTGCTACAGGTGATACCTGATCATCATCAAGCTACTATAACAAGATAAAGAAAAAACTGAAAATAGGAACTTGGAACATAAGAACACTCATGCAAAAGGGAAATGAAAAGGATGGGTTTACATTTATTTGGACTATGTGAAATGAGATACACTGGATCAGGGGAGATATATTCTGATGAACATAAAATAATCTATTCTGGAGGTACTGAACACAAAAGAGGAGCAGGTATCATCTTGGATGCAGAAAGAGCAAGAACAGTGAAAGGCTTTTGGTCAGTATCTGGCAGAGTCCTTTTAGTGAAATTGAATGGAAAGCCAATATATATTAATCTCATACAAGTTTATGCACTAACAACATACAGTCTAGAGGAAACAATTGATAAATTTTACCATGAACTTAATATGGCACTTCATCAATGCAAACCACATGAAAACACCATAGTTCAAGTGGATCTCAATGCAAAAGTAGGAAAGGAAAGAGGTGAGGAAGTGGTTTGTTATTATGGCTTAGGCGAGAGAAATGAAAGAGGTGATAAGCTCATTGACTGGGCAAGAACACACAACATGATTATAGGAAACACCTGGTTTAAGCAACATCCAAGACGTTTGTGGATATGGAAAAGCCCTGGAGACAACGCATGTAATCAAATCGACTACATAACGTTAAACAACAGATTTAGAAACCGTCTGGTGTGTGTGAAAACTAGACCAGGGGCAGATTGCAGTAGTGATCATGTACCAGTTGCGTGAAAGCCTAGAGTAAAATTAAAAGCAGCAAAATGAGCCTCATTTAATATCAAGTTAAATTTAGATTTACTCAAATCAGACAAAAGGATACAAGACAAATATAACATCACAATTCAGAACCAGTACAGTGTAATAGAGAAGGTACGAAGCATTGATGAACAGTGGGGAATGCTAAAAGAATCGATGCAGCAAACATCAAAAGAGTTCAGACCACCTGTGAGGACAAATTCAAGAAAGAAATTGATGACAGATATTTTAGTGCTAATGGATACTAGAAGAAGAAATAAGGATAACAAAGGGGAGTATAAGAGATTAAATAAAGAAATTGTAATAAAATGCAATGAAGTAAAAGAAGCATGGCTGAAACAGATGCAAAGAGATTGAAATGCAACAACAACAAAAAAGAAATGCCAAAGCTATTTACAAACAAATTTAATTTGAACAACTTTAGGAATTAACAGGATTAAGAAAAACACAATCAATTGGATGTTTAAGATCAGAGGAAGGAGAATTGTAGATTGAACAAGAAAGCATAAGGGAACGATGGACAGAATGCATGAAAGATCTTTATGATGATGTACAAACAGAAGTAAATATTAAGGATAATTGGGAAGGACCAGAAATGAGAAACAACAGATTTAGAAACTGTTTGGTATATGTGAAAACTAGACTAGGGACAGATTGCAATAGTGATCAAAGACAAAGTGGAAGACACCTTGCACAATATGAGAGCAGGAAAAGCTCCTAGACCAGATAATGTAACTAAAGAGATTGAAACCATGGGTGATTTTGAAATAGAAATAATAATTAAAAAGTTGGAACGATATCTATAACAGCGGATATATACCAGACGACCTGCTCAAATCAATATTCATAGCCCTACCAAAGAAATCTGGTATGATTAAATGCGATGATCCATTGCACATTAAGCCTTATGAGCCATATTACTAAGAATCATGTGAAGAGTGCGAAACAAAATCAATCCAGAAATTTGTGAACAGTGGTTTTGTTTGAGGTAAAGGTACGAACAATGCCATATACATCATAAGATCTTTAGTAGAAAGAGCCATAGAGGTGAAAACAGATCTATGGTTATGTTTCATAGATTACACTAAAACATTTGACAAAGTAAAGCACCAATAAATAATCAAAATTTTAGAAGGCATAAATGTAGACTGCAAAGATCTAAGAGTAATAAAGAAAACATACTGGCAACAGACAGCGGCCATAAGAAGTGAAAATCAATTGGGAATGTTTCAACAAATAAAACAGGACGTTAGGCAAGGTTGTGTGCTGTCACCAGATTTAATTAATATGTATATTGAGATTATTTTAAGACCCATAAAAGGCATCCCTGGAATAACAATTGGAGGTCATAATATAAACAATCTAAGGTATGCTGATGATACAGTCTTAATCTCTAAGAGCAAAGATGAGTTACAAGAATTGTTAGACATTATAGCGAAAGAAAGCAAAAATAAAGGACTCTGCGTTAATAGCAAAAAGACAGTAGTAATGGTAACAACAAAGAAAAAGACATCACCGCAATGCACAATAAAGACAAGTGGAACAATGTTAACCTCAGATGGTAGATGTACAACAGAGGTGAGATGCAGAATGGCTCAGGCAAAAGCAGCCTTCCAAAAAATGAGGAAGATACTCTGCAATCCATTTTAGACAATAGAAACAAGAAAGCAAGTTCTTAAATGTTATGTAGAGCCAGTTTTAACATATGAATGTGAATCATGGACAATAGACAAGAAAATCAATGGAGGCTGTAGAAATGTGGTTTTACAGAAGAATGTTGAGAATACCATGGACACTAAGAAGAGTAATGAGCACGTTTTGAAAGAGGCCAAAGCAAAAATAGCTAGTTTCCAAAATTAGGAAGAAACAATCATCATTTTGTGGCCATGCAATGAGAAGGGAACAGCTAGAATATATTGTAACAACTGGGGAAATTGAGGGACAAAGAAATGAGGGAAGGATAGAGAAAGATTAACCAGACAGCGTAAGAATTTCTTTGCAGAAGGTCAACAACAGAAAAGATAAAATCTCGAGATCAAAAGTTGTGGAGAGGCATGCACCTACGCTAGCAGGTATGGTACATGATGATTACTCAGTAGCCTGGAATGTTCTAGATGGCTTTGAGCTATCAGACTTTTTGTTCATCTTACCTGGATTGAAATCTGCTTTACTATACTCATGGGCTGACTCTTACAGGTAATATTTTCTTTGGCTTAAAAATTGTTGAAATATATACATATATTTGCTTTCTCTAGGATATTGATTAATCTTTCCCTGTCCACAGTTCTGCAAAGAAAGGAAAAATCCCTTGGTATCATGAGCCAGAAGTTCCTAATGCTTTTTCTAGTATCAAAAGTAAGTAATTTACACACAGAGAAATGTCAATCTTGTCACAAAGTAAGCTGATTTACAATACACATACAGTCTTACTGGAATAAGTGCTACATAGAGTTGTTCTTGAGCTGATCATTGTTTCTGCAGTCAGAAAAGACAAAGTGAGGGAGAGAAGTGTAATAATTGCTGATTTGTTTCTTGATTAAATTGCCAGTTTGAAAGTCTATCTATTGACCTTTCGAGCTGTAGCCGGCCCATAGGGCATAGACCCAGACACTCTTTCTCTTATCTAAATTTTTATTTTAGCAGTTTTCAATTCTTCTAAAGATATTTTATCAAATCTCGCCATTTGTCTCTATTCTGTGCAAGTAACTCTATCTCATTGAGGGAGCTGATTCCTGTTGCTCTTGCCTCTCTGATCAATGTTCTTCTCAGTGTCTCTCTGGGTCTGCCTCCTTTCCTCTTACCTGTTGTTTCCCACATGAGTGCTTGCTTTGTTATTTGGTTGTTATCTCTCATCATCACATGTCCAACATATGACCATCATCTTTTCTTGATTACTGAAGATATTAGTGGTTGATTGGCGATTTCTCTAATTTCTTCATGTGTTTTGGATTCGTTCCACGCTATACCAAGTATTTTCCTTAGACATTTATTTAATTTGAAAATGTAAAGAAGAATTGATTGTTCATGTCTAGACTCTAGCATTGAGTAATTAATTAACAAGAATAATTTGTAGACATCTAAAGATGGTATCTTATGTGCTTTTTTTTTTTTTTACAGTGTTCACTACATTTGACCACCTGAGTACTCTTACATTCTCTACTTACTTTCTTTCACAGCCCAAGACTGTCAATTTAGAGCTGTCTGCAAAAATATTAATTGGTGATGATGCTTTGGAGGCCTCGAAATTTAAAAGTAAGAATCTTCCGTCAACTTGTCATCTCGTTCACTCAATGTCAACTTGTCATCTCGTTGTTCACTCAATAAATGGACACGTTATGTCACATGACAAGCTGCAATAATTTTTGTCCAAGCAGATGCCATCTTTGGCCTACTCTTTGAATTTTAACTGCCGAGGGTTTATTTAATGTGTGTAGAGTGCACATCTTCTGTTTTTTCACTGTTATCCCAGCGTGCTAGAGATTTAGAGGAGGGTAGTGTCATCAGGAAGATACATATTCAAAGAGAAAAATTCCCAGTCTGTGGTGGAATTTGTGCCCTAAACCAGGGTGGCCAGGTGGTCAAAGGTAAGATGTCTGTCTCTAGACAAGGTCATAGGTTTGGTCCCACAGGCGTGGGAAATTACAAAATCCATGGTTTTTTCCTGACATTACCCTCCCTGGTCTATGGGTAGTGAGATCTGATGTCTAGCCCTCTCTGGGTAGTGAGATCAGATGTCTAGCCCTCTCTGGGTAGTGAGATCTGATGTCTAGCCCTCTCTGGGTAGTGAGATCTGATGTCTAGCCCTCTCTGGGTAGTGAGATCTGATGTCTAGCCCTCTCTGGGTAGTGAGATCTGATGTCTAGCCCTCTTAGACAGATCAAAGTAATTTGCAGCAACCTATGACAGACAGATCAAAATAACTTGCATCAACCTATGACAGACAGATCAAAATAGCTTGCAGCAACCTATGACAGACAGATCAAAATAGCTTGCAGCAACCTATGACAGACAGATCAAAATAGCTTGCAGCAACCTATGACAGACAGATCAAAATAGCTTGCAGCAACCTATGACAGACAGATCAAAATAGCTTGCAGCAACCTATGACAGACAGATCAAAATAGCTTGCAGCAACCTATGACAGAGATCAAAATAAAGTGCAGCAACCTATGACAGACAGACATGAAAATAACTTGCAACAACTTATGACTAACAGATCAACATCAAAATAACTTGCTAAAACATGACTGACACATACATCAAAATAACTTGCAACAAATTATTGACTGACATACATCAAAATAACTTGCTAAAACATGACTAACAGATCAACATCAAAATACCCCTTGCTAAAACATGACTGACAGATACATCAAAATAACTAATACAATGATAAAATATAACTCATTTAATGTTTTTTTTTATTTTGTCAAATTGCATCTTTAGATGTTAAAAAAATATTGAGTGATGTTTTGTTTCTCAACTCTATTGCATGCACACACACACACCATGTTAAGATTGCACATTGTAGTGTTAATTACTTTTAGAAAAATAAGTAAATAAAAACAATTGTCTGCCCTCACTTTTCATAGCAAAAATCAGGCGCCTTTATGATATAGCAAACATCTTGACAAGCCTGAGGCTGATTAAAAAGATTCATGTGACAGAAATAAGAGGCAGGAAACCAGCATTCCAGTACATTGGACCTGATGTGGATGATTTGTATGATGTAGACAGTGAGTATATTAGCCAGATTTGGGACACATGCCTTAGCTAACACACATAGCAACCTTAATTTGTTTATTAGATCATCATTTTTTTTTTTTTTTGAGTCTGCGTGTAATTAGTCATGGGCCTAAGGTATCATACATACAGTGCCTGGGTTGAAACAGGCAGCGACCCATAGCTGACTAGTTGTCTCACGATCATTAAACCACAACTGTTTGGATTCTTACTTGATCTCTCCTCTGTGGGTTTGGACAAGGAATCAACACTCTGGTCAAGAAATTAGGGACAATGTGGTATCCAAAAATTTCTATGAATATTGATTTGAGCAGGTCGTCTGCTATATATCTGCTGTTGTAGATACCGTTCAATATTTTTATTTCTGTTCCAAAATTACTCATGTCTTCAACTTTTCTTTAGTTACATTATCTGGTCCAGGAGTTTTTTCTGCTTTCATATTGCGCAAGGCGTCTTCCACTTCTTTGAGTATTTCTGGTCCTTCCCCAGAATTTTAAATAAATTTGGAACTACGGATGTTTTAATCCTATATAATAAAATTTTGCTGAAGATCTCCATAGGCATTGAAAGTAGTGAGATACCCCCAATGGTTCTGACAGTTTTGCTTCTTGTGGAAGGAATGTGCTTGTTACCAGTTAATTTAGTAGGCACTTTTCTTTCCAAATCTTGTGAAAACAAAACTGAGAGTATCTCTGTTGTTACTTCTGTCAATGGTGCTTCTGCTGTGATACCATCTGCTCCTGCATCTGATTTTTTCAGAGCGCTGAAAGAATATGTCTTTTATTTCTGTCTTGCTCAATGGTTCTATGTTGGTATCAAGTATATATCTTCTGGTTCTGACATATCCACTATTTCTGTAGGTGATGGTGGCCTACTGAAGATATTCCTGAAATGTTCCACTCATCTGTTATGTCAATACTTTCCCTTCTTTGCTTTTGATGGGTTTAATTATTCTGCAGTTGCATCTTGTATTTGATAACTCTGTGGTTTTATCATGCATATCCCAAATTTTTCTTGTAAGCTTTTTCTTGCTGTGTTACCTAAGTAAACCTGTTTTTCTCTTTTTTTCTTTTTTAAATTGTGTGCCAAATTGTAACTGATTTGTTCTGAGACTTTTGTTACATTGCTATTTATTCTAGCTTTCTGTCCCCAATTTTTATTATATCTTTCTGTCCCCAATTTTTATTATAGCTTTCTGTCCCCAATTTTTATTATATCTTTCTATCCCCAATTTTTATTATAGCTTTCTGTCCCAATTTTTATTATAGCTTTCTGTCCCCAATTTTTATTATATCTTTCTGTCCCCAATTTTTATTATAGCTTTCTGTCCCAATTTGTATTATATCTTTCTGTCCCAATTTTTATTATATCTTTCTGTCCCAATTTTTATTATATCTTTCTGTCCCAATTTTTATTATATCTTTCTGTCCCAATTTTTATTATATCTTTCTGTCCCAATTTTTATTATATCTTTCTGTCCCCAATTTTTATTATATCTTTCTGTCCCCAATTTTTATTATAGCTTTCTGTCCCCAATTTTTATTATAGCTTTCTGTCCCCAATTTTTATTATAGCTTTCTGTCCCCAATTTTTATTATATCTTTCTGTCCCCAATTTTTATTATAGCTTTCTGTCCCCAATTTTTATTATATCTTTCTGTCCCCAATTTTTATTATATCTTTCTGTCCCCAATTTTTATTATATCTTTCTGTCCCCAATTTTTATTATAGCTTTCTGTCCCCAATTTTTATTATATCTTTCTGTCCCCAATTTTTATTATATCTTTCTGTCCCCAATTTTTATTATATCTTTCTGTCCCCAATTTTTATTATAGCTTTCTGTCCCCAATTTTTATTATAGCTTTCTGTCCCCAATTTTTATTATAGCTTTCTGTCCCCAATTTTTATTATATCTTTCTGTCCCCAATTTTTATTATATCTTTCTGTCCCAATTTTTATTATATCTTTCTGTCCCAATTTTTATTATATCTTTCTGTCCCAATTTTTATTATATCTTTCTGTCCCCAATTTTTATTATATCTTTCTGTCCCAATTTTTATTATAGCTTTCTGTCCCCAATTTTTATTATATCTTTCTGTCCCCAATTTTTATTATATCTTTCCGTCCCCAATTTTTATTATAGCTTTCCGTCCCCAATTTTTATTATAGCTTTCTGTCCCAATTTAGCTATCACAAGTTGATGTTCACATGCTGCATTTGCGTTGTTAACTTCTTGTATATTGACACAGTTATGGTTAGTCCTAGAGTTCTCTGTGACATGGTCTGGTTGTGACCTTTTGTGGGACTATACTTCCTCCTATCAACAGGTCATTGAGCACACATAAGAGTGCCCAGCTTCTCTCTAATTCCATTCATTTTTCCTAGGCTATTTTTGCCTCACAACTCTCTCATTACCAGTATTTATTTTTCCAGATTTTGCTATTTAAATCTCCCATCTAGTTAGTTGCGTTTATTTCTTTGGAGGTCTATAATCTCCTGGAGTTTGTTGTAGAACTAATCCTTTCTCTGACACATCAGCACCCTTTGTCAGGCCATAAACCTGTATAATGTTCATTTTAAGTTCTTTCCTTTTTTTGTGTGTGTGTGTGTGTGTCCAGAGACTGTTCTTGAATTAACTGCCTCCAAGTTCACCAATGATCTTTTGAAATTCTTAAGGTAACATTAAAGCCACTCTATTAGAATATGTCACACCTAGGTCTGTAGTAGTAACCTCCATCAGCCATAGTTGACTATGGTTTTTGCAGCACACCCCTAGGAAATATTTTCTTTTGCAGTGTATTCTCTTTATCTACGAATCTGTCTGCTTTTTGCTTGAGTTGAAGCTTTAGTGTGTTTACAATGATTGTGGTCTGCAGCTATTTATGGGTCTGTAGTATCTACAAAAATATCTCACCTATTGACCACCTTGGCTGCCCTGTTCAGTATTTCCTTTAATCTTTATTTTTGTATCTGTTCATTTCTCTGGCTACTTTATTGCACTTATACATTGTTCAAAAATGTCAACTTGTTGTCATATATTTTCTGGTACTTCTCACTTGGGATATCTGTCTTGCAGCATCCTTTTGTTTTTGACACCATGACATCATACTCTCTTTCCCTCCCTTTTTCCAATAATGGGTTGATTTCCTTGACTGCATTATGCCTATATTTTCCCTCCCTTTTTCCAATAATGGGTTAATATTTTCCTTGACTGTTTTGCAACCTGTGAAATATTTTTAATTAAAAAAAAATTTTTTTTGAATTTAAATATGAAAATATCAGCATATATTTGTCCGCCCATCTTAATTTCCTCATGTGACTGGCAGGTGACTAAGGTGGCTCACCATTCTTTTCTTTATTGACTATAGTTAGGGACCCAGTAGTCACATGGGATATGTAGATAAGTCATCTTTCTATAAATATACATGTGGGACTGGTTGGTCTCGAGGCATGATGCCGGCCTCGAGACAGAGAGGTTGTGGGTTCAAATCCTGGCTGCACCAGTTGGGATTTTTATTTATGATTTCTCTCTGCCCGAGGCCCGGCTTGAAACGTCAATTACTCATCGACGGAAAAATATGAGTACCTTCAAAGATGGAGTTATCTGCCTGTGCACACGGCTGCCAAGGAAAAACAGATTAACATGCAAAATTCAGTTCCTAGTTTCTAGCGACTTCGTCAGAGGTAAAGCTATCAAACAAAAAAATATATATATACACACACACCTATAATTTGCCAAGGTCTTAACAAACCCAGTACCTGATAATCAACTTCTGTGCCAAACTGGTACACATTTTTATTAAATTATGCCATCTACTTTTTAAACTGACAAATCAGCAGTGATGTCACCAAAGACCAATCTTTTATTATATCAAAACTTGCAGCAATCTTTTAAGATCAAAGGTAACATTTGATCACACATCAGGCATGTCACATTGTCACGGTATTGCTATCTGTCTTGTTTATTATTAGTCTTTGCATATGTCATGGTTTCATCACGACAGTAACATGTGAATAAGAATAATTTAAATTTATTTCTGTTTAGTAAACACAAATGTGTGGACATCATTGATGTTTTCTCACTCTCCAGCTTGCTGTAATGATGGATGTCACAGACCCAGCTCAAGGCATTCTCTCCTTGATTGTGTCAGATATGAAAATGGTAAGGGCTTTATGCTAGACTGCTACATTTAAAATGTCCCATTAGCTTTCCTTTGCTGTTGTCATGATGTCATTTCCAGGCTTTTTTACAACAAAGCTGTTGTTGCTTGCTTTTGTTACCTGTTTCTAATACAATTGTAAAATAGTAACGTGGAAATTAATTATTATCTAAAATTTTAGTGTCACATTGAGGGGGGGGGGGGGGCGGCGCACACACTGTGGTCTTGAGGCAAGACGCCGGCCTAGAGACAGAGAGGTTGTGAGTTAAAGTCTTGACTTAACCAGTTGGAATTTTTATTTGTGGTTTATCTCTGCAGCAACCATCCCTGTTCTCAGCAGCAAGGCCCGGCTTGAAACGCCAACTACTCATCAACAGTAAAAAAAATATTAGTGCCTCCAGAGACAGAGTTATCTGCCTGTGTGACGAGGGGCACCTGTGCACATGGCTGTCAGGGAATAACAGGTTAACACACAAAATTCATTTCCTAGTCTCTAGGGACTTTGCCAGAGGTGAAAGCCAATGAATGCAGCGGGTAAAAAAAAAGGGGATCACATTGGGATCTCTTAGTATTCTGACATGATTGTCTGGTCTGCAAAAAAGACGGAAAAGTGGCCAGAAGGTATGCGTGTCAGATTTGTTATTTCATCATCAACATAGGAGAAAACCTGTGTCTGATTGGCAAATGCACTTTGTTTTGATAATCCAAATCACCCAACTACCACATGAATAAATGAAAGTGATGGAAGATTTCAATTTTTCCTTATTTTTTTTTTGCAGTTCAGAGTATCATGCATGGCTTCCGCCCAATCCGGCCCGCTGGATCAATATTGCCAGGTATGTTTGAATTAATGAAGTGAATTCTGGAGCAATCTGAATAATCTAACTGGGAATACAAGTACTACATCAGTTTTACATAGACCAGAATGAAAAGGTCTACTTTAGTATGTTCAGAGAATACATATCTTTTCTTTGTTAGTCAAATGGTTACTGCTCGTCATTGTTCAACTAAGAAGGTTAGTTGGGTGTAGATGTGCTATGTTGCAATGTCTGGACCTTTCTAACAAATCTGTTTTTGACATGGCATCATTAGGTACAGGGTTGCCTTTTCTCTTTGATCTGTACTTGTTTGACCAGGTTGGTTAGTCTGGTCCAATGGGCACCAGTAGTAGGTGGAGGAGGGTTTTATCTGCTGTCTTGTTGGCCAGTCCTGACACAGGGAACCCACTGTGAGTTGCTGACTACTCCCAGTCCAGATACTGGTGAAACATTTTAATGTCATGACAAATATACCAACATCAAAACAAGACCAGGGCTAAAACTAAGAATAGCAACATGTTATAATCTTCTCAACATTCCTGTATGGTGCAGGGACAAGGACATTAGACAAAGAAAACAGAATAGAAAGTTGGAGTCTTTGAAATGTGGATTTTTAGGAAGAATTAGATGGATAGAAAACAAATGATGAAATCCTTAAACAACTAACAATGAAAAGAGAACTACTAAACAATTCAAATGAGATTTTGGAGACATATTAAAAGACACAGCAGCCTACTTAAAGTAATCTTGGAAGGGGAAAATGCATTGTAAAAGAGGCAGACCAAGACTAACATGGACGAGTAACATCAAAAAATGGATAAGTCAGTCTATGACAATCTGCAAGACTAACATGGACGAGTAACATCAAAAAATGGATAAGTCAGTCTATGACAATCTGCAAGACTAACATGGACGAGTAACATCAAAAGATGGATAAGTCAGGCTATGAC
Organism: Megaustenia siamemsis; assembly: GCA_032433765.1. Lineage (NCBI taxonomy): Eukaryota > Metazoa > Mollusca > Gastropoda > Stylommatophora > Ariophantidae > Megaustenia > Megaustenia siamemsis. The sequence continues at coordinate 97,336,319 of JAVIAB010000047.1, read as the reverse complement.
AATCTGCAAGACTAACATGGACGAGTAACATCAAAAAATGGATAAGTCAGTCTATGACAATCTGCAAGACTAACATGGACGAGTAACATCAAAAAATGGATAAGTCAGTCTATGACAATCTGCAAGACTAACATGGACGAGTAACATCGAAATAGATGGATAAGTCAGTCTATGACAATCTGCATTATCAAAACAAGAGACAAAGTGGAATGGTATCCAACTTCAATACGGAGACATCACTCAATGATGACTGATGACATGCCTGTTTGAGATCCACTCTTTGGCAGATATGACCTCAGTAACGATGACGCAAATGAGGTTCTTCCATTGACAAAAAGTTTAGGCTTTTCTAACCTACATTCAGGACTGATGTCTACGCAGCTTTCATCAACTTTTCCAGCTATATAAATTGTTAATGTTGGTACAGTGCTACCCACATTACTGTGTCTGTTTCAGTTCATCTTGCAAATTTGCTAAAATAACAATTGCTGACTTATATATAACCCAGTATTTATGTCTTTCACTTTTCAGTGCTGTGAGCACAAAAACATAAATCTACTTTAAATGCAATTTTCATAAAATTGGAGTACTACAAAAAATTAAACATTTTTTTTATTTTGAAATTTTACTCCTAGAAATGATTAAACTGTACTGCTGTATAAACAAATCTAGATTCAAAATGTTAATATGAGAGACTAAATGTTGTGAATTAAGCAGATCATAATATAAATTATATCGTCCAGGTGTAATTTTTCCAGAAGTGGCGGGCTAGGCAAACATTCAGGTCAGGGAATTTCTTATTTGATGTCACGACATCATAAAAAGGTAGATGTTTTAAAGAGCAAGTATTCAGATGTGGTGAACATCTCGGTTAGCTCCCAATAGACACATTGAGATGTTCACATGCATGTACAATCAGGCATATATCATGTCTTTTTTGATTACATTGTTTTTCTTGAGGTGTGAACACTTTAGCATCTTTCACACATTTGACCATCTCTACTTGGTGGCTTCAGTTTTAATTTGTGCTGATTAACAGACTACAAAATGAAACTGGGATGTGACAATCTGGAGGACTGCAGACCCAACAAGAGTGCTCTCCCAAGACACCATTCCCTTGATGAGATGTGTAAGGTCATAGAACAGGAGAGAAACTTGTTGATAGGCTCAACGTCAGAACCAACCAGTCCAGCCAAGAAGCACAGTTTTGATGGTGAGCCACTTAACCTCTATGATTTGTTTTGGTTTTCATGTTTGCATTTCTAAAGTATTTTGTGATAGTTTACATCAATGTGTTAGGTTAAAGCTAAGACAGCTTTGTGTGACTGCGTGTAGAAGTGAGTTTTGATCGGAAGTGTTTTGCTTAGAAGAAGTGTAATTTTATTTCATGGAGAATATATTGTAAAAGTTTGAGTTCAGTGCAGCAGGAAGTCAACTCCCTAGAGTCATGACTCAGGCTGGCCCACCTTCCCTAGAGTATCAAGAATCTAGAGGGCCAAAACACTTGCTCGATGGCTCTTCTGATGATCAGATTGCCTCCTGCTGTAAAGCTCTGTACAAAGAGTTTCATTTTGCTTATTATATAAACATTTTAATTTCTGGCATTCTGAATCTTATTGGATAATATCAACAATGTTCACACAACCTAAAAAAAAAAAAACAAATTTACTTCTGTATTATTTTTTATCTCACTTTTTGATAAGCATTATTTTATTTATTTTTTAAGTAAAGAAATGCTCATGTTGAAATCTGCTCATTGTATTGAGAGCTGTTGATATGAAAACTTTTCTTTGTTTCTGTTATTTCTTGTGCAGAAATACAGGCAGAAGGAACCAAAGTCACCAAGTTCGCAATACCACTAACTATGTCCAAACACCTCAGTTTTGATGATCATTTGGTCAAGAACAATGGGAATGCAGTATCCAAACTAATCCATTGTCCACAGGTAGTAAATGCACAAGCCCAGGTAAAAAATATAGTCCTACACACCCCCACACCAGGTACAAAACCTGCAGAAACCATCATTCTGTCCCAGTCAGGGGAAGTTAAATCTATCAACAGTCTTGGAACTTCACAACATATACCATTGTCAAAGTCTCAGTTTGAGAAAGTCTTGCACTCACTCCGATTTGCAAAGTCTAATGCTCAACGGCAGATTCATTTCAACCGGCCAGAAGAAAGTTCAGCCCCCTTCACTATCTTAGGCAGGAGTCTGCTGCATTCACCGGATTATGAAGTGACTGTTCGCAGTGAAAAGAGCCCAATGGAAGATGCTACATTTCAGAACCGAACGCTGAAGAGAAACATGGTTGAGCTTCCTGTGTATGTTGAGAAACGAATCAAGATAGAAGTGCCTTCTTCAGTTGGCACTGATCTCAATGATTCCGGAATAAGCCTGAGTGAGTGCTCACCATCAACACCTGAGATGAAAATTGTTAGTCAACAGACCAGCCTGCCAACTGTAACATCTGCTACCCTTCAGCAAGTACCTTCCATTCGCTTCTTGCCCCAGATTATTGTCCGCTGTGTCAACAAGTCATCCACTGCAGCACCAGCACGCGCAGGGGACCACATTGACCTGCAGGTGAGCAACAATCAGGTAGGCATGCCTTGGAGTGACAAAACAAGTTTTCAATTAAAGAACAGCAGTAGAAAACTTATCATGGAAAATATCACTCTCACTCCAGGGACCTCTTTAACATCACAACTCAAGACCAGTAACTTGGGAAATGGGCTTCCCATCAAAATTATGACCAACTCGCTGACGCCCGACCATTCATTGATGGGTCAGACAAGTCTGGCTGAATCATTCACTCCCCCAACTACACCAAAGAACCAACCTTTGTTCAGCACACCTCTACCAGATAACACTCAAGCAGGTAGACACATCATTCAGCAGCCAGGAAGTCTGAGAAAGGTGTTGACCACCTCTTCTGCAACACTACCACCATCTCACAACTCAGCATCACCATTCAAAGTTGTTATTCCGTCTAACTCAAAGCAGTCCACCACCACTTTCCTGCTAAAGGTTCCATCAGGAAAGCTGACCAAAACTGCAACAATGTAACAGCCGGTGCTGAAGTCAACAGCTTTTATTGAAGAAATCATGAACATCTATTATTATTATTGACAGGATTTTTATTTTGACAATCAATTCTCAACTGGAATGTGCTGTGCTGTAATCAAATGTTGATACTGCATTCTTTTATTGAGGTCCATCTCGTTTGTAGTGTCTTGTTTTGAGTGCCATGGGTTGATGTAAGCACAAATGTCTTGAGTGCCATGGGTTGATATATGCACATACATCTTGAGTGTCATGGGTTGATGTCAGCACATACATCTTGAGTGTCATGGGTTGATGTCAGCACAAACTCTTGTACTCTTGATGGTGTTTCATGGACAGCAATGGCTTTCTTGGGTTATGCTGAAGATGTTAAAACTTGTCCTACCTAAATGCATTGCACTACTAGGTCTTCTGTATCAGTAAGCCCAACCACTATGGGCAACAGTTTGTAATGCCTGCACATTGTGAGAATTAATTAAATAATTAGGTACTAAGTTAATATTTTCATTTACACCATTGTTGCAAGTTGCATCTTTGGAGCTGGAAGTGGTTTTCCTAATTTCTTTAGTTAAGTGGACAAGAAATAGCAAAGTTCTGTGCAGTAAACAACTCCCTTCACTTTTAGATTACTGGAGATCTCATTATTTTTCTCACGTTGACTTGAAGCTGTTCTTTTGTTATAGGTTATTGTTATTGATGGGGACATTGAAATTTTGTGATAATAACCTGCCAATGTGAAGATGATGTTTGTGGGATTTCTGGCATCACTCGAACCCATGAATAATTTCACAGCTTTGCCTTTAAACCTTAAAGTTTCAGTTTGTTGTATCTGGTTTGCAAAATGGCTGCATTAAATTTGTTTAGTATTTTTAAAAAAAAATCTTGTTTTAAAATATTATCTTATACACACAGAAATGTTACTTTTTCTAAATGTTTGATTTCCAACCTTTGTCAGTGGAGTAAATATAACTTATTATATTTTTTTTATCATCATCTCTCCTCCCCCATATTAAAAATAAATATTGACAAATAATGCACATGAAGTTCTTAGTTACAGAGCTAAGAAAATTGTTAGCAGCAGATTAAAGATGTCAGATGTAAATCTGAATAATGTTTCTTTAAGCTGTCTTTTAAAACATTCTCCATCTTATTGGCATGAGATCAGTAAGTCATGTTTTGCAGTGTGGATGGATGCTGCCAGACATTACTTTTTCATTGCACTTCACAGTTTACAATTATTACTTTTGTGAAGATTAGTTGTTCCAGAGCATCTGACCTGTTATTACACAATTCTTTCAATGCTGCACCTGAAATGAGTTTTAGTAAATGATATGGTTTGTTATTGTGATGATTTTCTTAATGAGTTGTCAACATAGACAGTTGCAACTTGACCTAACTCTTTTATTTAAAAACCTTTAGAAATTTTGATGCCAGATTTTATTGCATTTCTGTGCAGAAACAGAAGGGAAGATTGTTTGGGTCACAGCCATCAATAGTTTTACTAAGGCCTGCGGTGGAGAGGGATTTTCTGAAATTACCCAAAGTTTACGATGTTTTCAACTGTGACATCATTCTACCCACAAACCTCCCCTGCACGCAGAGCTGAAACTTTGTATAATTCCTTTCAGCTTTGGACCTTATTAATTCTATAGATGGCCCTGGTTTGGGTATGTTTTATTATTTTACTGGCAATTCAGGGGGAAAATGTGGGCTGTGTGTGTGTGTGTTTATTTATTTTGTGTAACAGAATTGTTTGACCATTCAGTTACTTCCCTTGTCTGCAGATATGTTTTTGTAATATGACAGCTTTCTACAAGACAATAAAATATTTTTCCTTCTCAATGTTGAGAGGGGAAAATAGACTACTCACATCTGTGTCTCATGCATGGTGCGCACCGTGACGTGTCTGCTGATTAATCCATCATCTCTAGGACAGTCCTTGCCTTCTTCTGAGTGTAATCCTATTACTTATCCCTATCACTTGGATCTATTGTTCCTTCATTGAATCTAACACTTTTTTTTTTTTTTTTAAATATAAATAAAAACTTCATTGCATTTCTGATTTCACTTCTTCCTTTCACATTTAGTAATCATCTCATAGCTTTTCATTTCTTTTGCGATTGTACATTTTAAAATTTGGTTGTTGATGTCCAATGTTTGGCATTGGTAGCAGAGTGTTGGATGCATTACTGTATTATAATCTAATATTATAAGCCTTTGAGACCTTTGTCTATCTGATATTGCATATTGTGTTCAGCCAGATAGGGTCAGCAATATAATTCATTCTAATCAGCTGGTGACTTGTTCATTTACTGCTCTCAGGAATATTTGTTTCTTTTCCTCACAATTATTTCTATTTTCTCTGTGCTAACTTCCATATTATCTTTTATCTGCTTTGTTTCATTTATTTAGGCACTGTTTTTTGTTGCCTGGTTTCTACAAAAATAAGCTCTTTGAGGCTTTTTTAAAAATGTAAAACTTCATGTGTGGTGGCCCATATTGCCTATGAAGCTCATTTTTTAGTTAGCTGTGTGGCAGTGTTCCGTAGCGTATGGTTTGTCGTGGCAAGGAGCTGTGCCACTGAGTACGGGTTCGATCCTGCTTTGGTCCATATTTTTTTCTGTTGATTATTTGTCAATTTTTCCGAGTGCTGTCAACAAAGCTCTTCCTCTGAATTGATTGGCTGTGTGGTATATAGCTTCAGTACTCATCCTTGTTATTGCCCATTTCTGAGTAGTTAGTGTTGGTTCACTTGTTGTTTTGGTAAAAGCTTGAAAACACACTGGAAGGTAGTTGTTGACTTGAAGGTAATTGCTGACTTGAAAGTAGTTGTTGATTAAATGCTGGTAGTTGTTGACTTGAAGGTAGTTATTGATGGAACGCTGGTAGTTGTTGACTGAACGCTGGTAGTTATTGTTGACTGAACGATGGTAGTTGTTGACTTGAAGGTAATTGCTGACTTGAAAGTAGTTGTTGATTGAATGCTGGTAGTTATTGATGGAACGCTGGTAGTTGTTGACTGAACGCTGGTAGTTGTTGTTGACCAGTAGGGAAGATAGTTTTCCCCATTTTCTCTTTCTTATTTCTTTTTGTTCTTCTCTCACTTCCTGTTATTCATCACCTTCTCACCTAACATGTGATTATGATTTTGATCTCCTGGTATCTACCATTATGATTCTGTATTTCATCAAAATACTTTTCATATTTCATTATTAGTCATGTATTTTTTCCCTTATGCCATATACACTTTTATTGAAATATATATGGTTATATGTGTGCCATGTATACTGACATAGTATGGTTATAGAAGCATACAGAATGTACACTTAAATATTTTAGTGTCGATGTTAGGTCTGCTATGAGAGTGATGTTTGTTAACCTTTATCTGTTATGTAACCAGAGTTGATGTGCCTGCAAGGTCTATTGGGCTGATGTTTTCTTCATCTCTCTAATGTGAGATGCTTGTATGTCATTGTGTACTTTTTGGTTTGTCCCTCCAACATTCTACTATCAAAGCTGGTGAAGAAGTAGTAAATTAATTAATGTATAAAGTAATATTAATGAATTAATTGAAAATATGTAAATATTGTACAAACAATAATCTAATTTAAAATAATTATTCATTGAACACTTCATGCTTGTAATATTGTACCATCTTATAGTTCTTTCTTATTTAAGAAATACTTTATTTTTGTGAATGCCTCCACTCTCTTATTTGTTGTCAGGATTTGTTTAAAGATAATCACATGGTAGCTCTTGTGTTCTACACAGGAATGTAGTTGTGTCATGTTTTCTCGTCTGGCTTTCATATCAACACATTATCTCCATCTATCAGTCAGGGCATTAGCTGTGATTTACAATCTGTTTTATGTTTTTATTGCATTATTATTTAAAACATACAAGGAACAGTCTTGCTACAGGTTGTGTGCATTACTTTCATTATTTGCAAGGCTGCAGTGGTTGATTTGGTTCTATTTCATTGTGGTTGTTGCACTTCATTGCAGTCAGCATTAGTCACGGATAATTTGTTCTTGTTTGTTGGGAGACGCCAGGATGGGTTGCGTGGCGCACTTCATGCTCTGACTGCAGCTTGAGTAGGCCTAGAAAGTTGTTGTTACAGAATGCTTTCTTATCAACTGGCTGTTCAAGTTGCCTGGGCAGGCCTTCCAGTACTTGACATTTATCATGGCGTGAATGTTGCTGATTTCATGCAGTACATGGTCCAGCACTTGATATTTATCATGGCATGAATGTTGCTGATTTCATGCAGTACATGGTCCAGCACTTGATATTTATCATGGCGTGAATGTTGCTGATTTCATGCAGTACATGGTCCAGCACTTGATATTTATCATGGCATGAATGTTGCTGATTTCATGCAGTACATGGTCCAGCACTTGACATTTATCATGGCTTGAATGTTGCTGATTTCATGTAGTACATGGTCCAGCACTTGACATTTATCATGGTGTGAATGTTGCTGATTTCATGCAGTACATGGTCCAGCACTTGACATTTATCATGGTGTGAATGTTGCTGATTTCATGCAGTACATGGTCCAGCACTTGACATTTATCATGGTGTGAATGTTGCTGATTTCATGCAGTACATGGTCCAGCACTTGACATTTATCATGGCGTGAATGTTGCTGATTTCATGCCTACAGATTTTATCCATGACTTGTTTGTTCACAGTGTGTGTGTGTGTGTGTGTGTGTGTGATTGTTATAGTTACTACCCTTAGCTGCTGATGACTTTGTTAGACTGGGTGCACAGAGGTTATATCTATCCAATATGATAAAAACCCATTCCAGTATTGCTCATGAAATAATTGTCTTCTATTTATTTCTTATTTCAATTCCAACAGATGTGGATACACCTGTAGTTCTTGTGCCAAAGAAAGTCAGTATTTTATTTGACTTGTTAAGAATGTCATAATATTTTTTTTCTGAAGCACCTACAATCAGCTTATGTATTTAATTGGACCAATTCTTCATTTATTTGAATCAGCTTTCAATCATAAACAAAGATTGCATATTGTGGGAAATCAGTGAGGTGAGCTCTCAGCTTGTAGGTATGTCAATTCCAAACAAGCATACACCCAGAGTATTGAGTTACCTTTATCCATTACCTTTGACGCACACAATCATCATCATGTCTCACAGATTGGTCCCATGTACATATATAGTCTGTTTGTCAAAGTGATGAGCACATCATGTCATTGATATTTCATTAAGCTGATTTTCTTGGCAGTTTATTAGAGATAAATACTGTGATGATGGACACACTCCAGTTGCTGCCATCTCTAAGTATCAGAACATTCCCTGCACAATTGCTGTCAGACATGTTGTGTAACCTGCTTGAATGTCCATGATTGTCTTCATGCAGCAACTTGTGACAGATCTCAAACAAAATGTGAATGGACTGCTGCAGTTAGCCTCAAACTGTTTGACATGATTGTTCTGTGTGCCTGCCTGGTGTGTCATGCCTTTAATTTATGCTAAAATACCTTGTCCTTGGGGTCAAATCTATATCAATTATCCTGGCATCTTGATGTCTTCATTGAAACATTGTGCTAGGATTTATTCAGATTTGGCTCATTCTGGTTGGAGTAAACACACAACTAGAACGTGAATGCAAGTTTTACAGGGTCACCCAGAAACCTGGCAATACCCTTTGGTGTAGTTGATTATTTGGATAAACTATTGTTGTCATTAATTTATTGATTGAGAGTTTGTTGCTTGTCTGTACCAGGAGAGGCAATCGACTGAGTTGTACTTTTCTGTCAGGCATGCATGTGTGGGGTGTTTAATGTTAGCTGGTTGGTTTATGTAGATGTCTGTGTGGCTTCTTGTGTGTTCTGCAATAATGAAGCTGTGAGAGGTGCTAGACTTTCTGTTTTATGGTCAATAAATTATAATCAATGCTCTCAAGAATTGTTGGTTTTATGTGTGGACCTGCTGTCTTATGTACACAGTTTCTTTCATTTATTCCTGTGATTGCCTCAAATCTGTTCAACTGGCGTAAGTTGCATTGTGTTGTGGTTGGCAGCGAGCTGCTATATCATGTATTGTCAGTCCCAGCTCGCTTGGCCACACTAATTAATAATCTGTTCCCACCTCGGCAGGGTGTGGTAGCACTGTGATTAATTCTGGTTCACATAAGTTAGCTGTCAGCTGCTGACCACTTCCAAGCATTTTAGTTTTTTGTCAGTGATTGTTTCTTGATTGCATCTCTTTTTGCTTGACATTGTGATCATATCATCTCTTTTTGCTTGACATTGTCATCATATCATCTCTTTTTGCTTGACATTGTCATCATATCATCTCTTTTTGCTTCACATTGTCATCATATCATCTCTTTTTGCTTCACATTGTCATCATATCATCTCTTTTTGCTTCACATTGTCATCATATCATCTCTTTTTGCTTCACATTGTCATCATATCTTCTCTTTTTGCTTCACATTGTCATCATATCATCTCTTTTTGCTTCACATTGTCATCATATCATCTCTTTTTGCTTCACATTGTCATCATATCATCTCTTTTTGCTTGACATTGTCATCATATCATCTCTTTTTGCTTCACATTGTCATCATATCATCTCTTTTTGCTTCACATTGTCATCATATCATCTCTTTTTGCTTGACATTGTCATCATATCATCTCTTTTTGCTTCACATTGTCATCATATCATCTCTTTTTGCTTCACATTGTCATCATATCATCTCTTTTTGCTTGACATCGTGATCATATCATCTCTTTTTGCTTGACATCGTGATCATATCATCTCTTTTTGCTTGACATTGTCATCATATCATCTCTTTTTGCTTGACATCGTGATCATATCATCTCTTTTTGCTTGACATTGCCATCATATCATCTCTTTTTGCTTGACATTGTCATCATATCATCTCTTTTTGCTTGACATTGTCATCATATCATCTCTTTTTGCTTGACATTGCCATCATATCATCTCTTTTTGCTTGACATCGTGATCATATCATCTCTTTTTGCTTGACATTGCCATCATATCATCTCTTTTTGCTTGACATTGTCATCATATCATCTCTTTTTGCTTGACATTGTCATCATATCAGCTCTTTTTGCTTGACATTGCCATCATATCATCTCTTTTTGCTTGACATTGCCATCATATCATCTCTTTTTGCTTGACATTGCCATCATATCATCTCTTTTTGCTTGACATTGTCATCATATCATCTCTTTTTGCTTGACATTGTCATCATATCATCTCTTTTTGCTTGACATTGTCATCATATCAGCTCTTTTTGCTTGACATTGCCATCATATCATCTCTTTTTGCTTGACATTGCCATCATATCATCTCTTTTTGCTTGACATTGTCATCATATCATCTCTTTTTGCTTGACATTGCCATCATATCATCTCTTTTTGCTTGACATCGTGATATCATCTCTTTTTGCTTGACATTGCCATCATATATCTCTTTTTGCTTGACATTGTCATCATATCATCTCTTTTTTGCTTGACATTGTCATCATATCAGCTCTTTTTGCTTGACATTGCCATCATATCATCTCTTTTTGCTGACATTGCCATCATATCATCTCTTTTTGCTTGACATTGTCATCATATCAGCTCTTTTTGCTTGACATCATCATCACAGCATCTAATTTTCCATTACATCATCATCACGTCTTCTGCATAGCTTATGTCCCTTCATGACCTTGTGTCTCTACAGGTATTACCTATGTTGTTGAAAGAAAAAAAGTAGTGCCCTGTCACGCCAACTGACATCTAGGGAAAGCGGTGTTATTGCCTGCATTTTTTTTTTTTTTTTTTTTTTTTTTTTTGTTTACAGACCTGCACATTTTGGGTGTCTTGTCATTATTACTTCCATAGCACTTTACTTTGCTAGAAAAGAAATCTGGTACCCATTTTCAGGCTTGGTGAACCTGGACGCTGTCGATCAAGATTAAACCTTTTGCTCTCAGTAGATTTGTTCACCAACTACTGAGCTGTCACAGCTCCCACTTCTGTTGTTAACTTCCTGTTAAACCATTCGACTATGTGCCAACTCACATTACTGTTATCATTTCACTTTTAACCCTCATTTGTCACAATATTTAGCAGCTGCTCATGATAAACCTACAAACAGTGAAGTCGTTGTGCCTTCATGTTTTCCTTTTGGCTTAGACTCTTTTTGAACTTTCAAGTTTTCTTCTCTCAAATGTATTCTCAGCATTCTTCTGTAGAAACTACATTTCTGTGAACTCCAAAAATTATCTGATTCTCTTGTAGAGTAAGATGTCATGGGAGTACACTCTTGTAGTAGAGTAAGATGTCATGTAGGAACACTCTTATAGTAGAGTAAGATGCCATGGGAGTACACTCTTGTGGCAGAGTAAGATGCCATGGGAGTACACTCTTGTAGTAGAGTACGATGCCATGGGAGTACACTCTTTTAGTAGTAAGATGTCATGAGAGTACACTCGTGTAGTAGTAAGATGTCATGGGAGTACACTCTTGTAGTAGTAAGATGCCATGGGAGTACACTCTTTTAGTAGTAAGATGTCATGAGAGTACACTCGTGTAGTAGTAAGATGTCATGGGAGTACACTCTTGTAGTAGTAAGATGCCATGGGAGAACACTCTTTTAGTAGTGAGATGTCATGAGAGTACACTCTTGTAGTAGTAAGATGTCATGAGAGTACACACTTGTAGTAGTAAGATGTCATGAGAGTACACTCTTGTAGTAGTAAGATGTCATGGGAGTACATTCTTGTAGTAGAGTAAGATGTCACGGGAGAACACTCCTGTAGTAGAGTAAGATGCCATGGGAGTACACTCTTGTAGTAGTAAGATGCCATGGGAGTACACTATTGTAGTAGTAAGATGTCATGTGAGTACACTCTTGTATTAGTAAGATGCCATGGGAGTACTCTCTTGTAGTAGTAAGATGCCATGGGAGTACACTCTTGTAGTAGAGTAAGATGCCATGGGAGTATACTCTTGTAGTAGAGTAAGATGCCATGAGAGAATGCTCTTGCAGTAGTAAGATGCCATGGGAGTACACTTTTGTAGTAGAGTAAGATGCCATGGGAGTACACTTTTGTAGTAGAGTAAGATGCCATGAGAGAACACTCTTGTAGTAGTAAAATGCCATGGGAGTACACTTTTGCAGTAGTAAGATGCCATGAGAGAACGCTCTTGCAGTAGTAAAATGCCATGAGAGAACGCTCTTGTAGTAGTAAGATGCCATGAGATAACGCTCTTGTAGTAGTAAGATGCCATGAGAGAACACTCTTGCAGTAGTAAGATGCCATGAGAGAACACTCTTGCAGTAGTAAGATGCCATGAGAGAACGCTCTTGCAGTAGTAAGATGCCATGAGAGAACACTCTTGCAGTAGTAAGATGCCATGAGAGAACACTCTTGCAGTAGTAAGATGCCATGAGAGAACACTTTAATAGATAGCAACCGCACAGCTTTGTGGATGTTTTCAATTCAATTATCGTGTGCCATACCGGTTGGCAGAGGCGAATATGTCCTTCCACCATCTTCTATTTACAGTGCATTGTATCAGTTCTGTTGTTGACTGTTTTCCACGCTTGACACCAAGCTATCTTTTATCTTCTCTCTTTGATGTCCATGATCTCTCTTTCCCTATATTTTTCCAGTTGTAGCCAAGTATTGCAACTTTCCTCTTCTCATGATGTGCCCGAAAAATGTTGACTGCTTCTTTCTGATGTTTTTTATGAGCTCCATTCTTGTGTTGGCCTCTTTGAGAATTTCCTCATTGGTCTTTTTAGCTGTCCAGGGAACTTTCAACATTCTTCTGAGAAATCTCATCTCTGTGGCCTCTAATCATCTTTTCATTTGTTTGTCTACTGTCCATGATTCGCTTCCATAGGTCAGAATTAACTCTATGTAGCATTGATGAACTCTCTTTCTCACTTCTGTTGACAGAATTGTTCGAAAGACATTTTTCATTCTCTGAAATGCTATTTTGGCTCAAACCATGGGAGAAAACTCAATAAATTACACAAAGGCGAGGGGACACCACTTATGTACAGTCCGTACTAATGTTCATGTCTCCTCCCCTGGTTTCTCCTAAAGCACTTGGCAACCACAACCATCTGTTTTACAACGGGCTCAGAGGAAATCATCCAAAGTTTGTGTCTTCTTAAGCTATATAGACAACTGACGTCATTTTACCCACAACCGCTCACATTCGGACAAAAAAGGCTCTTTACTACACACAACATTGAGTCCGATCACATTTACAACAAAGAAGTGTCAAGACTCATAATGTATGCACGAAAACAGTCCGTGTTGTGTATTGTTCTGTGGTTATGTCAACATTTAAATGTTTACATCTTGCTCTACTTGATTGTTTCCGTGTCATCAAACTATGACTTCAATACTAACTTGTCACTGCTAGTGTAGACCTTGATGAAACAATAATAGTAAGCTGAAGTTGTTTTGAGTGCTATATAGGCATCATTACTAGCCCTGCTTGGCTTGTTGGTTATATAGACATCGTGACTAGCTGGGCGTGATGATTATATAGACATAGTGACTAGCCCTGCTTGGCTTGATGTTTATATAGACATAGTGACTAGCCCTGCTTGGCTTGATGTTTATATAGACATCGTGACTAGCCCTGCTTGGCTTAATGTTTATATAGACATAGTGACTAGCCCTGCTTGGCTTGATGATTATATAGACATCGTGACTAGCCCTGCTCGTCTTGATGTCAACAAACTGGTTACAACTTGGTAGATATCTTTATTTTCATGCTGAAGTCAGATATGTTGAACCGAAAGTCGTGAATATCAGTTTTCTATAAACCACAACACAACACACTCAACGTTCTTTTTAAGGCTGACGATGAAGAGTTGTCATCCAGTGAACGCAAGAAGAAAGAAAGAATATAAAACAGAAAACAGGACAAATGTACATTTTGATGGGAGAAAAGGAAATGAATGATAAAGTAGTGGTGAAGACGAGCCGAAACGTCAGAGATTAATCTGCATACACAATGTAAACGTCACATGGTTTATCAAGAACAAACAGAAAATTATCAGAAGACGTGAAATTCATTTACATTTGTACTGTATTAAGTTTTAAATTGGGCCTGCAGAAATGCACTTCAACATCAATTCAATTTTGACATAAAGTTGCTATAATTAAATTGTTACACTGAATTGCATAACGAATTTGCGAAACTGAAAATCTACGTGAGTCCTCTTAGAGTTGTGCATCCAATATGGCTCTTTTCTGAAAGGTGTTTATGATACTGGCGTCTGTTGTCATGGAAACTACGTACACATTACTGGGGTAGTTACGAAATAATAGCGCGTTAATGGAATTGCATGCACAATTATCACTTGACTTACATGTGAGAAACTTGAAATAGTGTCTACTTCCATTTGATTAATTTTCTTCAATTCAGCGTTATGATGATAAAGGAATTATCCAAGAATACTCAACAGACCTCCAGAAGGCTTACTCTTCAGTCCCTTGCTAGTACCGCTAAGTAGACCACTGGTTGCTGCACCGCCCAGGATTACATTTGAACCACTGGCCAATCCATCATTAGAGTCACCTAAAAATCCACCACTAGACCCATCCGAAAATCCACTATTGGGAATAAATGTAGATCCACTATTAGACCCATCTGAAAATCCCCCATAGGGAATAAATGTAGATCCTCTAATAGACCCATCTGAAAATCCACCATAGGGAATAAATGTAGATCCACTATTAGACCCATCTGAAAATCTACCATTGGGAATAAATGTAGATCCACCATTGGGAATAAATGTAGATCCACTATTAGACCCATCTGAAAATCCACTATAGGGAATAAATGTAGATCCACTATTAGACCCACCTGAAAATCCACCATTGGGAATAAATGTAGATCCACTATTAGACCCACCTGAAAATCCACCATTGGGAATAAATGTAGATCCACTATTAAACCCATCTGAAAATCCACCATTGGGAATAAATGTAGATCCACTATTAGACTCACCTGAAAATCCACCATTTGGAATAAATGTAGATCCACTATTAGACCCATCTGAAAATCCACCATTGGGAATAAATGTAGATCCACTATTAGACCCATCTGAAAATCCACCATTGGGAATAAATGTAGATCCACTATTAGACCCATCTGAAAATCCACCATTAGGAATAAATGTAGATCCACTATTGGGAATAAATATAGATCCACTATTAAACCCATCTGAAAATCCACCGTTGGGAATAAATGTAGATCCACTATTAGACCCATCTGAAAACCCCCCATTGGGATTACCTGCCAATCCACCGTTAGAACCACCTAGAAATTCTCCAGCGATATCACCCGTCGATCCACCATTTGTGCCACCAAAAAGTCCACCAGCTGACGCCCCAGTCGATCCACTGTTGGTGCCACCAAAAAGTCCACCAGCTGACGTCCCAGTCGATCCACTATTGATATCACCAAAAAGTCCACCAGCTGACGTTCCAGTCGATCCACCATTAGTGCCACCGAAAAGTCCACCAGCTGACGCCCCGGTCGATCCACTATTTGTGCCACCAAAAAGTCCACCAGCTGACGCCCCAGTTGATTCACCATTAGTACCACCAAAAAGTCCACCAGCTGACGCCCCAGTTGATTCACCATTAGTACCACCAAAAAGTCCACCAGCTGACGTCGGAGTCGATCCACCATTGATGCCACCAAAAAGTCCACCAGCTGACGCCCCAGTCGATCCACCATTGATGCCACCAAAAAGTCCACCAGCTGACGTTCCAGTCGATCCACCATTGATGCCACCAAAAAGTCCACCAGCTGACGTTCCAGTCGATCCACCATTGATGCCACCAAAAAGTCCACCAGCTGACGTTCCAGTCGATCCACCATTAGTGCCAGCAAAAAGTCCACCAGAAGAAGCATCTGTACGTTAAAAACAAGTGGTTATCAACAATTGATTAGTTATAAATTCATCATCACACATCACTCACCTATTTACACTCATCCAAAAACTCCTCAATTGTTCTGCTTCAATCATCGCACATCACTCAACTACTTACACTCATCCAAAAACTCCTCTATTGTTCTGCTTCAATCATCACACATCACTCAACTACTTACACTCATCCAAAAACTCCTCTATTGTTCTGCTTCAATCATCACACATCACTCAACTACTTACACTCAGCCAAAAACTATTCTATTGTTCTGCTTCAATCATCACAACTATTTACAAGTAGCCAAAATCTCCTCTAGGAACCCCGGTGGCTCAGTTGTTAGTATGTTCGCTTTCTGATCAGAACTGTCCGGTTTCGATCCCCAGAATTCGCGAATGTTTTTTTCGGACCAACAAAGACTTCACACAGCCTCTAAAAATGGGTACAGAGCAGTTTCTGGCCTGACGTGATACTACTATATCACCCAAAGGTGTGCCGTTTTCATAGAGAAATATTATCACTAACACCGTGTTCCCCATGCGCCTAGCAAGACGTGGAGGGAACCATTACTTTTTACAAACTCCACTTTTACTTTGACATTCACAACACAGTGCTGCCACTATAACATCCACACTATTATCATTACACTGCAGCAAGGACAGATAACAATTCATTAACCAAAGGAAGAGAATAAATTGTTCTAAGTCGCAATCATTTGAAAGGGCTCTATTTGAAAATTGTTCCTTGTTGCAGTTTCCTCATATTCCAAATTCAGGCTTCCTGTCGGAGCTAGTGAGTTTAGTGCTCTGTGCATACAGTGAGCGGTGTATTTCATCCGGATCGTGTTTCGATATTTCAATTGTTTGCGATGAATGATGATATCGTATGACGAAGGACATTTCGCAGCGTTCACTTTCGGTGCGGTTATGCTTTATGTCTTTTGGCGTGTGCTGGTGTTGATATTATGGGGGCTGTAACTGCCTTTCTTTGTTTGGGTCCTTCAATGAGATGAGTTTTAATTCGGATGATTCCACTGGCAAGGGCAGTTGAGCAATTATGGATTTTAATTCGGTTCAGTGATACCGGGGCCTTCGACTAACTACAACTACAACTTGAATCATTTGATATTAGTAGTTTATAGATACGAACACAGACGCACGCTCAACTTTCAGAACGTTTACCGTCCTGGCATATATATTTTATTAATAATTGAAAAATAAAGTACTTGCCACTTGGCATTCTCATGTCGTAGTCGTTCTTCTACTTCTGCTACGTCTTCTTCTTCTTTCCTGCCTTCCTCATTTGATTTTCAGCGACGAGGGGAGGTATAATCTCGGTCTTTTGCTCTTTTTGTGGCTTCTCCTGCTGTTATGTTTCCTAAAGATTCTAATATTCCGTCATCCATCTTTTTTCGTGGTTGCCCTTGAGTCTGGTGTTCTCGTAACGTTTATTTAAGGTTCGTTGTGTTGTGATCTTTCTGACTTATCAAGTGACCAAACCGTTTTATCTGTTGTTTCTTTATGCATTCTACTGAGAGAATTATTTCTAGCTTTCTTTTTTCTCAGTTATTCACTTCTGATTTTGGTCGTTATGGATTTACTTATATTGTTGTTATTGTCTTTGATAACGAGACTACAAATGTAAGTAATGTGAGCTTCAACGACTTGGTCAGTTACCGGTTTGCTTTTTGTTTTACCGGATGGGATGTTAGAGTTCCGCTAAACTGTGTGTGTGTATATATAACACGGCTCATCATCTTCCTCTTCTTTCCTTCATCATCTGCCTTTCAGCGTTGAGGGGAGATATAATTTGCGGTCTTTTGCTCTTCTGTTCGCCTCTGCTGCTGTTATGTTTCCTAGTGCTTCTAATATTCCATCGACCCATCTTTTTCGTGGTCGACCCTTGGGTCTGGTGTTCTCACAACGTTTGTTGAAGGCTCGTTGTGTTGTGTTTTGTTCTTTCTGCCTTGTCACGTGGCCAAACCATTTTATCTGTTGTTTCCTTATATATTCTATGGCGGGGGCTATTCCTAGCTTTTTTCTCAGTTCTTCTTTTCTGATCTTATATCTCTCAGACTGTTTCCTGTCATTCGTCTAACACGCTTCAACTCTGGAGAGGTTATTTTTCTTATTGTTCTTGCATCTAGGGTCCACGTCTGGCATTGGTAGCACAAAGTTGAGATGAAGATTGTATTGTATAGTGTTCGTTTTGCCTCCAGAGTTATTTCCTTGTTGGCTCATAATAATTTAGATTTTATCTGTTAAAAAATGGAGAAAACGTGATTTAGTTTGGTTGGCCAGACAAGGATAAATGAGAATAAAGACGAGAAAAACAAAGAGTTTTCCAAATGTAAACTTCAGATTAGTTAAGCGTCAACCTTTCATTTTTGTCCTCACAATTTTAACAATGGATGAGATCGTCTCGCGAAATGTTTCCACTAATATATGTAAGCATTGCCAGATGACGTATGTGGGTGAGGCTGGACGACGCCATGTGCCATGGTTTTGTGAGCATCTTCGTGATGTTGAGCTAAAGACTGGCAGCCCGGAGTCGGCCCATTTCAACTCTCCCGGCCATAGTGGTAAACCCGACATGCAAGTCACTGGCATTGTCTCTTGTCACTCCAGCAATCGCAGCCGGTTCGCCCTTGAGAATCGTCTCATTGCCCAGTTGGGTTCACTGTCCCACCAAGACATGAACACATAGCTCTTATACACATAGGACGAAGGACTGGTTGGTCTCGAGGCTGGCGTGTTGCCAGAGAGGTTGTGGGTTCAAATCCCTGCTGCACCAGTTGGGATTTTTATTTGGATTTCTCTCTGCGGCAACCACCCCTGGTCTCCGCAGCGAGGCCCGGCTTGAAACGTCAATTACTCATGGACGAGAAAAATATGAGTACCTCCGAAGACGGAGTTATCTGCCTGTGCAACGAGGGACCCCTGTGCACATGGCTGCCAGGAAAAAAACGGATTAATACGTAAAATTCAGTTCCTAGTCTCTAGGGACTTCGTCAGAGGTAAAAAGCTGGCGAACGCAAAAAAAAAAATAAATAAATAAATAAATACACACAGAACACCCACCACACATTTGTTTCACACATGCGCTACCGTACCTGTACATGTATGTATATTTGTCTGCATATGTATTGGCACATTTGGACACCTTCGGATTTTCTTTTGTGGCAAGATCCACACCAATCTTAGTTCTTCAGTCAGTGAGATAGATAGTCAGCCGGCCCACCAATCTTAGTTCTTCAGTCAGTGAGATAGATAGTCAGCCGGCCCACCAATCTTAGTTCTTCAGTCAGTGAGATAGATAGTCAGCCGGCCCACCAATCTTAGTTCTTCAGTCAGTGAGATAGATAGTCAGCCGGCCCATCAATCTTAGTTCTTCAGTCAGTGAGATAGATAGTCAGCCGGCCCACCAATCTTAGTTCTTCAGTCAGTGAGATAGATAGTCAGCCGGCCCACCAATCTTAGTTCTTCAGTCAGTGAGATAGATAGTCAGCCGGCCCACCAATCTTAGTTCTTCAGTCAGTGAGATAGATAGTCAGCCGGCCCACCAATCTTAGTTCTTCAGTCAGTGAGATAGATAGTCAGCCGGCCCACCAATCTTAGTTCTTCAGTCAGTGAGATAGATAGTCAGCCGGCCCACCAATCTTAGTTCTTCAGTCAGTGAGATAGATAGTCAGCCGGCCCACCAATCTTAGTTCTTCAGTCAGTGAGATAGATAGTCAGCCGGCCCACCAATCTTAGTTCTTCAGTCAGTGAGATAGATAGTCAGCCGGCCCACCAATCTTAGTTCTTCAGTCAGTGAGATAGATAGTCAGCCGGCCCACCAATCTTAGTTCTTCAGTCAGTGACTGATCAAGCTCTAGACCCGTAGGAAAATGACTTTTTCTTCTTTCCTGAGTACCTAGCATGTTATCGCCATGTAGTTATATTTGTGTATATATCTTTAAATATATTTTTGTGATGTTTTTGTTGTTCCAGCTACTCGGCCGAAACGTCGACTTTTGTTTTGTTTCTCACTCTACGTAAAGTTGTTACTATACCACTTTCTTCTCCTTCTTTTTAAAATTGTCATTTCCGTCAATGAGAACGGTCCTGACCTATTGTACTTTGAACCGTTGTCATCAGGGAAAGTAAGTAACCTTGACCTTTACAAGACCTCTACGTCATTGATCTAAAAGCCAACCAGATCATCACCATCTTTAGAGCAAGAAATAGAGGAAAGGGAACTCCAGGAAAACCCTCAAATCGCGTGGCGTTTCAGCTTCGCGAAGAAAGGCGGTTATGTGTAGATTTTCGCCAGCCGCCTGTAGCTAGCCACCTCACTCTAGTGTAGATTTTCGCCAGCCGCCTGTAGCTAGCCACCTCACTCTATAGCTTGTTTCATAACTCGTGCCCAACTTTAAAAATCGATAGCTTTTTAACCACTTGTTGTAAGATATTCAAAATTTGCATGTAAAGTTATAATGATTAGAACCCAACAGGGAATTAATTTCATATAAAAAAAACATTTGGTTGTTATTGTTGCTTATTTGATTTATATAAATTTATAACGACCCATTGATGTAGTCAAAACTTAATGTTTACAGTATTTTAAACTAAAAATAGCGAGTACAAATCCATACACGGTAGAATTGACGTATTTGCACGCTTTCCCCGTGGTTTTTTTTGACACAATTAGACACTTGAGAAATTGTGTGTTCCATTTCCGTTCATTCATAGGTGAGACGTGGAACGGTAACATTTATCATGAGTCTTAAAATGAAATTCTGCAGTTTACAAAACATCGCAATAAAAATGTATGACTATTTTTGCAAAGAGGCTAAACGAGGAAGATTTTTTCATTATTTAGAAAACCCTGAGAATAGGACAAAACACATTTTGGATTTATCTAAACGGTCATTTAATCGCTGGATTCAAGCACGTGACCGTCAATGTTCAAAATATACAAAATCACAAGGAAGAGCAAAAATGTTGGATAATTTCGACAGTGAACTTATTAAAAGTGAAATTCGCAAAATGTTGGGTATGAATGAAACTGTTACAATAAGAAAATTAAAAATTTCGCTGAAAAAGAACAACAGTATTGAAATATCAAAGTCTACATTATGGAGGAATGTGAGAGCTGCAGGCTTTACATTCAGAAAGTATTCCAATGGACGAAACATCATCTGTGAGAAGCCACATATAGTAGTCATGAGAAGCAAGTACTTACGTGAAGTAAAAGAGGTGCGCAAGCAAGGTTATGATATTGTGTACTTGGATGAAACATGGATCAATGCTCACCACACTAACCAAAGGGAATGGCAGTCATCAGATGGAAAGATTAAGAGATTAATACCTAGCAGCAAAGGACAGCGCTTGATAATTGCTTATGCAGGTAGTCGACAACATGGACTAATACAGAATGCAGAGCTCATTTTTCTTTCAAAATCCATAGACAATCGGGATTATCACTCTGAGATGAATGGTCACATATTTAGACATTGGATTGAAAATCCTGTTCTCCCATCACTCGATCGACCACCTTGCCTAATAATGGACAATGCAGCGTACCACAACATTGTTGCACTTGAAGATAAAGTCCAGACGTCATCCAGTACAAAAGATGCTATTAAGATATGGCTCACAAAGGAGCACATACAATTTAATAACATGTACTTAAAACCTGAATTACTATCTCTAGTAAAGCAAAAACAAAGGACACAGATTTTTCAAATAGATAAGATTATCCAAGAGCACGGCCATATAAGTTTGAGGCTGCCACCTTACCATGCTCATTTAAATCCAATAGAACTAATCTGGGCAAAATTAAAAGGACAAGTGGCAGATGAAAATACAACATTCAAAATATGCGATGTAAAGACTCTTGCTAATCTCGCTTCATTAAATATAGACAAAGATTATTGAGCTAAATGTGAAGACCACGTCTTAAAACAGGAAGAGGAATATTGGAAAAATGATGGTTTGTGGAATGTTCAACCCCAAACAGTTATTAATCTTTTAGACTCGTCTGATTCAGAATGAAAGTATATAGCCCCCACAATGTTGGCCCCTATATTACCTTAAATTAGTTCAACAAACGGTCCTTTTCAGGACCACACAACTATGAAAATTGGACATACAGGTATACCTTGATATTATCGTCCGTCCTCGAACTGAGCAGACAATAATTCTCCTGGTGTTTTGCCTTATTCAGTTATTTCCCCATTACGGCCACGCCTTTACCTAGTGAAAATTAATCATAGACCAGCAACTACGGTAATTTCTATTATTTAGGGGTTCACAATTTACAATTTTGACAAACATCAAAGAAATTCGCCGCTTTAAGAAAACTGCAGCTGCAAGATATTTGTTAAATATACATTTAAAGGGTCTTTTGCATTCTAATAACATTTGGAAAATTTCAACAGTATTTAACAAACGGTTTCTGAGCAATAGCGTTTTGAAGTTGGGCAAGTGATTTGAAACGAGCTATAGTGTAGATTTTCGCCAGCCGCCTGTAGCTAGCCACCTCACTCTAGTGTAGATTTTCGCCAGCCCCCTGTAGCTAGCCACCTCACTCTAGTGTAGATTTTCGCCAGCCCCCTGTAGCTAGCCACCTCACTCTAGTGTATGTTTCTCTGCATTTTCCTGTGACCTACTTTATATCTGACTGTGACCAGATTCCCGGTTCTATCCTTATTTTGACCTCTGTATCTCATATATTAATTCATTAAATGCCTTTGAAAAGAAATGTCTAAGTAGGATCTCAAACATAAGCTGGAAAGAATACATTCCAAAAAAAAACCCAGATAAGAGCTGTTTCAAAACAAGAATACGTGTCGAGCTTTATAAGAAGGCGGTGATGGAAATACATCGGTCATGTGCTGAGAATGAATGAAGAAATACATCGGTCATGTGCTGAGAATGAATGAAGAAATACATCGGTCATGTGCTGAGAATGAATGAAGAAATACATCGGTCATGTGCTGAGAATGAATGAAGAAGACTTCCCCGTCAGGCTTTCATGTGCAAACCATCTGGTAAAAAAATCAAGGCAGACCCAGAGAATCGCTACGCAGAACAATTACACGGGAAAGCTCAAGACTAACAAACAAACAAGAACTACAAGAACTAGCAGCAAATCGTCAATCGTTGAGAATTATGACTTCCGCCCTCACGTGCCCGTCTTCAAGAAGAAAATGAATCTTCAATGAACTTGTAGATGTTTCCCTCCATTTATTATTTGTCTCCTGTCGGTAACTGATCAGCCATTGATCGTCGGTAACTGATCAGCCATTGATCGTCGGTAACTGATCAGCCATTGATCGTCGGTAAATGATCAGCCATTGATCGTCAGTAACTGATCAGCCATTGATCGTCGGTAACTGATCAGCCATTGATCGTCGGTAACTGATCAGCCATTGATCGTCAGTAACTGATCAGTCATTGATCGTCGGTAACTGATCAGCCATTGATCGTCAGTAATTGATCAGCCATTGATCGTCGGTAACTGATCAGCCATTGATCGTCAGTAACTGATCAGCCATTGATCGTCGGTAACTGATCAGCCATTGATCGTCAGTAATTGATCAGCCATTGATCGTCGGTAACTGATCAGCCATTGATCGTCAGTAACTGATCAGCCATTGATCGTCGGTAACTGATCAGCCATTGATCGTCAGTAATTGATCAGCCATTGATCGTCGGTAACTGATCAGCCATTGATCGTCAGTAACTGATCAGCCATTGATCGTCGGTAACTGATCAGCCATTGATCGTCAGTAACAGATCAGCCATTGATCGTCGGTAACTGATCAGCCACTGATCGTCAGTAACTGATCAGCCATTGATCGTCGGTAACTGATCAGCCATTGATCGTCGGTAACTGATCTGACACTGATCGTCGGTAACTGATCTGACACTGATCGTCGGTAACTGATCAGCCATTGATCGTCGGTAACTGATCTGACACTGATCGTCGGTAACTGATCAGCCATTGATCGTCGGTAACTGATCTGACACTGATCGTCGGTAACTGATCAGCCATTGATCGTCGGTAACTGATCAGCCATTGATCGTCGGTAACTGATCAGACACTGATCGTCTGTAACTGATCTGACACTGATCGTCGGTAACTGATCAGACACTGATCGTCTGTAACTGATCAGACACTGATCGTCGGTAACTGATCTGACACTGATCGTCGGTAACATGAAATCTTTTGTTGACCTCTGGCACTAAAGTACAGTTTTCACAAATTCTGCGGAAATGTCAGGAATGTTCACTGTCTCAGAAATAAATCGAGGTACACATTTACATCCGAGTTGGCTACATCTTTCTCACGTAAACTCAAACCTTTTACCTTTAGTTTAAGTAGCCAAGGATTTGACGGTCTATCTTAACCATCCTCTCAGTTGGTACTTCTGAAAAGTGAATAGCTCTAGCCAACACACCTGTCATATGTTTGTAATCTCACCTGTTAAACGGTTGATCTCTTACCTGGTGCAGGTCCACTAGACGCTCCATTTATTGATACACTTGATAGGTCACCAATATTTCCACCAAAGAGTCCATCAATGGGACCACCATTTCCAGTAAGAAGTCCACTCGTGAGACTATCTTTACCATCAAGAAGGCCACCAATGGGACCATTATTTCCATTAAGAAGCCCACCCGCTAGACCATCTTTACCACCAAGAAGTCCATCAACGAGACCACCATTTCCATTAAGAAGCCCACCCGCTAGACCATCTTTACCACCAAGAAGCCCATCAACGAGACCACTATTTCCATTAAGAAGCCCACCCGCTAGACCATCTTTACCACCAAGAAGTCCATCAACGAGACCACCATTTCCATTAAGAGGCCCATTCGCTAGCCCATCTTTACCACCAAGAAGTCCATCAACGAGACCAGCATTTCCATTAAGAAGCCCACCCGCTAGACCATCTTTACCACCAAGAAGTCCATCAACGAGACCACTATTTTCATTAAGAAGCCCACCCGCTAGACCATCTTTACCACCAAGAAGCCCATCAACGAGACCACTATTTCCATTAAGAAGCCCACTCGTGAGACTATCTTTACCACCAAGAAGCCCAACAACGAGACCACTATTTCCATTCAGAAGCCCACCCGCTAGACCATCTTTACCACCAAGAAGCCCATCAACGAGACCACTATTTCCATTAAGAAGCCCATTCGCTAGACCATCTTTACCACCAAGAAGTCCATCAACGAGACCACCATTTCCATTAAGAAGCCCACCTGTGAGACCATCTTTACCACCAAGAAGCCCATCAACGAGACCACTATTTCCATTAAGAAGCCCATTCGCTAGACCATCTTTACCACCAAGAAGCCCATCAACGAGACCACTATTTCCATTAAGAAGCCCACCCGCTAGACCATCTTTAACACCAAGAAGCCCATCAACGAGACCACTATTTCCATTAAGAAGCCCACCCGCTAGACCATCTTTACCACCAAGAAGCCCATCAACGATACCACTATTTCCATTCAGAAGCCCACCCGCTAGACCATCTTTACCACCAAGAAGCCCATCAACGAGACCACTATTTCCATTAAGAAGCCCACCTGTGAGACTATCTTTACCACCAAGAAGCCCATCAACGAGACCACCATTTCCATTCAGAAGCCCACTCGCTAGACCATCTTTAACACCAAGAAGCCCATCAACGAGACCACTATTTCCATTAAGAAGCCCATTCGCTAGACCATCTTTACCACCAAGAAGCCCATCAACGAGACCACTATTTTCATTAAGAAGCCCACCCGCTAGACCATCTTTACCACCAATAAGCCCATCAACGAGACCACTATTTCCATTCAGAAGCCCACCTGCTAGGCTATCTTTACCACCAAGAAGCCCATAAACGAGACCACCATTTCCATTAAGAAGCCCACTCGCTAGACCATCTTTACCACCAAGAAGCCCATCAACGAGACCACTATTTCCATTAAGAAGCCCACCCGTGAGACTATCTTTACCACCAAGAAGCCCATCAACGAGACCACTATTTCCATTAAGAAGCCCACCCGTGAGACTATCTTTACCACCAAGAAGCCCATCAACGAGACCACTATTTCCATTAAGAAGCCCACCCGTGAGACTATCTTTACCACCAAGAAGCCCATCAACGAGACCACCATTTCCATTAAGAAGCCCACTCGCTAGACCAACTTTAACACCAAGAAGCCCATCAACGAGACCACTATTTCCATTAAGAAGCCCACCCGTGAGACTATCTTTACCACCAAGAAGCCCAACAACGAGACCACTATTTCCATTCAGAAGCCCACCCGCTAGACCATTTTTACCACCAAGAAGCCCATCAACGAGACCACTATTTCCATTAAGAAGCCCACTCGTAAGACTATCTTTACTACCAAGAAGCCCATCAACGAGACCACTATTTCCATTCAGAAGACCACCTGCTAGGCTATCTTTACCACCAAGAAGCCCATCAACGAGACCACTATTTCCATTCAGAAGCCCACCTGCTAGGCTATCTTTACCACCAAGAAGCCCATCAACGAGACCACCATTTCCATTAAGAAGCCCACTCGCTAGACCATCTTTACCACCAAGAAGCCCATCAACGAGACCACTATTTCCATTAAGAAGCCCACCCGTGAGACTATCTTTACCACCAAGAAGCCCATCAACGAGACCACTATTTCCATTAAGAAGCCCACCCGTGAGACTATCTTTACCACCAAGAAGCCCATAAACGAGACCACCATTTCCATTAAGAAGCCCACTCGCTAGACCATCCTTACCACCAAGAAGCCCATCAATAAGACCACTATTTCCATTAAGAAGCCCACCCGTGAGACCATCTTTACCACCAAGAAGCCCATCAATGAGACCACTATTTCCATTAAGAAGCCCACCCGTGAGACCATCTTTACCACCAAGAAGCCCTGGAGCCAAACCTTTAATATTGTCAACGACATTCTTTGCCAAACCTGGCGCAAGATTTCCATCAACAACGCTCGTTAATCCTTTGGTCAAGCTATCTAATTTATCAAGCAGATCTTTTGTCAGACCAGATAATCCACCAGTCAGGCCACTAACAAGCCCATTAGCCAGTCCACTTGTTAGACTTCCAGTTAATCCGTTTTCCAAGCCTACAGTTAATCCTCCAGTCAGTCCATTTGTTAATCCTTTCGTGAGTCCTGAGTTTAAACCGGTGGTGAGACCACTGGCTAGATCATCTGATAATCCTTTGAGAAGTCCTTCCCGTAATCCTCCTGTCAGCCCTGCTGAAAGCCCATTTGCAAGCCCACTCGAAAGGTCTTTAACTAAACTAGTACCAAATTCTTTAATGAATCCCCCAGTAAGTCCATCTTTTAAACCATTAGATAAAGCCCCGGCCAACCCAGATGTAAAGCCATGTACCAGCCCTTCAGACAACCCCTTATTGAGTCCTTGCGACAACCCGTCAGCTAGTCCAACCTGAAGCCCATTTCGTAGACCACTGGACAGCTCATCGGCAAACCCGTGGGTCAGTCCAGTAACAACTTGACCCACGCATGCGCACAAGTCACACGGCTGTAACACTGGTGGTACCATTGGAATCTCGACATGAATTGGAATCTTTGTCGTCACAGAAATATCCTCAAACTTTGGAATGCTCATGGCTACCGGAGGTTTCACAGTTGTAGGAATCTGAGGTTTTTCAGTGCTTGGGTTTTCTGGCTCTTCAACTTGTAATTCACATCCGACTACGCTTCCAGTGTCGTGTTCACCACAGCCGCCTGCCCCATCGATGAGCCCCCTGTTAGTGCGGACACCGTCTCCACAACGTCGTTGATGAGACCATACTCTAGCTCCGACATTGTCTCTGCGATGTTCTTGGACAGGACCTCCCCGGAGCAGCCACTAGTAATGACGTCACAATTGCGGAACTGAAGACACAGGTCGGTCAGATCTTGCTCACTTCTCTCTCTGTGATCTGGAAGTGACAAGCATACAGACAATTATCACAAGCATCGCGAGATAAGCAGGACCGGATTAAGGCCTTTAGAGGCTCTATGCACTCACAAGATTTTGCCCCCCCCCCTTCCCCCAATATATATGGTATTCAAAATATAAACAATAATAAACTATGAAGTAAAATTTAATTTATCGAAATCAAACAAAACTGAGGGGGACTGATTGGTCTCGAGGCAAGACGCCGGCCACAACAGAGAGGTTGTGGGTTCAAATCTCGACTAGTTGGGATTTTTATTTGTGATTACTCTCTGCGGCAACCACCCCTGGTCTCAGCAGCGAGGCCCAGCTTGAAACGTCAATACTCATAGACGGAAAAATATGAGTACCTCCAAAGACGAAGTTATCTGCCTGTGCGGCGAGGAACCCATGTGCACATGACTGCCAGGGAAAAAAAAAACATTAACACGCAAAATTCAGTTCCTAGTCTCTAGGGACTTCGTCAGAGGTAAAAGCTGGCGAACGAAAAAATAAAAAAAACAGAAAACAAAACTGACAGTAAGACAGAAAATATTGCTATTTGTGAAGACTTCCTCTTGATTTATATTTGAAAAAAAAAGTTGTCTATTATAAATGTTTTTTAATTTCAAAGTCTGTAATCAGATACTCAAGACTAATCTATGTAACACATCTGCTTCTCTACTTGCTAGAGATAAGGCATCCAGCCTAGCTTTTCTTTATGCCTGAGAATTTTTTTTCTTTCGATTCCATAACTCTTGTCAGAAGTCAGCACTCACTGAGTACATACGGCCATGTTCGTCTTGTCAAACGGTTTAGTGCCGGCTATTGTGTATTTCTTGGAAGGAGGTTTTATTTTTGTCCAACAGCTTCTCTCGTGGCTTTGACAAACACGTTCGGTCACAGAATAAACAAGTCAGGCCCACTGATCCACATGGTTTTCCATCTTTTTTTTGTTTCAGGAGTTTTTTCTCTTCCATGTTTTGCTATAGTACTGCCTCAAATAATGTTATGTCATTTTTTATACAGGCTCTCAATGATGTGTGATCTCTTGCCAGATGTTCCCAGCCATTTTCATACATGGAGAAGTCATTCAGAGATGATTTACAACAAATATTTACTCACTGAGTGCTCTTGTTATTATTGCATGCATATATATATATATATATATATATATATATATATATATATATACATATATATTTCATTTAATGATGGTGACCCCTTTGTAGTGCTCCCTTCCCTTGATGCCCTAAGCAAGTGCTTATTTTGAATCCGCCCCTGGATATAAGCATATATAAAATAGAAAGTAGACAATTATAGTGAAACCGCACCAATCATGAAGTGTTAAGTAAGAAATCATGGGAAGTAATATGAAAACATTAGCATGGGGACTTTCGTTGGTGACATCAAGTACAGTTATAAGCATAATTATATGTTCTAGGAGTAAAGACATCAAGATGCACAGAGATCACAGAGATGCACCAAGATGCACAGAGATCATAGAGATGCACCAAGATGCACAGAGATGCACCAAGATGCACAGAGATGCGATGCGTTACCACGTAAAGCTGTTACCAAATCACTTTTTTCTTCTTTCTTTTTTACAATTGCCATTATATGTTCTATTCTGTTCTTGCCGTGGAACCAGTTTCATTGTAGTCCACAATTCCCCATATCCGCTCCACCACTTGTCATAGCATTTTCCAAAATGCATCGGTAAATTCCGTTGACAAGGTCGCCCCGTGCACATCCTACTCGACTGTACAGGCGACGATTCCAAACCTCCTTAGTCGCCTCTTACGGCATGCGTGGCAGGTAACAGCGGCTCTATTCTTATCTACCCTCACCCGGTAGCCACATGGTCAATACATGACGCCTGGCCAACACGATTTGGCAAATCGATCAAGACAGCAAGACATTTGCCATGATTAAGTCGGATCTTTCGACTTGAAAGCGAAAGACAGGCAGTTTTACAATGAACTCAGCGTAACAAAGATATACTGATGTCATTGTCAGTCAAATAAGATCAGAACTAAAACTACTAATAGCAAAATAATACATTTACACAACATACCTGTATTGTGCAGAAACATGGACATTAAATAAGAAAAGAGAGCAGAAAACTGAAGCTTTTGAAATGTGGTTCTATAGGAAAATGGAGAGAATTGGGTGGAAGGAAAAGAAGCCAAACAAGGAAGTCCTGAATCAGCTGGAAACAAGAAAAAGAACGTCTTAACACAACTGGAGCAAGACAAGTGGACGTGTTTTGAACACGTGAAGAGACATAATAACATGCTGAAGGTCATCTTGGAAGGGAGGGTACAATGTCGACGATACAGTGGCAGACCAAGACTAAAGTGGACTGATTACATCAAAGGATGGAGAAATGAATCTATGAAAACGTGCACCACCAAGACAAGTGACAGAGTAAAAGTGACGCCCCGTGGTAGCCAACCTTCGATGTGGAGACGGCACCCAATGAATGAATGGTGCTCCATGGTAGCCAACCTTCGATGTGGAGACGGCACCCAATGAATGAATGGCGCTCCATGGTAGTCAACGTTCGATGTGGAGACGGCACCCAATGAATGAATGGTGCTCCATGGTAGCCAACCTTCGATGTGGAGACGGCACCCAATGAATGAATGGTGCTCCATGATAGCCAACCTTCGATGTGGAGGCGGCACCCAATGAATGAATGGTGCTCCATGATAGCCAACCTTCGATGTGGAGACGGCACACAATGAATGAACGTGCTCCATGGTAGCCAACCTTCGATGTGGAGACGGCACCCAATGAATGAATGGTGCTCCATGGTAGCCAACCTTCGATGTGGAGACGGCACCCAATGAATGAATGGCGTTCCATGATAGCCAACCTTCGATGTGGAGACGGCACCCAATGAATGAATGGCGCTCCATGGTAGCCAACCTTCGATGTGCAGACGGCACCCAATGAATGAATGGTGCTCCATGATAGCCAACCTTGGATGTGGAGACGGCACCCAATGAATGAATGGTGCTCCATGATAGCCAACCTTCGATGTGGAGACGGCACCCAATGAATGAATGGTGCACCATGATAGCCAACCTTCGATGTGGAGACGGCACCCAATGAATGAATGGCGCTCCATGGTAGCCAACCTTCGATGTGGAGACGGCACCTAATGAATGAATGACGCTCCATGGTAGCCAACCTTCGATGTAGAGACGGCACCCAATGAATGAACGTGCTCCATGGTAGCCAACCTTCGATGTGGAGACGGCACCCAATGAATGAATGGTGCTCCATGGTAGCCAACCTTCGATGTGGAGACGGCACCCAATGAATGAATGGTGCTCCATGGTAGCCAACCTTCGATGTGGAGACGGCACCCAATGAATGAATGTAGCCTTACAAATGTTCTTTTCAGGACGATGATGAATTGTTACGGCCCATCATTGATCGACTTCAATACACCCGCCAAACATTTACCTTTTCAGTTCTGTCTAGCATTGATCTATTTCAGTTATTCTGTCTAGCATTGATCTATTTCAGTTATTCTGTCAAGCATTGATCTATTTCAGTTATTCTGTCTAGCATTGATCTATTTCAGTTATTCTGTCTAGCATTGATCTATCTCAGTTATTCTGTCTAGCATTGATCTATTTCAGTTATTCTGTCTAGCATTGATCTATTTCAATTATTCTGTCTAGCATTTATTTATTTCAGTTATTCTGTCTAGCATTGATCTATTTCAGTTATTCTGTCTAGCATTGATCTATTTCAGTTATTCTGTCTAGCATTGATCTATTTCAGTTATTCTGTCTAGCATTGATCTATTTCAGTTATTCTGTCTAGCATTTATTTATTTCAGTT
This sequence comes from Megaustenia siamemsis, assembly GCA_032433765.1. Lineage (NCBI taxonomy): Eukaryota > Metazoa > Mollusca > Gastropoda > Stylommatophora > Ariophantidae > Megaustenia > Megaustenia siamemsis. The sequence continues at coordinate 97,304,468 of JAVIAB010000047.1, read as the reverse complement.
ATTCTGTCTAGCATTGATCTATTTCAGTTATTCTGTCTAGCATTGATCTATTTCAGTTATTCTGTCTAGCATGTATCTATTTCAGTTATTCTGTCTAGCATTGATCTATTTCAGTTATTCTGTCTAGCATTGATCTATTTCAGTTATTCTGTCTAGCATTGATCTATTTCAGTTATTCTGTCTAGCATTTATCTATTTCAGTTATTCTGTCTAGCATTTATCTATTTCAGTTATTCTGTCTAGCATTGATCTATTTCAGTTATTCTGTCAAGCATTGATCTATTTCAGTTATTCTGTCTAGCATTGATCTATTTCAGTTATTCTGTCTAGCATTGATCTATTTAGTTATTCTGTCTAGCATTGATCTATTTCAGTTATTCTGTCTAGCATTGATCTATTTCAGTTATTCTATCTAGCATTGATCTATTTCAGTTATTCTGTCTAGCATTGATCTATTTCAGTTATTCTGTCTAGCATTGATCTATTTCAGTTATTCTGTCTAGCATTTATTTATTTAAGTTATTCTGTCTAGCATTGATCTATTTCAGTTCTTCTGTCTAGCATTGATCTATTTCAGTTATTCTGTCTAGCATTGATCTATTTCAGTTATTCTGTCTAGCATTGATCTATTTCAGTTATTCTGTCTAGCATTGATCTATTTCAGTTATTCTGTCTAGCATTGATCTATTTCAGTTATTCTGTCTAGCATTGATCTATTTCAGTTATTCTGTCTAGCATTGATCTATTTCAGTTATTCTGTCTAGCATTGATCTATTTCAGTTATTCTGTCTAGCATTGATCTATTTCAGTTATTCTGTCTAGCATTTATCTATTTCAGTTATTCTGTCTAGCATTTATTTATTTCAGTTATTTTGTCTAGCATTGATCTATTTCAGTTATTCTGTCTAGCATTGATCTATTTCAGTTATTCTTTCTAGCATTGATCTATTTAGTTATTCTGTCTAGCATTGATCTATTTCAGTTATTCTGTCTAGCATTGATCTATTTCAGTTATTCTGTCTAGCATTGATCTATTTCAGTTATTCTGTCTAGCATTGATCTATTTCAGTTATTCTGTCTAGCATTGATCTATTTCAGTTATTCTGTCTAGCATTTATTTATTTAAGTTATTCTGTCTAGCATTGATCTATTTCAGTTCTTCTGTCTAGCATTGATCTATTTCAGTTATTCTGTCTAGCATTGATCTATTTCAGTTATTCTGTCTAGCATTGATCTATTTCAGTTATTCTGTCTAGCATTGATCTATTTCAGTTATTCTGTCTAGCATTGATCTATTTCAGTTATTCTGTCTAGCATTGATCTATTTCAGTTATTCTGTCTAGCATTGATCTATTTCAGTTATTCTGTCTAGCATTGATCTATTTCAGTTATTCTGTCTAGCATTGATCTATTTCAGTTATTCTGTCTAGCATTGATCTATTTCAGTTACTCTTTCTAGCATATCTCTATTTCAGTTATTCTGTCTAGCATTGATCTATTTCAGTTATTCTGTCTAGCATTGATCTATTTCAGTTATTCTGTCTAGCATTTATTTATTTCAGTTATTCTGTCTAGCACTGATCTATTTCAGTTATTCTGTCTAGCATTGATATATTTCAGTTATTCTGTCTAGCATTGATCTATTTCAGTTATTCTATCTAGCATTGATCTTTTTCAGTTATTCTGTCTAGCATTTATTTATTTCAGTTATTCTGTCTAGCATTGATCAATTTCAGTTATTCTGTCTAGCATTGATCTATTTCAGTTATTCTTTCTAGCATTTATTTATTTAAGTTATTCTGTCTAGCATTGATCTATTTAAGTTATTCTGTCTAGCATTGATCTATTTCAGTTATTCTTTCTAGCATGTATCTATTTCAGTTATTCTGTCTAGCATTGGTCTATTTCAGTTATTCTGTCTAGCATTGATCTATTTCAGTTATTCTTTCTAGCATGTATCTATTTCAGTTATTCTGTCTAGCATTGATCTATTTCAGTTATTCTGTCTAGCATTGATCTATCTCAGTTATTCTGTCTAGCATTGATCTATCTCAGTTATTCTGTATAGCATTGATCTATTACAGTTATTCTGTCTAGCATTGATCTATTTCAGTTATTCTGTCTAGCATTGATCTATTTCAGTTGTTCTGTCTAGCATTGATCTATCTCAGTTATTCTGTCTAGCATTTATCTATTTCAGTTATTCTGTATAGCATTGATCTATTACAGTTATTCTGTCTAGCATTGATCTATTTCAGTTATTCTGTCTAGCATTGATCTATTTCAGTTATTCTGTCTAGCATTTATTTATTTCAGTTATTTTGTCTAGCATTGATCTATTTCAGTTATTCTGTCTAGCATTGATCTATTTCAGTTATTCTTTCTAGCATGTATCTATTTCAGTTATTCTGTCTAGCACTGATCTATTTCAGTTATTCTGTCTAGCATTGATCTATTTCAGTTATTCTGTCTAGCATTGATCTATTTCAGTTATTCTATCTAGCATTGATCTTTTTCAGTTATTCTGTCTAGCATTTATTTATTTCAGTTATTCTGTCTAGCATTGATCAATTTCAGTTATTCTGTCTAGCATTGATCTATTTCAGTTATTCTTTCTAGCATTTATTTATTTAAGTTATTCTGTCTAGCATTGATCTATTTAAGTTATTCTGTCTAGCATTGATCTATTTCAGTTATTCTTTCTAGCATGTATCTATTTCAGTTATTCTGTCTAGCATTGGTCTATTTCAGTTATTCTGTCTAGCATTGATCTATTTCAGTTATTCTTTCTAGCATGTATCTATTTCAGTTATTCTGTCTAGCATTGATCTATTTCAGTTATTCTGTCTAGCATTGATCTATCTCAGTTATTCTGTCTAGCATTGATCTATCTCAGTTATTCTGTATAGCATTGATCTATTACAGTTATTCTGTCTAGCATTGATCTATTTCAGTTATTCTGTCTAGCATTGATCTATTTCAGTTGTTCTGTCTAGCATTGATCTATCTCAGTTATTCTGTCTAGCATTTATCTATTTCAGTTATTCTGTATAGCATTGATCTATTACAGTTATTCTGTCTAGCATTGATCTATTTCAGTTATTCTGTCTAGCATTGATCTATTTCAGTTATTCTGTCTAGCATTGATCTATCTCAGTTATTCTGTCTAGCATTGATCTATCTCAGTTATTCTGTCTAGCATTGATCTATCTCAGTTATTCTGTGTAGCATTGATCTATTACAGTTATTCTGTCTAGCATTTATCTATTTCAGTTATTCTGTATAGCATTGATCTATCTCAGTTATTCTGTCTAGCATTGATCTATCTCAGTTATTCTGTCTAGCATTGATCTATCTCAGTTATTCTGTCTAGCATTTATCTATTTCAGTTATTCTGTCTAGCATTGATCTATTTCAACATCATCACCAAGTAATATGCGTGCTGGCGTAGATGAGCATGTCTCTCCACAACTTAATGTTTCTACAGTTGTTTATTTCCTATCAAAACATTCTCTTTAACATCATCGAATACCTCCACTCTGTTTTCCTCTATCTCTTCAGTTTTTCCAGTTGTCACTTCATATTCCAGCTATTCCCTTCCTATAACATGGTCAACACAATGATTGTCTCCCCACGATGTTACAAATTAACTTTCCTTTTGCTTTGGCCATCTTTTAGAACATCCCCATTGCTACTTTTTTGCTGTCAATGGTATTCTTTTAATACTGCCATATTTATTTCAATTGTGCATTTAGAAGATGCCTTTTTCTTTGGTGCAGCAATTACTTCTGTCTTGGTTGCTGTTGAGGCTAAGGTCTTTTGTTTTCATTTCACATTAATGTCAATCAATTCTGTAACTCAATTTCACTCTCAGCGATTAAGCTTGCGTCATCAGCAGATTGTTTACATCATGACCACCGACCTTTATTCCTGGTATGTTCTTTATGACTCTGAGTAAAACCTCGCTAAACATATTAAATAAATCTGCTGATACACATTCCCTTGCCCAACACCATGTTTTATTTGTTTTAGCATTCCCAGTTGGTTCACGGGTCTTACTGTCGCTTGTTGCTGCCAGTACATGCTCTTTATTGTTCTTAGGTCTTTGCTGTCAAATTTATACTTCCTAAAAATGGTGATATTTCCTAATACTCTACTTTGTCAAATGACCTGGTTTAGTCTATAAAACACAATACAGATCAGTTGTTACGTCTGTGGATCATTCTACTAACGATCTTATAAATGTGTATGATGCATTGTTCGTACCATTACCTCCAACAAATCCACATTTGCTGTCAGTAACTTCTGGTTTAATTTTGTTTCTCACTCGTCACATGATGATTATTATGAATACCTTAGTCACGTGACTCATAAGACTTACTGTATGGCGACTCTTACATTACATGGCACCATGTTTCTCTGGTAGAGCCATGAATACAGATTTGAGTAGAACATTTCTGGTAGAGCCATGAATACAGATTTGAGTAGAACATTTCTGGTAGAGCCATGAATACAGATTTGAGTAGAACATTTCTGGTCTATGAAGACATATTTAAGTAGGTCAGCCGTGGTAGAACCATGAAGACATAGTTGAGTAGATCATCCTTAGTAGAGCTATGAAGACATATTTAAGTAGGTCAGCCGTGGTAGAACCATGAAGACATAGTTGAGTAGATCATCCTTAGTAGAGCTATGAAGACATATTTAAGTAGGTCAGCCGTGGTAGAACCATGAAGACATAGTTGAGTAGATCATCCTTAGTAGAGCTATGAAGACATATTTAAGTAGATCATCTTTGTTAGAGCCATGAAGAGCCATGCGTCCATTAACTGTAAACTGTCACCCACTTCTTTTAAGCATCTCCCCTCACTGGTAGTATGATCTCCTTGGATGTTTGTTGTATTGATTCTATTTTGCTCATCTATGCTTTGTATTTTCTCTATTACATTGTTCTTGTTCACAGCTGTGATATTATCATGTACACGTACCTTCATGTCAGTTTAATTTAGTCACAATTGCCAAAAGATCATCATGTGCTCTGATTGTTTATTGCATTTTTTTGCTATTTTTTTTTCATTTCCTTTACGATCTAAGTAACAGATGACTAAAACGATAACATTTCATTTCCATAGCTTGTATTTTACCAAGTATCGATCTCAAGACTTATACCAAGATTATGCATATACAAGACTGGAATTCAGGCTCAACAAACCACATAGAGAGCACTGACCTTCTCTCTTGTAGTAGTCCCAGCCACAGTCGCTGCTGCAGTAACTCTCGCAGACCCTCGTGCCCGTCTCGTCAGGGATCTTCCAGCAAGATTCGCATAGATCAACGCAGGAGGTATTATAGAGGGCAGGTTTGTAAGAGCTGAGATATAGAAGGTAGGTTTGTAAGAGCTGAGATATAGAAGGTAGGTTTGTAAGAGCTGAGATATAGAGGGCAGGTTTGTAAGAGCTGAGATATAGAAGGTAGGTTTGTAAGAGCTGAGATATAGAAGGTAGGTTTGTAAGAGCTGAGATATAGAAGGTAGGTTTGTAAGAGCTGAGATATAGAGGGCAGGTTTGTAAGAGCTGAGATATAGAAGGTAGGTTTGTAAGAGCTGAGATATAGAAGGTAGGTTTGTAAGAGCTGAGATATAGAGGGCAGGTTTGTAAGAGCTGAGATATAGAAGGTAAGTTTGTAAGAGCTGAGATATAGAAGGTAAGTTTATAAGAGCTGAGATATAGAAGGTAAGTTTGTAAGAGCTGAGATATACAAGGTAAGTTTGAAAGAGTTGAGATATAGAAGGTAAGTCTGTAAGAGTTGAGATACAGAAGGTAAGTTTATAAGAGCTGAGATATAGAAGGTAAGTTTGTAAGAGCTGAGATATAGAAGGTAAGTTTGTAAGAGCTGAGATATAGAAGGTAAGTTTGTAAGAGCTGAGACATAGAGGGCAGGTTTGTAAGAGCTGAGATATAGAAGGTAAGTTTGTAAGAGCTGAGATATAGAAGGTAGGTTTGTAAGAGCTGAGATATAGAAGGTAGGTTTGTAAGAGTTGAGATATAGAAGGTAAGTTTGTAAGAGCTGAGATATAGAAGGTAAGTTTGTAAGAGCTGAGATATAGAAGGTAGGTTTGTAAGAGCTGAGATATACAAGGTAGGTTTGTAAGAGCTGAGATATAGAAGGTAGGTTTGTAAGAGCTGAGATATAGAAGGTAAGTTTGTAAGAGCTGAGATATAGAAGGTAAGTTTGTAAGAGCTGAGATATAGAAGGTAGGTTTGTAAGAGCTGAGATATAGAAGGTAGGTTTGTAAGAGCTGAGATATAGAAGGTAGGTTTGTAAGAGCTGAGATATAGAAGGTAAGTTTGTAAGAGCTGAGATATAGAAGGTAAGTTTGTAAGAGCTGAGATATAGAAGGTAGGTTTGTAAGAGCTGAGATATAGAAGGCAGGTTTGTAAGAGCTGAGATATAGAAGGTAGGTTTGTAAGAGCTGAGATATAGAAGGTAGGTTTGTAAGAGCTGAGATATAGAAGCTAGGTTTGTAAGAGCTGAGATATAGAAGGTAAGTTTGTAAGAGCTGAGATATAGAGGGCAGGTTTGTAAGAGCTGAGATATAGAAGGTAAGTTTGTAAGAGCTGAGATATAGAAGGTAGGTTTGTAAGAGCTGAGATATAGAAGGTAAGTTTGTAAGAGTTGAGATATAGAAGGTAAGTTTGTAAGAGCTGAGATATAGAAGCTAGGTTTGTAAGAGCTGAGATATAGAAGGTAAGTTTGTAAGAGCTGAGATATAGAGGGCAGGTTTGTAAGAGCTGAGATATAGAAGGTAAGTTTGTAAGAGCTGAGATATAGAAGGTAGGTTTGTAAGAGCTGAGATATAGAAGGTAGGTTTGTAAGAGTTGAGATATAGAAGGTAAGTTTGTAAGAGCTGAGATATAGAAGGTAAGTTTGTAAGAGCTGAGATATAGAAGGTAAGTTTGTAAGAGCTGAGATATAGAGGGCAGGTTTGTAAGAGTTGAGATATAGAATGTAGGTTTGTAAGAGCTGAGCTATAGAAGGTAAGTTTGTAAGAGCTGAGATATAGAAGGTAGGTTTGTAAGAGATGAGATATAGAAGGTAAGTTTGTAAGAGCTGAGATATAGAAGGTAGGTTTGTAAGAGTTGAGATATAGAAGGTAAGTTTGTAAGAGCTGAGATATAGAAGGTAAGTTTGTAAGAGCTGAGATATAGAAGGTAGGTTTGTAAGAGCTGAGATATAGAAGGTAAGTTTGTAAGAGTTGAGATATAGAAGGTAGGTTTGTAAGAGCTGAGATATAGAAGGTAAGTTTGTAAGAGCTGAGATATAGAAGGTAAGTTTGTAAGAGCTGAGATATAGAAGGCAGGTTTGTAAGAGCTGAGATATAGAAGGTAGGTTTGTAAGAGCTGAGATATAGAAGGTAGGTTTGTAAGAGCTGAGATATAGAAGCTAGGTTTGTAAGAGCTGAGATATAGAAGGTAAGTTTGTAAGAGCTGAGATATAGAGGGCAGGTTTGTAAGAGCTGAGATATAGAAGGTAAGTTTGTAAGAGCTGAGATATAGAAGGTAGGTTTGTAAGAGCTGAGATATAGAAGGTAAGTTTGTAAGAGTTGAGATATAGAAGGTAAGTTTGTAAGAGCTGAGATATAGAAGCTAGGTTTGTAAGAGCTGAGATATAGAAGGTAAGTTTGTAAGAGCTGAGATATAGAGGGCAGGTTTGTAAGAGCTGAGATATAGAAGGTAAGTTTGTAAGAGCTGAGATATAGAAGGTAGGTTTGTAAGAGCTGAGATATAGAAGGTAGGTTTGTAAGAGTTGAGATATAGAAGGTAAGTTTGTAAGAGCTGAGATATAGAAGGTAAGTTTGTAAGAGCTGAGATATAGAAGGTAAGTTTGTAAGAGCTGAGATATAGAGGGCAGGTTTGTAAGAGTTGAGATATAGAATGTAGGTTTGTAAGAGCTGAGCTATAGAAGGTAAGTTTGTAAGAGCTGAGATATAGAAGGTAGGTTTGTAAGAGATGAGATATAGAAGGTAAGTTTGTAAGAGCTGAGATATAGAAGGTAGGTTTGTAAGAGTTGAGATATAGAAGGTAAGTTTGTAAGAGCTGAGATATAGAAGGTAAGTTTGTAAGAGCTGAGATATAGAAGGTAGGTTTGTAAGAGTTGAGATATAGAAGGTAAGTTTGTAAGAGTTGAGATATAGAAGGTAGGTTTGTAAGAGCTGAGATATAGAAGGTAAGTTTGTAAGAGCTGAGATATAGAAGGTAAGTTTGTAAGAGCTGAGATATAGAAGGTAAGTTTGCAAGAGCTTAGATATAGAAGGTAGGTTTGTAAGAGCTGAGATATAGAAGGTAAGTTTGTAAGAGCTAAGATATAGAAGGTAGGTTTGTAAGAGCTGAGATATAGAAGGTAAGTTTGTAAGAGCTGAGATATAGAAGGTAGGTTTGTAAGAGCAGAAATATAGAAGGCAAGTTTGTAAGAGCTAAGATATAGAAGGTAGGTTTGTAAGAGCTGAAATATAGAAGGTAAGTTTGTAGGAGCTGAGATATAGAAGGTAAGTTTGTAAGAGCTGAGATATAGAAGGTAGGTTTGTAAGAGCTGAGATATAGAGGGCAGATTTGTACGAGCTGAGATATAGAGGGCAGGTTTGTAAGAGCTGAGATATAGAGGGCAGATTTGTACGAGCTGAGATATAGAGGGCAGGTTTGTAAGAGCTGAGATATAGAAGGTAGGTTTGTAAGAGCTGAGATATAGAGGGCAGATTTGTAAGAGCTGAGATATAGAGGGCAGGTTTGTAAGATCTGAGATATAGAAGGTAGGTTTGTAAGAGCTGAGATATAGAGGGCAGGTTTGTAAGAGCTAAGATATAGAAGGTAGGCTTGTAAGAGCTGAGATATAGAAGGTAGGTTTGTAAGAGTTGAGATATGGAAAGTAAGTTTGTAAGAGCTGAGATATAGAAGATAGGTTTGTAAGAGTTGAGATATGGAAGATAGGTTTGTAAGAGTTGAGATATGGAAGATAGGTTTGTAAGAGTTGAGATATGGAAAGTAAGTTTGTAAGAGTTGAGGTATAGAAGGTAGGTTTGTAAGAGTTGAGATATAGAAGGTAGGTTTGTAAGAGTTGAGATATGTAAGGTAGGTTTTTTAAGAGTTGAGATATACAATGTAGGTTTGTAAGAGTTGAGGTATACAATGTAGGTTTGTAAGAGTTGAGATGTAGAAGATAGGTTTGTAAGAGTTGAGATATAGAAGGTACGTTTGTAAGAGTTGAGATATAGAATGTAGGTTTGTAAGAGTTGAGATATGGAAGGTTGGTTTGTAAGAGTTGAGATATAGAAGGTAGGTTTGTAAGAGTTGATATATAGAAGGTAAGTTTGTAAGAGTTGAGATATGGAAGGGAGGTTTGTAAGTGTTGAAATAAAGAAGAAAGGTTTGTAAGAGCTGAGATATAGAAAGAAGGTTTGTAAGAGTTGAAATAAAGAAGAAAGATTTGTAAGAGCTGAGATATAGAAGGTAGGTTTGTAAGAGTTGAGATATACAAGGTAGGTTTGTAAGAGCTGAGATATGGAAGGTAGGTTTGTAAAAGTTGAGATATGGAAGATAGGTTTGTATGAGTTAAGATATGGAAGGTATGTTTGTAAGAGTTGATATATGAAAGGTATGTTTACCATACTTTGTTCTGGTTACTCTAGAACATGTAGTTACCTTACTTAATTCTAGTTACTCTAGAACATATAGTTACCTTACCTAGTTCTAGTTACTCGAGAACACGTAGTTACCTTACTTAGTTTTGGTTACTGTAGAACTTTTACTTTAGTTGTTCTTCATTTCTGTGTCCGTTTGTGTTCTTTTTTTCTGAAGAAATCGTTTTCTGTAGGCCGAAACTTCATTATTTTGTTGTGTTCCTTTTGTATAAAGCCGTCAGCATACATTGTAGGAACTTACGTTACATCCCAGCACTGGCCCCATGCTAACAGCTTTACCGCAGCATTTATTTGCCTGTATCCAAATGCCACACATTGTATGTTGAAATCGGATGCACTGGGATATATGTCAAACTTTGAACTTTTAAAACGCTGACGTCACAGTCAACACTTACCTCTCGTCTGCCCAGTCTACGCCGTCAAACATGGGCTGGATCTTGGTCCAGTTCTCGGCGGCCGAATCCAGAACTTTCGACAAACCATTTATGAGCAGATACTTGAGACTGGGCGTGGCTACAAATTTGTGGGCATTTCCTGTTCCGTCATTGTTTACAACTTTATGTTGGGTAGGGGAGGTAACTACTTCAGAAACAAGGGCCGCTAATCCAGATACCAAAACGTAAATAATCATTTCTAATTAGAAATCTGAAAAAAAGTGAAAACAAAACGTTCACATATTTGCTTAAGACATTTTGATAGTTCTTTTTCTTTCTTCTTAAAAAATTAATTAATTAATACAAAGAACAGACACTGACATACGTCATTCACTGTCTGTTTATTTTTAAATTGAATATTGAGCAGTAAAAATAAAAAAAAAGTAAGGAAAAAGTACGAGGTAAAAGGTAAAGTATGAGATTTGAACAGGCGTCTTAGCACACGCGTTTTCACCCATATGTGCTCGGCCGCCTATCAAGAAATGTTCGGAGACTTCTGAATAGTGTCGGTTCAAGCATCAAAACTCAAGATGTCAGATTACTACCTTGCTACCCATTTCTGTCAGCGGCTGGGTCGACCGTGGGTGTATTTTGTTTTGTCCTAACCACGAGCTTCCAGCGGGAATCGAAAACGGGTTGTCCGAATGTCGGTAGCCCAGTCGGGTGGTTTTCTCACCTTGGCTACCGAGAGCCCTTTATGTACGAGGTATCGTTACTGTTGGTTCAATCAGACACATTGCGGAGAATAAGTTTAATGAGTACATGCCAATAATAGTGTGTTCCTTCAGGTTCACTGCATGCGGACGTCGACGCCTGGAAGTCATGACCCAGGCAGGCCGATCTCCTTTAGAGTCTGAAGAAGCTAAAGGACCGAAACACTTGCTCGACGAGACTTCCGTTTCTGATGATCAGATTACCACCTGCTGCGAAACTCTGTATAACAAGTTTCCTATTACTGAAACATTTGCCACCTATCAACAATTTTATTTTTTTATTTATTTGGCGCCAGTCATTTATCGTCTGATAATGTTTGTTCGTTCTCCCGTTACAGGAAGTAAGACGCTGGCTTCAACGATTGACCTCTCTGTCATCTCCATTTCTCCCAGAGAACCGATCCTCTTGTCGTCCAGAGCAACCGCCGTTAGCAGTTTAGAGAACCGATCCTCTTGTCGTCCAGAGCTACCGCCGTTAGCAGTTTAGAGAACCGATCCTCTTGTCGTCCAGAGCTACCGCCGTTAGCAGTTTCTCTTGCGCTGATTTATACAGGCTCCAAGGCTGGACAACGTGTCCTGTGTCTTTACGGGATTCGACATTTCTAGAACACTACATGTATCGTCTTAGTCCACATTTCTAGATTACGTCATGTATAATTTTTGTTGGCATTTCTAGAATACGACATGTGTTGTCTTAGTCGACATTTCTAGAACACAACATGTGTTGTCTTAGTCGACATTTCTAGAACACAACATGTGTTGTCTTAGTCGACATTTCTAGAACACAACATGTGTTGTCTTAGTCGACATTTCTAGAACACACATGTGTTGTCTTAGTCGACATTTCTAGAACACAACATGTGTTGTCTTAGTCGACATTTCTAGAACACAACATGTGTTGTCTTAGTCGACATTTCTAGAATACGACATGTGTTGTCTTAGTCGACATTTCTAGAACACAACATGTGTTGTCTTAGTCGACATTTCTAGAACACATCATATGTCGTCTTTGTTGGCATTTCTAGAATACGACATGTGTTGTCTTAGTCGACATTTCTAGAACACAACATGTGTTGTCTTAGTCGACATTTCTAGAACACAACATGTGTTGTCTTAGTCGACATTTCTAGAACACAACATGTGTTGTCTTAGTCGACATTTCTAGAACACAACATGTGTTGTCTTAGTCGACATTTCTAGAACACAACATGTTTTGTCTTATGTGACATTTCTAGAACACAACATGTGTTGTCTTAGTCGACATTTCTAGAACACAACATGTGTTGTCTTATGTGACATTTCTAGAACACAACATGTTTTGTCTTAGTCGATATTTCTAGAACACAACATGTGTTGTCTTAGTCGACATTTCTTGAACATGACATGTGTTGTCTTATGTGAATTTCTAGAACACAACATGTTTGTCTTAGTCGATATTTCTAGAACACGACTTGTGTTGTCTTAGTCGATATTTCTAGAAAACAACATGTGTTGTCTTAGTCGACATTTCTAGAACACAACATGTGTTGTCTTATGTGACATTTCTAGAACACAACATGTTTTGTCTTAGTCGACATTTCTAGAACACAACATGTGTTGTCTTAGTCGACATTTCTTGAACACGACATGTGTTGTCTTATGTGACATTTCTAGAACACAACATGTTTTGTCTTAGTCGATATTTCTAGAACACGACTTGTGTTGTCTTAGTCGACATTTCTAGAACACGACATGTTTTGTCTTAGTCGACATTTCTAGAACACGACATGTGTTTAGTCGACATTTGTCGACTTGGCTTGTATTGTCTTGAAATCCGTAACTAGACTATGATTATGTAATAGGGGATGACAAGCATGCTTACACTCTACATGTAATTATGTAGCATGCGATTGGAAGCCTCATTAGATGATGATTCTGTAACAGGAGATGATAACTTACCTAGACAATAATTATGTAACAGGAGATGATAATTTACATAGATAATAATTATGTAACAGGAGATGATAACTTACATAGACAATAATTATGTAACAGGAGATGATAACTTACATAGATAATAACTATATAACAGGAGATGATAACTTACATAGATAATAATTATGTAACAGGAGATGATAACTTACATAGATAATAATTATGTAACAGGAGATGATAACTTACATAGACAATAATTATGTAACAGGAGATGATAACTTACATAGATAATAATTATGTAACAGGAGATGATAACTTACATAGATAATAATTATGTAACAGGAGATGATAACTTACATAGACAATAATTATGTAACAGGAGATGATAAGTGACCTAGATAATAATTATGTAACAGGAGATGATAACTTACCTAGATAATAATTATGTAACAGGAGATGATAACTTACATAGATAATAATTATGTAACAGGAGATGATAACTTACATAGACAATAATTATATAACAGGAGATGATAACTTACATAGATAATAACTATATAACAGGAGATGATAACTTACATAGATAATAATTATGTAACAGGAGATGATAACTTACATAGATAATAATTATGTAACAGGAGATGATAACTTACATAGACAATAATTATGTAACAGGAGATGATAACTTACCTAGATAATAACTATATAACAGGAGATGATAACTGACCTAGATAATAATTGTGTAACAAAAGATGATAACTTACCTAGACAATAATTTTGTAACAGTAGATGATAACCTTACATTAACAACGATTATGCAACAGGAGATGATAACCTTACATTAGCAACGATTATGTAACAGGAGATGATAACCTTGCATTAACAACGATTATGTAACAGGAGATGATAAATTATCTAGACAATAATTTTGTAACAGGAGATGATAACCTTACATTAACAACGATTATGTAACAGGAGATGATAACTTACATATATAATAATTGTGTAAAAGGAGATGATAACTGACCTAGATAATAATTATGTAACAGGAGATGATAACTTACATAGATACTAATTGTGTAACAGGAGATGATAACCTTACATTAACAACGATTATGTAAAAGGAGATGATAATTTTACCTAGACGACGCACAACTGCTCAGCATCTCTCCACAACCAGGACTGGAGTGTCCAGCAGATGTGGCCTCCATCAGATTAATACCCGACATGCAAAGTTCATCTCGCCCAGATCTTTCTCGTGAGTTAGCTGCCCTTCAGCAAAAAAGGCTCGGCTATTGGTGTTGAAGAGAGCCTTTAACACCACAACGATAACAACATTGTGTGTTCATAATCTATGTATTGCTTTAATTTTTGGCTGTTATTGTTTTTTTATGGAAGTGAATATGATCTATCTATCTATCTATCTATCTATCTATCTATCTATCTATCTATCTATCTATCTATCTATCTATCTATCTATCTATCTATCTATCTATCTATCTATCTATCTATCTATCTATCTATCTATCTATCTATCTATCTATCTATCTATCTATCTATCTATCTATCTATCTATCTATCTGTTTTTCAGTTTATCTGTCTCTTTGTATATCTGTTGTCCTTTCAAGACGAAGAGGCCAAATAGGTCAGACATTCAAAATTCTGGTATCTGACGATCTTTCAGCTGTCAGACCTAGCACAGAAACTGCATTGTGTCTCGCCACACGGCTCTGTTCTGGGCGACTTTCTCAATCTCGACGAGGGAGCTGATGCCTGCTGCTATTGCCTCTCGTTTTAATCTTCTTTTTAGTGTTAATTATGATATACCAGATATTTCAATGAATTGTTTGTTGCTGATTGCAGCCAAATCATGAACTGTGATAGATCACCAGTCGCGACCTAAGCTTTCTAAATTCTTAACGTTCAGTATAAGACAAAGAGATACAAATATATCTACCTTAATGTCAACAATCGTTTTGCTAGCTCTGTTCAGAGACGTAAATTAATAAACCGAATCTTGCTAAATACGTTGCCAGTTAAATAACGCTATATTCGTTCATATTTCTTGTGTATAGAACTATATATAATTAATGTACATGGGCTGTGTCAACTAGCACTATGATGTCTTGTTAGGGCAGAATTAAAGATGTCAGGACAGTTTACAAACTCCGCAGCACCGCCCACAATCTGTGTGTCTGTGAAATTGTGACGAAAGCACTCACCTTCACCTCTTTATGTCCTCTTGCACATTAGGTCAAGGCCAGGTCTGACTAGGAATTGAACAAAAATCCATCACGACCTTGACTTATCTTGAAGGTCGACTCCATATCTTATATCAGATTGTGTAAGCCGATAATATGTCTATAACAGCCGTAGATTAAATAGAGTTGTGATTGTATACCTGCGATAGTGGTAGATTAAATAGAGTTATGATTGTATACCTGCGATAGTGGTAGATTAAATAGAGTTATGATTGTATACCTGGGATAGTGGTAGATTAAATAGAGTTGTGATTGTATACCTGTAATAGCGATATATTAAATAGAACTTTGATTGTCTACCTGTAGCCCTGGATTAAGTAAAACTATGATTACTTTCAAAGCTTGTCCTTCAACATCGAGATGAGAACATTTCGCTGTTTTAATAACGTCCTTTCCCCTTCTTGACTCTGCCAATAAACACCGATGATGTCATAGCATGGCGACAGCTGGCAAGTGGGCCCACACTCGACAACGTAACTATCAGTTACTTCAACATCTGAATACCAATCACTTTCAACCTCATCACATGAATAATTCTGAAAATAAAGCACTCCCACAAGATCAATAATGTTGGTGCTCTTTTGTCGGAAAAGATCATTTGGGTTGATTTGTATGGACGACCGTCAGTGCTGAACTAAACTATGGCGGTACGATCAAAGTACAGGAGCGTGGATGGGATGACGTGTTCGCATAACGAATGGAGCTGTGCCGAGATGACGTGTTCGCATAACGAATGGAGCTGTGCCGAGATGACGTGTTCGCATAACGAATGGAGCTGTGCCGAGATGACGTGTTCGCATAACGAAGGGAGCTGTGCCGAGATGACGTGTTCACATAACGAAGGGAGCTGTGCCGAGATGACGTTGTTATTTGAACAAGGGCGGTAGGGGCGTGGAAGTGTACACATAAAGTATGATGAAAATATAGGAGGATGTTGTACATGACGTCAGATTTGGGAGGTTTACTAAATGATTAAAGTTAGAAATATTAGGTTTTACTAAATGTCGTAAGATTAAAAATATGGGAGGATTTATCACATGGCGTAAGATCAAAATATGGGTGGATTTACTAAATGACGGAAGATCAAAATATGTGAGGATTAACTAAATGACGGAAGATCAGAATATGGGAGGATTAACTAAATGACGGAAGATCAAAATATGGAAGGATTAACTAAATTCCGGAAGATCAAAATATGGGAGGATTAACTAAATGACGGAAGATCAAAATATGGGAGGATTAACTAAATGACGGAAGATCAAAATATGGGAGGATTAACTAAATGACGGAAGATCAAAATATGGGAGGATTAACTAAATGACGGAAGATCAAAATATGGGAGGATTAACTAATTGACGGAAGATCAAAATATGGTAGGATTTACTAAATGACGGAAGATCAAAATATGGGAGGATTAACTAAATGACGGAAGATCAAAATGTGGAAGGATTAACTAAATGACGGAAGATCAAAATATGGGAGGATTAACTAAATGACGGAAGATCAAAATATGGGAGGATTTATCACATGACGTAAGATCAAAATATGGAAGAATTAACTAAATGACGGAAGATCAAAATATGGGAGGATTTATCACGTGGCGTAAGATAAAAATATGGGAGGATTAACTAAATGATGGAAGATCAAAATTTGGGAGGATTTATCACCCGACGTAGGATCAAAATATGGGAGGATTAACTAAATGACGGAAGATCAAAATATGTGAGGATTAACTAAATGACGGAAGATCAGAATATGGGAGGATTAACTAAATGACGGAAGATCAAAATATGGAAGGATTAACTAAATTCCGGAAGATCAAAATATGGGAGGATTAACTAAATGACGGAAGATCAAAATATGGGAGGATTAACTAAATGACGGAAGATCAAAATATGGGAGGATTAACTAAATGACGGAAGATCAAAATATGGGAGGATTAACTAAATGACGGAAGATCAAAATATGGGAGGATTAACTAATTGACGGAAGATCAAAATATGGTAGGATTTACTAAATGACGGAAGATCAAAATATGGGAGGATTAACTAAATGACGGAAGATCAAAATGTGGAAGGATTAACTAAATGACGGAAGATCAAAATATGGGAGGATTAACTAAATGACGGAAGATCAAAATATGGGAGGATTTATCACATGACGTAAGATCAAAATATGGAAGAATTAACTAAATGACGGAAGATCAAAATATGGGAGGATTTATCACGTGGCGTAAGATAAAAATATGGGAGGATTAACTAAATGATGGAAGATCAAAATTTGGGAGGATTTATCACCCGACGTAGGATCAAAATATGGGAGGATTAACTAAATGACGGAAGATCAAAATATGGGAGGATTAACTAAATGACGGAAGATCAAAATATGGGATGATTAACTAAATGACGTAAGATCAAAATATGGGATGATTAACTAAATGACAAAGATCAAAATATGGGAGGATTAACTAAATGACGGAAGATCAAAATATGGGATGATTAACTAAATGACGTAAGATCAAAATATGGGAGGATTAACTAAATGACGGAAGATCAAAATGTTAGAGACTATAAATAACATTAGAAGCTGAAAAATGAGCTTTCAATATCCCTAGTGAGAATAAAGGACACTTACATTCTGACGTGGGAGCAGCGATAGCTCAGTGGTTTAATGGGTACCGGTTTTTTTTCTGGGAAAGTAAAGCGGCACGGGCGTAATACCGACCACATTACCCCGAAAATCATGTGCTGAAGGTCTGTAAACTTTATGGTCATTAACACCATACTCCCTATACGCTACTTGGCGTGACGGGGGTACTTCACTTTTACTTACATTCTGACGTTGCAGCAATACGACGTTTCAGCAGCTCTGTGACGTAGCACAGCTCTATGGCGTAGCAGTACTACAAGCAAGATGGGTATTCTTGACAATGCCCTTTGTTTTGCTACACACACGATGATGATGATTTGTGTGACGTCATATATTTCGTATGTTCATCTCTTGTAGGGTCTTCCCCTGCCTCTTTTGTTGTTACACCGCTTTGTGGAATGCTGGTTTGCCGGTAACCACGTGACATGTCCAAACCATTTCATTGGTTATCTCTGGACTATATGTAAAATTAAAATTACTAAGGACATGTATCATTCCGATAGCAACATACGGTTGTGAATCAAGGACAATCTCGCAAACATCAAGGAAGAGAATTGATTCATTTGAAACAAAATGCTACATAAAAATCCTTAAGATACCTTGGGTAATGAAAAAGAGCAATGAAGACATATTTACAGATTTAAATATTAAAAATAACTGACTTATAAACACCATTCTACAGAGGGAATTAAAATACTATGGCCACGTCAAAAGTCACAGCGGGCTAGAAAGAACAATAATGGAAGGCATGGCTTATGGACGACGCATCAAGGGCAGACCAAGAAGAAGGTGGTTTCCTGACATTAGGGGGACATTGAACTTGACAACAGAAGAAGTAGGAGATCTGGCTAGAGACGGAGATTCTTTCAGACTGGCTTTGATGAATACAGCGTTCTGTGGACGATCTGGCTAGAGACAGAGAGTCATTCATACAGGTTATAGTGAATGTAACGTTCTGTTGGAGATCTGGTAAAGAGCCAGAGGTTCTTTCAGACGAGCTGTGGTGAGTACAACGTTCTGTGGGAGATCTGGCCAGAGACAGATTCTTTCAGACGGGCTGTCATGAGTACAACGTTCTGTGGGAGATCTGGCAAGAGACAGAGATTCTTTCAGACGAGCTGGGGTGAGTACAACGTTTTGTGGGAGATCTGGCTAGAGACTTCAGACGGGCTGTCGTGAGTACACGTTCTGTGGGAGATCTGGCCAGAGACAGAGATTCTTTCAGACTGGCTGTCGTGAGTACAACGTTCTGTGGGAGATCTGGTCAGAGACAGAGATTCTTTCAGACGGGCTGTCGTGAGCACAACGTTCTGTTGGAGATCTGGCCAGAGACAGAGATTCTTTCAGACGGGCTGTCGTGAGTACAACGTTCTGTGGGAGAACTGGCCAGAGACATAGATTCCTTCAGACGGACAGTCGTGAGTACAACGTTCTGTTGGAGATCTGGCCAGAGACAGAGATTCTTTCAAGAGGGCTGTGGTGAGTACAACGTTCTGTTGGAGATCTGGCCAGAGACAGAGATTCTTTCAGAAGGGCTGTCGTGAGTACAACGTTCTGTTGGAGATCTGGCCAGAGACAGAGATTCTTTCAAGAGGGCTGTGGTGAGTACAACGTTCTGTTGGAGATCTGGCCAGAGACAGAGATTCTTTCAGAAGGGCTGTCGTGAGTACAACGTTCTGTTGGAGATCTGGCCAGAGACAGAGATTCTTTCAAGAGGGCTGTGGTGAGTACAACGTTCTGTTGGAGATCTGGCCAGAGACAGAGATTCTTTCAGAAGGGCTGTCGTGAGTACAACGTTCTGTTGGATATCTGGCCAGAGACAGAGATTCTTTCAGAAGGGCTGTCGTGAGTACACCGTTCTGTTGGAGATCTGGCCAGAGACAGAGATTCTTTCAAGAGGGCTGTGGTGAGTACAACGTTCTGTTGGAGATCTGGCCAGAGACAGAGATTCTTTCAAGAGGGCTGTGGTGAGTACAACGTTCTGTTGGAGATCTGGTCTAGAGACAGAGATTCTTTCAGACGGGCTGTCGTGAGTACAACGTTCTGTTGGAGATCTGGCCAGAGACAGAGATTCTTTCAGACGGGCTGTCGTGAGTACAACGTTCTGTTGGAGATCTGGTCTAGAGACAGAGATTCTTTCAGACGGGCTGTGGTGAGTACAACGTTCTGTTGGAGATCTGGTCTAGAGACAGAGATTCTTTCAGACGGGCTGTCGTGAGTACAACGTTCTGTGGGAGAACTGGCCAGAGACAGAGATTCTTTCAGACGGGCTGTCGTGAGTACACCGTTCTGTTGGAGATCTGGCCAGAGACAGAGATTCTTTCAGACGGGCTGTCGTGAGTACAACGTTCTGTGGGAGAACTGGCCAGAGACAGAGATTCTTTCAAGAGGGCTGTGGTGAGTACAACGTTCTACAAAGAACACGTAACCTGATGATGAACGAGGCTTACAGCTGGTGCTACTCCCACCCATTTCTCAATTTCTTATTTTGTCTTTTACTGTCACATTGAAATTTCTTGAAGACATCTCAGATGTTGTGGTCTTTCTTTCCTCCTTGCTGTTAATGTCTATGTTTGACACTGACAGCAACTGAGTTGTATATTGCTCTTTTCATTTCTATCCTATCAACTTTGTTTTCTACTTGTATAGCGAGAGTTATCTCCTCATTTGTTTTGCTATAACTGTTTCATTTTCGATCTCAGTTTTCCCATTTGTCGCTACAAAGCTGCCCAAATATTTCAACTCCATAATTCAGCTCTTTGTTCTCATTTTGGCTGAGAGCTGTGCTGAGATATTATATATAATGGCCGCATACCAAAAGATATACTCTACGGACAACTGGCAGATGGTAAAAGAACTAGGGGGCGCCCAAAACCTCGATTTGTAGATGTGTGTAAACGCGACATGAAGACTCTGAACATAAACCCTACAGCATGGGAAGACAAAGATGCAGACCGCAATCTCTGGAAACACACTCCTAAGGTTCAACTCAAACAAGAAGCTGACAGATTCATAGAGAAAGAGAATACACGGCGAAAGAAAAGAAAAAATAGCATTTCTAAGGGCACTGAAAAATACATAGTCAACTATGACTGACGGAGGCTACTATAGTCAGCTATGACTAATGGAGACTACTATAATCAGCTATGACTGATGGAGACTACTATAGTCAGCTATGACTGATGGAGACTACTATAGTCAGCTATGACTGATGGAGATTACTATAGTCAGGTATGACTGATGGAGACTACTATAGTCAGCTATGACTGATGAAGACTACTATAGTCAGCTATGACTGATGGAGTCTACTATAGTCAACTATGACTGACGACGACTACTATAGTCAACTATGACTGACGACGACTACTATAGTCAGCTATGACTGATGGAGACTACTATAGTCAGCTATGACTGATGGAGACTACTATAGTCAGTTATGACTGATGGAGACTACTATAGTCAACTATGACTGATGGAGACTACTATAGTCAGCTATGACTGATGGAGACTACTATAGTCAGCTATGACTGATGGAGACTACTATAGTCAACTATGACTGACGACGACTACTATAGTCAGCTATGACTGACGACGACTACTATAGTCAGCTATGACTGATGGAGACTACTATAGTCAACTATGACTGACGACTACTATAGTCAGCTATGACTGATGGAGACTACTATAGTCAGCTATGACTGATGGAGACAACTATAGTCAACTATGACTGATGGAGACTACTATAGTCAGCTATGACTAATGGAGACTACTATAGTCAGCTATGACTGATGGAGACTACTATAGTCAACTATGACTGATGGAGACTACTATAGTCAGCTATGACTGATGGAGACTACTATAGTCAGCTATGACTGATGGAGACTACTATAGTCAACTATGACTGACGACGACAACTATAGTCAGCTATGACTGATGGAGACTACTATAGTCAGCTATGACTGATGGAGACTACTATAGTCAACTATGACTGACGACGACTACTATAGTCAGCTATGACTGATGGAGACTACTATAGTCAGCTATGACTGATGGAGACTACTATAGTCAGCTATGACTGATGGAGACTACTATAGTCAGCTATGACTGATGGAGACTACTATAGTCAGCTATGACTGATGGAGACTACTATAGTCAACTATGACTGACGACGACAACTATAGTCAGCTATGACTGATGGAGACTACTATAGTCAGCTATGACTGATGGAGACTACTATAGTCAACTATGACTGACGACGACTACTATAGTCAGCTATGACTGATGGAGACTACTATAGTCAGCTATGACTGATGGAGACTACTATAGTCAGCTATGACTGACGGAGGCTACTATAGTCAGCTATGACTGATGGAGGCTACTATAGTCAACTATGACTGACGTAGGCTACTATAGTCAGCTATGACTGATGGAGGCTACTATAGTCAGCTATGACTGACGGAGGCTACTATAGTCAGCTATGACTGATGGAGAAAACTATAGTCAGCTATGACTGATGGAGACTACTATAGTCAGCTATGACTGATGGAGATTACTATAGTCAGCTATGACTGATGGAGACTACTATAGTCAGCTATGACTGATGAAGACTACTATAGTCAGCTATGACTGATGGAAACTACTATAGTCAACTATGACTGACGACGACTACTATAGTCAACTATGACTGACGACGACTACTATAGTCAGCTATGACTTTTGGAGACTACTATAGTCAGCTATGACTGATGGAGACTACTATAGTCAGCTATGACTGATGGAGACTACTATAGTCAACTATGACTGATGGAGACTACTATAGTCAGCTATGACTGATGGAGACTACTATAGTCAGCTATGACTGACGACGACTACTATAGTCAGCTATGACTGATGGAGACTACTATAGTCAGCTATGACTGATGGAGACTACTATAGTCAACTATGACTGATGGAGACTACTATAGTCAGCTATGACTGATGGAGACTACTATAGTCAACTATGACTGACGACGACTACTATAGTCAGCTATGACTAATGGAGACTACTATAGTCAGCTATGACTGATGGAGACTACTATAGTCAACTATGACTGATGGAGACTACTATAGTCAGCTATGACTGATGGAGACTACTATAGTCAGCTATGACTGATGGAGACTACTATAGTCAGCTATGACTGATGGAGACTACTATAGTCAGCTATGACTGATGGAGACTACTATAGTCAGCTATGACTGATGGAGACTACTATAGTCAACTATGACTGACGACGACTACTATAGTCAGCTATGACTGATGGAGACTACTATAGTCAGCTATGACTGATGGAGACTACTATAGTCAACTATGACTGACGACGACTACTATAGTCAGCTATGACTGATGGAGACTACTATAGTCAGTTATGACTGATGGAGACTACTATAGTCAGCTATGACTGACGGAGGCTACTATAGTCAGCTATGACTGATGGAGGCTACTATAGTCAGCTATGACTGACGTAGGCTACTATAGTCAGCTATGACTGATGGAGGCTACTATAGTCAGCTATGACTGACGGAGGCTACTATAGTCAGCTATGACTGATGGAGACTACTATAGTCAGCTATGACTGATGGAGGCTACTATAGTCAGCTATGACTGATGGAGACTACTATAGTCAGCTATGACTGATGGAGACTACTATATATATAATTTAACTGACATCATCATCATCATCATCATCATCGAGTGCCTTCTCCGCAGCGAAGGTTGGCTACCATGGATCGCCATTCAACTTTGTTTCTTTCTTTGATGGTGCAGGCTGTCATTGATTGACTTGTCCATCTTTTGATGTTACTCGTCCATGTTAGTCTTGGTCTGCCTCTGCCTCTTTTATCTTGTATTTTCCCATCCAATATTACTTTTAGTAGGCTGTTGTGTCTTTTAACATGTCCCAAAAATTTCATTTGTCTTGTCTGAATTGTATTTAGTAGTTCTCTTTTTTTTTCAGTTGTTTTAAAACTTCATCGTTTGTTTTCTTTTATTTACATCCAATTCTACCTATTCTTCTATAAATCCACATTTCAAAGGCTTCAATTTTCTGTTCTGTTTTCTTGTCTAATGTCCATGTTTCTGCACTATTCAGGAATATTGAGAAAATGTAACATTTTGCCATTCTTAGTTTCAGCCCTGCTGATATTTGTCTTGTTGTTAATATATTTTTCATGGCATTAAAATTACTTTTTGCCATACCTATTCTTTTGTTTATTTCAATTTTACATTTTCCATCATTGGTTATGGTATGTCCCAAGTAGTTGTAGCTCTGGACCGTCTCCAGATGTATTCCCTCAACTGTGATATTTAATTGTAGGTCTTGAGAATTTTCTTTGTTTATGATCATAGTTTTAGTCTTTTTGATATTCATATCTAGTCCATATTTTTTGCTTGTTATGTTTATCACGTTAAGCAATTGTGGTAGGTCTTTAGGATTTTCTGCTAGTAGAACATTATCATCAGCATATCTTAGGTTATTGATTATCTTTCCATTAATGTTTAGGCCTGGCATCTCTGAGATGATTTTAAAGATTTGCTCAGTGTATAGATTGAACAAGCTTGGTGATAGGATCGTAGTATAGCAGGGTCCAATTGGCCCGTATTTAGGCGCTAAATTAACAAAGATATATAGGGCGGCGCGCGGCGCACCTAATGTACACGAGAGGCAGGGGGAGTTTATCGGTCGTGCGGCGGCGGGCGGGGCGTGACCCCTCGTGCGGCGGGCGGTGTGACCCCTCGGCGCTCCGGCGGTCCTCGTGTTGACCTCTAGTCCTGGTGACCCCGGAAGTGACGTGTTTATGTCTGGTGTGTGCTGACTTTGGAGTTCTTGATGTACTTGATCGATAGTGATAGGTTAGTAGATTATACAACATCAATGAAAAACGATCAATATAAAACAGAAGACAAAGATATATTTTATTCTTTTATTATCTCAATAGGTGTATAACATACAGTGGATAGTATATAAAATTACAAAAATATTTAGTACACTGAGTAAATATATAGTACAAGGATAACATTTATTTATAGCTTTGTAGTTGGGTGTCTGCTTAGCGTTGTACCATAAATGAAGCATAAGGGTGAAACAGTTAGAGATCGTTGGTCAGTCTAAGCTGGTAGTGTAAAGAGTTAAATATGTTCCTCGGTGTTAGTGGTTCGCTATCTCTCTCTCTCTCTCTATCTCTCTCTCTCTCTCTCGCTATCTCTCCCTCCCTCTCCATCGCTGTCTCTTTCGCTCTCGATCATTCTCTCTCGTTCTCTCGTTCTCTCTCCCTCTCCATCTCTCTCTCGCTATCTCTCTCTCTCCCTTTCCATCGCTCTCTCTCTCTCTTGCTCCCTCTCCATCTCTGTCTCTTTCGTTCTCTCTCTCTCTCTCTTTCCATCTCTGTCTCTTTCGTTCTCGCTATCTCTCACTCTCCATCTCTGTCTCTTTCGCTCTCGCTATCTCTCTCCCTCTCCATCGCGCTCTCTCTCTCGCTCCCTCTCCATCTCTGTCTCTTTCGCTCTCGCTATCTCTCTCTCCATAGCTGTCTCTTTCTCTCGCTATCTCTCTCCCTCTCCATCGCTCTCTCTCTCTCGCTCCCTCTCCATCTCTGTCTCTTTCGCTCTCGCTATAACTCTCTCTCCATAGCTGTCTCTATCTCTCGCTATCTCTCTCCCTCGCCATCGCTCTCTCTCGCTCCCTCTCCAGCTCTGTCTCTTTCGCTCTCGCTCGTTCTCTCTCCCTTTCCATTCTCTCTCTCTCCCTTCGCTTTCGCTACCTCTCTCTCCTTCGCTGTCTCTATCTCTCGCTATCTCTCTCTCCCTCTCCATCACTCTCTCTCTCTCTCTCGCCCGCTCCATCTCTGTCTCTTTCGCTCTCAATATTTCTCTCTCTCTATCTCTCCTTCGCTGTCTCTATCTCTCGCTATCTCTCCCTCCCTCTCCATCGCTCTCTCTCGCTCCCTCTCCAGCTCTTTTTCTTCGGTCTCGCTATCTCTCTCTCTCTCTCTCTCTCTCTTTCCATCTCTGTCTCTCGCTATCTCTCTCCCTCTCCATCGCACTCTCTCTCGCTCCTTCTCCAGCTCTGTCTCTTTCCCTCTTGCTATCTCTCTCTCGCTATCTCTCTCGGTATCTATCTATATCTCCCTTTCCATTGCTGTCTCTCTCGCTCTCGCTCATTCTCTCTCGGTCTCTCTCCGTCGCCATCTCTGTCTCTCTTGCTATCTCTCTCTCTCCCTCTCCATCGTGCTCTCCCTCTCCCTCTCCGTCTTTCTCGCTTATCCTCTCTTAGACGTCTAACCTATCAGGCCATCGTCCCTCCTCTCCCTTTATCTCTCCCACATCGTTCCGCCCGCCGGTAAATTTTTATTGTCCCTCCTATTGTAACACTTGATTATTCTCACCCTTTATACCTAGCACCTCACCTTCCTTCTCCTACACTTCTCTGTATCTCTCTCTCACTATCTCTCTCTCTCTCTCTCGCTCTCTCTCTTCTAACCCCTACTAGACTTCTTTCCTACCACTCGTACTTTATACACATCACCATTAATACAACCGAAATTCCTTTAATGATAACCTACCACATCGTTATGAGATAAGAGAAAAACAGAAGAAAAAAATTCAACTTACACCGTAAAATATACCACTACAACACAGACCGCTAGACTGAACAGTACTATGAAAATAAACTCCCGTGAATCAATCGCGCTTATAACACGAAGTCTCACATCCGACTAGTTTAAATATAATCTGGTAAATAAAAGTTGGACGACATTATTCCACCCTCGACTAACATCTAGGTTAACCAATCAGAGAAGAGGATTTCTATCGGACACCCATCAACGAAATGACTGACCTTTGGATTAACCAACCAGAGAAGAGGATTTCTATCGGACACCCACCAACGAAATGACTGACCGTTGGATTAACTAATCGGAGAAAAAGATTACTGTTATCGTGATAACTGACCTCATTTTCAACTTGGAGTGCTGTCGAGTCGGATGCTTGGGTTACTTTAAATCGATTCGGCCCCTGATACAATCCACCTAGCGGGTCAATGGTGGGAGGAAATAATACAAGTGGCGGGTTACTTGAACGCGCTTTGACCCCTGATGCAATACCAGGAGTTCCATGACAGTCATAAATAGTTGGATACAACGAGCAGGAAGTTATATTCAAGGTCCAAAATGTTAGACCAAATCACTAAAATTTTACCACCAGAACACACAAATTTAGGCTCATATTCAAAAAGTCGACATTAAAACTCTACAAATCTACTCCCATACTCATACAAGTTAGACACATCGAACAGATAGTCATATCACAAGTCAAAAAAGTTAGACCAAATCGCAAACATTTTACTCCCAGAACACAAAAATGTAGGCTCATATTAAAAAAGTCGACCTAAAAGTTTCAAAAAGCTACTCACATAGTCATAATCGTTAGACACATCGAACCGATCGTTATTTCTAAAGCCCAAAAAGTTTGGCCAAATCGCAAATATTTTACCCCCAGAACACAAAAATTTAGGCTCATACTCAAAAAGTCGACCTCAAAACCATAAAAATCTACTCACATAGTCATACTAGTTAGACACAACGAGCAGGAAGTTATATTCAAGGTCCAAAATGTTAGACCAAATCACTAAGATTTTACCACCAGAACACACAAATTCAGGCTCATATTCAAAAAGTCGACCTTAAAACTCTACAAATCTACTCCCATACTCATACAAGTTAGACACATCGAACAGATAGTTATATCCAAAGTAAAAAAAGTTAGACCAAATCGCAAACATTTTACTCCCAGAACACAAAAATGTAGGCTAATATTTAAAAAAGTCGACCTAAAAATTTCAAAAAGCTACTCGCATAGTCATAATTGTTAGACACATCGAACCGATCGTTATTTCTAAAGCCCAAAAAGTTTGGCCAAATCGCAAATATTTTACATACAGAACAGAAAAATGTAGGCTCATATTCAAAAAGTCGACCTAAAAATCCCAAAAAAGCTACTCACATAGTCGTAATAGTTAGACACAACGAGTAGGAAGTTATATTCTAGGTCCAAAAAGTTTGGCCAAATCACTAAAATTTTACCCACAGAACAAAAAAAAAATATAGACTCATATTAAAAAAGTCGACCATAAACCATAAAAAAAAACGAAATCTACTCCCATACTCATACTAGTTAGACACAACGAGCCGATAGTTATATTCAAAGTCCAAAAAACTGTATTTTAGACATCCCCATAGCAAAAATGTACATATAAATCACTTTTATGATTGTTACTTCCGACTATTTTTTAGGGATACGCCCATAAAATCGGTAAAATTCGTAAATTTTCACTCTAGGCATACCCCATTTTTCGATGCAATGGCATCGTGCATGTTCCTATATGCGAGTCATGTTTTCACCGTGCTCGCATCGTTAAGGTAGTATGAGCGGGTCAAAACCCGATTCCTCACTACTAGTTTTTTGTTGATTTTTTGTTGGAATTTGATATGTAGGGTGTCAAATAATATGTTTGAGGTATGCCTTGAGGTTAAATTTCAATTTTTTATCGATTTCAGGGGCGTATCCATCAAAAATGCTAAAGGGGTAACAATTTCAAAAGTGATTTTTAAGTTCATTTTTGGTGTGGGGATGTCTAAAATAAAGTTTTAGGTAAGCCTACGTGCTAAATTTACGATTTTTATCGATTCCATGGGCGTAACCCTCAAAAATGGTAAGGGGGTAACAATTTCAAAAGTGATTTTTAAGTTAATTTTTGGTGTGGGGATGTCTAAAATAAAGTTTTAGGTAAGCCTACGTGCTAAATTTACGATTTTTATCGATTCCATGGGCGTAACCCTCAAAAATGGTAAAGGGGTAACAATTTCAAAAGTGATTTTTAAGTTAATTTTTGGTGTGGGGATGTCTAAAATAAAGTTTTAGGTAAGCCTACGTGCTAAATTTACGATTTTTATCGATTCCATGGGCGTAACCCTCAAAAATGGTAAGGAGGTAACAATTTCAAAAGTGATTTTTAAGTTAATTTTTGGTGTGGGGATGTCTAAAATAAAGTTTGGGGTATGCATAGAGTGAAAATTTACGATTTTTACCGATTTCATGGGCGTAACCCTCCAAAATGATAAGGGGGTAAAATCCTAAAAGTGGTTTTTAATGTAAATTATTCCAATGGGGATGTCTAAAATAAAATTTGGGGTATGCCTAGAGTGAAAATTTACAATTTTTACCGATTTCATGGGCGTAACCCTCAAAAATGATAAGGGGGTAAAATCCTAAAAGTGGTTTTTAATGTAAATTTTTGCAATGGGGATGTCTAAAATAAAGTTTGGGGTATGCCTAGAGTGAAAATTTACGATTTTTACCGATTTTATGGGCGTATCCCTAAAAAATAGTCGGAAGTAACAATCATAAAAGTGATTTATATGTACATTTTTGCTATGGGGATGTCTAAAATAATGTTTTTTGGACTTTGAATATAACTATCGGCTCGTTGTGTCTAACTAGTATGAGTATGGGAGTAGATTTTTTTATGGTTTAGAGGTCGACTTTTTTAATATGAGTCTATATTTTATTTTTGTTCTGTGGGTAAAATTTTAGTGATTTGGCCAAACATTTTGGACCTAGAATATAACTTCCTACTCGTTGTGTCTAACTATTACGACTATGTGAGTAGCTTTTTTTGGATTTTTCGGTCGACTTTTTGAATATGAGCCTACATTTTTCTGTTCTGTATGTAAAATATTTGCGATTTGGCCAAACTTTTTGGGCTTTAGAAATAACGATCGTTTCGATGTGTCTAACAATTATGACTACGTGAGTAGCTTTTTGAAATTTTTAGGTCGACTTTTTTAAATATTAGCCTACATTTTTGTGTTCTGGGAGTAAAATGTTTGCGATTTGGTCTAACTTTTTTTACTTTGGATATAACTATCTGTTCGATGTGTCTAACTTGTATGAGTATGGGAGTAGATTTGTAGAGTTTTAAGGTC
Source organism: Megaustenia siamemsis (assembly GCA_032433765.1). Classification (NCBI taxonomy): domain Eukaryota; kingdom Metazoa; phylum Mollusca; class Gastropoda; order Stylommatophora; family Ariophantidae; genus Megaustenia; species Megaustenia siamemsis. The sequence goes on along the minus strand of JAVIAB010000047.1, from coordinate 97,274,785 downwards.
GACTTTTTGAATATGAGCCTAAATTTGTGTGTTCTGGTGGTAAAATCTTAGTGATTTGGTCTAACATTTTGGACCTTGAATATAACTTCCTGCTCGTTGTGTCTAACTAGTATGACTATGTGAGTAGATTTTTATGGTTTTGAGGTCGACTTTTTGAGTATGAGCCTAAATTTTTGTGTTCTGGGGGTAAAATATTTGCGATTTGGCCAAACTTTTTGGGCTTTAGAAATAACGATCGGTTCGATGTGTCTAACAATTATGACTATGTGAGCAGCTTTTTGAAACTTTTAGGTCGACTTTTTTAATATGAGCCTACATTTTTGTGTTCTGGGAGTAAAATGTTTGCGATTTGGTCTAACTTTTTTGACTTGTGATATGACTATCTGTTCGATGTGTCTAACTTGTATGAGTATGGGAGTAGATTTGTAGAGTTTTAAGGTCGACTTTTTGAATATGAGCCTAAATTTGTGTGTTCTGGTGGTAAAATCTTAGTGATTTGGTCTAACATTTTGGACCTTGAATATAACTTCCTGCTCGTTGTGTCTAACTAGTATGACAATGTGAGTAGATTTTTATGGTTTTGAGGTCGACTTTTTGAGTATGAGCCTAAATTTTTGTGTTCTGGGGGTAAAATATTTGCGATTTGGCCAAACTTTTTGGGCTTTAGAAATAACGATCGGTTCGATGTGTCTAACGATTATGACTATGTGAGCAGCTTTTTGAAACTTTTTGGTCGACTTTTTTAATATGAGCCTACATTTTTGTGTTCTGGGAGTAAAATGTTTGCGATTTGGTATAACTTTTTTGACTTGTGATATGACTATCTGTTCGATGTGTCTAACTTGTATGAGTATGGGAGTAGATTTGTAGAGTTTTAAGGTCGACTTTTTGATTATGAGCCTAAATTTGTGTGTTCTGGTGGTAAAATCTTAGTGATTTGGTCTAACATTTTGGACCTTGAATATAACTTCCTGCTCGTTGTATCCAACTATTTATGACTGTCATGGAACTCCTGGTATTGCATCAGGGGTCAAAGCGCGTTCAAGTAACCCGCCACTTGTATTATTTCCTCCCACCATTGACCCGCTAGGTGGATTGTATCAGGGGCCGAATCGATTTAAAGTAACCCAAGCGTCCGACTCGACAGCACTCCAAGTTGAAAATGAGGTCAGTTATCACGATAACAGTAATCTTTTTCTCTGATTAGTTAATCCAGAGGTCAGTCATTTCGTTGGTGGGTGTCCGATAGAAATCCTCTTCTCTGGCTGGTTAATCCAAAGGTCAGTCATTTCGTTGATGGGTGTCCGATAGAAATCCTCTTCTCTGACTGGTTAACCTAGATGTTAGTCGAGGGTGGAATAGTGTCGTCCAACTTTTATTTACCAGATTATATTTAAACTAGTCGGATGTGAGACTTCGTGTTATAAGTGCGATTGATTCACGGGAGTTTATTTTCATAGTACTGTTCAGTCTAGCGGTCTGTGTTGTAGTGGTATATTTTACGGTGTAAGTTGAATTTTTTTCTTCTGTTTTTCTCTTATCTCATAACGATGTGGTAGGTTATCATTAAAGGAATTTCGGTTGTATTAATGGTGATGTGTATAAAGTACGAGTGGTAGGAAAGAAGTCTAGTAGGGGTTAGAAGAGAGAGAGCGAGAGAGAGAGCGAGAGAGAGAGATACAGAGAAGTGTAGGAGAAGGAAGGCGAGGTGCTAGGTATAAAGGGTGAGAATAATCAAGTGTTACAATAGGAGGGACAATAAAAATTTACCGGCGGGCGGAACGATGTGGGAGAGATAAAGGGAGAGGAGGGACGATGGCCTGATAGGTTAGACGTCTAAGAGAGGATAAGCGAGAAAGACGGAGAGGGAGAGAGAGAGCACGATGGAGAGGGAGAGAGAGAGATAGCGAGAGAGACAGAGATGGCGAGGGAGAGAGACCGAGAGAGAATGAGCGAGAGCGAGAGAGACAGCAATGGAGAGGGAGAGATACCAAGATAGATAGCAAGAGAGATAGCGAGAGAGATAGCGAGAGGGAAAGAGACAGAGCTGGAGAAGGAGCGAGAGACAGTGCGATGGAGAGGAAGAGAGATAGCGAGAGACAGAGATGGAAAGAAAGAGAGAGAGAGATAGCGAGACCGAAAGAAAAAGAGCTGGAGTGGGAGCGAGAGAGAGAGCGATGGAGAGGGAGGGAGAGATAGCGAGAGATAGCGAGAGATAGAGACAGCGAAGGAGAGATAGAGAGAGACAGAAATAGCGAGAGCGAAAGAGACAGAGATGGAGAGGGCGAGAGAGAGAGTGAGAGAGTGATGGAGAGGGAGAGAGATAGCGAGAGATAGAGACAGCGAAGGAGAGAGAGGTGGCGAGAGCGAAGGGAGAGAGAGAGAATGAAAATGGAGAGAGAACGAGCGAGAGCGAAAGAGACAGAGCTGGAGAGGGAGCGAGAGAGAGAGCGATGGCGAGGGAGAGAGATAGCGAGAGATAGAGACAGCTATGGAGAGAGAGATAGCGAGAGCGAAAGAGACAGAGATGAAGAGGGAGCGAGAGAGAGAGCGATGGAGAGGGAGAGAGATAGCGAGAGATAGAGACGGCGAAGGAGAGAGAGATAGCGATAGCGAACGAGACAGAGATGGAGAGGGAGAGTGAGAGATAGCGAGAGCGAAAGAGACAGAGATGGAAAGAGAGAGAGAGAACGAAAGAGACAGAGCTGGAGAGGGAGCGAGAGAGATAGAGAGCGATGGAGAGGGCGAGAGATAGAGACAGCGATGGAGAGAGAGATGCTGAGAGCGAAAGAGACAGAGATGGAGAGAGAGCGAGAGAGAGAGAGAGAGAGATGGAAAGGGAGAGAGAGAGATAGCGAGAGAGAGAGAGAGATGGAGAGGGAGAGAGAACGAGACAGAATGATCGAGAGCGAAAGAGACAGCGATGGAGAGGGAGAGAGAGATAGCGAGAGAGAGAGAGAGATAGCGAACCACTAACACCGAGGAACATATTTAACTCTTTACACTACCAGCTTAGACTGACCAACGATCTCTAACTGTTTCACCTTTATGCTTCATTTATGGTACAACGCTAAGCAGACACCCAACTACATAGCTATAAATAAATGTTATCCTTGTACTATATATTTACTCAGTGTACTAAATATTTTTGTAATTTTATATACTATCCACTGTATGTTATACACCTATTGAGATAATAAAAGAATAAAATATATCTTTGTCTTCTGTTTTATATTGATCGTTTTTCATTGATGTTGTATAATCTACTAACCTATCACTATCGATCAAGTACATCAAGAACTCCAAAGTCAGCACACACCAGACATAAACACGTCACTTCCGGGGTCACCAGGACTAGAGGTCAACACGAGGACCGCCGGAGCGCCGAGGGGTCACACCGCCCGCCCCACGAGGAGTCACACCGCCCGCCGCACGAGGGGTCACGCCCCGCCCGCCGCCGCCGCACGGCCGCCGCACGGCCGCCGCACGGCCGATTAACTCCCCCTGCCTCTCGTGTACATTAGGTGCGCCGCGCGCCGCCCTATATATCTTTGTTAATTTAGCGCCTAAATACGGGCCAATTAGACCCTGCTATACTACTTAGGATGCATCATTGTCTTACTCCTCTTTTTATGTCCATGGGTGTAGAGTTCTCCTTGTTATATCTTATTATTGCTGTTTGCTCCCAGTACAAATTACATATTAGTCGTATGTCTGTGTCGTCTAGATTTATATCCTTTAGGCAGTCTATAAGTTGTTTAAGGTGTATTCTATCGAAAGCTTTGGTGTAGTCTATGAGGCAGGCATATATTGGTTTGTTTACTTCTGTGTACTTTTCAATCATTGTCCTCATGCTGAATATGGCTTCTTTTTTGTCACTGTTTTTCCTGAATCCAAATTGTTGCTCATCTAATTCATTATTGACTTTATTTTGAATTCTTCCCTGTATAACTATTAGTAAAATCAACTAAAATTAACTGACATATGTTCACATATTATATACTTTTACTCTCCGATATGTAGCACATCTCTTTCCCTCGTTTCACCATTTCATCTCTTGTCCGTTTGTTTATTTCTCATGGACTTACCTGCTCGCTCATCCCAAATGTAGCAGAATGTGTATCTCATTGTTTGTTCATGTTGCTCTCATTCTCTGAAGAAGACCGCATGTTGGCCGAAACGTCAGCATGTTGTTGTGTTCCTCTTTTGTAAAGCTGTCTCCATGCCTTGTAGGAATGTACGTTACGGCACAATACTGGCTCTTTGTTCTCAACCCTAATGAAGATTTTCCCCCCCTCTATTTTTGTTGTTGCTGACGACAATTGCTTCTCTTGTGTCCTGTGGTGATCTTCATTGCATGTTTCCTACAGGTTCCATCAAGTCAACTAAGATTCAAGATTAAATCGGATGTTCCGGGCTGCTACCTTCGGCACAAGGTACTCAATGCTCTTTCAATGATAAAGAAAGAAGAAAGAAAGACAACAAGAAAATAATAATAAAGAAAATGTGTCAGTTTTTGAGGTTGCAATATTTGATGTTACAATATTTGATGTTACAATATGTGATGTTACAATATTTGATGTTACAATATTTGATGTTACAATATTTGATATTACAATATTTGATGTTACAATATTTGATATTACAATATTTGATGTTACAATATTTGATGTTACAATATTTGATGTTACAATATTTGATGTTACAATATTTGATGTTACAATATTTGATATTACAATATTTGATGTTACAATATTTGGTATTATACTATTTAATGTTACAATATTTGATGTTACAATATTTGGTATTAAAATATTTGATGTTACAATATTTGATGTTAAAATATTTGGTATTAAAATATTTGATGTTACAATGTTTGATGTTACAATATTGAATATTAAAATATTTGATGTTACAATATTTGGTATTAAAATATTTGATGTTACAATGTTTGATGTTACAATATTGAATATTAAAATATTTGATGTTACAATATTTGGTATTAAAATATTTGATTTTACAATATTGAATATTAAAATATTTAATGTTACAATATTTGGTATTATACTATTTAATGTTACAATATTTGATGTTACAATATTTGGTATGAAAATATTTGATGTTAGAATGTTTGATGTTACAATATTGAATATTAAAATATTTAATGTTACAATATTTGGTATTATAATATTTAATGTTACAATATTTGATGTTACAATATTTGGTACTAAAATATTTGATGTTACAATATTTGATGTTACAATATTTGGTACTAAAATATTTGATGTTACAATATTTGATGTTCCAGTATTGAATATTAAAATATTTGATGTTACAATATTTGATGTTACAATATTGAATATTAAAATATTTGATGTTACAATATTTGGTATTATACTATTTAATTTTACAATATTTGATGTTACCATATTTGATGTTACAATATTTGATGTTACCATATTATTATTCTAAGATTTACTCATGTAGATCGTTATGTGTTCCTGATATCAAAGTGGGTAAGTATGTTTTTATGTCTGTTTTCTTGTTCTTCGTTAATGAAGGCTACATATTTCAATGTTCCACAATATATGTTTACATATTTGCATGTTCTATAGTATGTGTATATATATTTCAATTTTCTATAATATATATGTACACATTTCAATGTTATACAATATATGCGTACATATTTTAATGATCTATAATATATGTGTACACATGTCAATGTTATATACGTTTATGTCTGTACACTGGTTGAATGTTTCACACTTTCATTCTGTATTGCCTGCCTCAGTAAGTGCAGTCTGTGGGTAGTATGTGATGTCTTGATCATATCATGTTCTACGTTGACCCGTTCTCCCTTTACCAGAAACTATACCCTCCTTTACTGTATTGTTGTCCGAGGCCACAATGGGATTTTATTTGACATCAGCATGCCTGGTTGCTTCATTATTTTCACTGGCCAGATTTTGTTCGTTTCCAGTTCTCTAAAAATACTTTTGTTGTTTCAATTTTTCTGCCCAGAATGTTTGAACAATTCTTCTGTCATACTTCACCCCTAAACGATGACGTTTACTTGTCAGCTGATGCCTGAGTGAGTGTATCGCATCCTCATGTTACTGTTGAAAATACACCCCCGTCACCTCCCGCTAAGTGTCCCCATCCTGATAAAACTGTTAGTGTATTGGTAATAGTTTGTTTTATTTTGGTAGTGGTCTTTGTGATGTCATTGTAGTACTCTTCTAAATCTCTACCAGGCGATCTCCGCTGTTAGTGATGAGAGACCCTAGATTTGTGAACTTATTGACATTTTTTTTCACCTTATTTGTGATTGTTATCTTTCAAGTTGTGTTGACCTTCTTGCTCTTTTATGTAGAAGTACACACCATGAAACAAATAGCAGTCACACTTTTACAACTCAGCACATTGGTTGAAACAAATGGCAGTCACACTTTTACAACTCAGCACATGGGTTGAAACAAATGATAATAAAAAAGGAGGAAGCTTGGAATCTCCCCTATCTACTAACAGTGGTTTCAGTACAACATAATATTGCCTTCTATCTCCCCCTATCTACTGCAGTGGTTTCAGTACAATATAATGTTGCCTTCGATCTCCCCCTATCTGCTAACAATGGTTTCAGTACAATATAATGTTGCCTTCGATCTCCCCCTATCTGCTAACAGTGGTTTCAGTACAATATAATGTTGCCTTCTATCTCCCCCTATCTACTAACAGTGGTTTCAGTACAATATAATGTTACCTTCTATCTCCCCTATCTAATAACAGTGGTTTCAGTACAACATAATATTGCCTTCTATCTCCCCCTATCTACTGCAGTGGTTTCAGTACAATATAATGTTGCCTTCGATCTCCCCCTATCTGCTAACAATGGTTTCAGTACAATATAATGTTGCCTTCGATCTCCCCTATCTACTAACAGTGGTTTCAGTACAATATAATGTTGCCTTTTATCTCCCCCTATCTACTAACAATGGTTTCAGTACAATATAATGTTGCCTTTTATCTCCCCCTATCTACTAACAATGGTTTCAGTACAATATAATGTTGCCTTCTCTAGAAAAGTAAGCCAGTGTGAGTGGATGTACTGTCTATTGTTCCTCTTGAAGGCCTACTGAACTGCAATGTCGCTTTGACTTTGTGTCTTTCACCTACGCAAAGCTGTCATCATACAATTTTTTCCCATTATTTTCTTTTAAAAATTCTTTAACGTTAGTTTTACAGTAGCTCCGCCTGTGTATTCCTTGGCCCCTGATTGCAGACACTCTTCCTCACTACTGATGTTTGTTGGCACTTGTGGGTCAGCCATCTCTTAGTGTTTCTAGATATTTTCTCTAATCGCTCAACGTCTCTGTGTCCATTCATTTAAATACCGTCCTTGAAGGCAAAGGCGCCTCACAGCTGCAGAGCTGGAGGCTGTCAGCGACCCACAGCTGATGGCTTGCGCCAGGATCGGTGAACCAGAATCATCCAGACCCTACTCCACCTCCTCACAGTGCCTCTAGAAACAGATTAACCTGTCTAGCCTGGTCCAGCGAGTAGGGATCGAAGAGGGAAGACAACACAAATAACATTCTGAAGTCGGATGTGTTGAGCCGAAAGGCGCAAATATGACAGTTCTACTGTAAACTACAGCACAACGTTTAAACAATACGCCAATTTAACGTCCTTCTAAGGACGGATGACGAAGAGGAGAATCAATTCCTTTAGTAGTTATCGGGTGAACGACGAGAAGGAATAAAAATTGACTCTTTAGAAGTGCCCAAAAGTCGTTAATTGTGTTGGGGTATGGACTGTTGCTGGGAGCCGCGATAACTCAGTGGTTAGTGAACTGGACTACAAAGGACAAGAGGTAGGGTTCGATCCCAACCGACGGCTTCCGGGTTCACCGAGCCTTTAATGGGTACCTGATTTTTTTCAGGGAAAGTGAAGCGGCACGGGCGTAATACCGACCACATTACCCCAAAAATCATGTGCCGAAAGTCTGTAAAATTTATGGTCACTAACACTATATTCCCTATACGCCACTTGGCGTGATGGGGGTACTTTACTTTTTTTTTATGGACTGTTGTTGAGCCTCTTCAGTTCTGTGATATTCTTCTCATGCAGCCATGTCGTTGGTGGTAGAAGCTGTTTGCTTTGTGTCATTTTCTTGTTGAAATGTTCACCCATCGGGGTACCTGCCCTGCATAAATGGAATTTATAAATAAAATATCGTTCTTTTGTGAGAATTATTGTGATAACAAAAATAGGGGTGGCACTTCTTGCTGACACCCCTCCCCAAAGATGGAATTGCTGGGCATATTTCAGTCTATGACACACTGACGTCACAAAGTCTTTAATCCAAATATTTATTTAAGCGGGATAGGACCGATCTCATCTGAACAAAAAAATCATTTCGTGTCATCATTTCTTATCCCTCTGTTTCTCCTTGAGTTACCTGTCTCGCTCATCGTAGATGTGGTAGAGTACTCTGTATTCGTTTGTGTTGTTCTCGTTTTCTGAGGAAGGCTGCATGTAGGCCGAAACGTCAGTATTTTGTTGTGTTTCTTTTCTGTAAAGCTGTCACCATACCTTATAGGAGTGTACGTTACACCCAACCACATGCTCCTGAAAAAAATCAAATGTGTCCGTGCCAACTGTTGGTGTTCCTGGCACCAGTTATCATCTACTACAGAGACTGGAACCTCGTCGTAACATTGTTGAACATTCTATTCTGTTCGTTACTTTCTGATCATTAATTTTCTGCAAAAAATAATGACTGTTATTTTGAACGAGCAGAGCAACCACAAAAATAACGCAACTAAACATCATTAATAGCATGCGAACTCTTTATTTTTGTAAAATTACAAAAAACGTATGCATTTTATTTTCAGCCAATGAACAACCTGCTCTTCCTTCTCTTCTAATCTTGTTGTCTTCTTTTTCCCAACAGACCTCCAACTAGTCCGCCTCCTGAACCTCCTCCAAGAACACCTCCTAGTAGACCTCCTCCTCCTCCTCCCCCTCCTTTTTCTGAGCCTCCTCCAAGAACATTTCCCAGCAGCCCACCGCCAGAACCTCCTCCAAGAACGTTACCCACCAGTCCACCGCCAGAACCTCCTCCAAGAACACTTCCCACCAGCCCACCGCCAGAACCTCCTCCAAGAACACCGCCCAGCAACCCTCCGCCATCACCACCTGTAGACAAATGAGGAAACCATTAAGCGAGATCTTAAGACTGATCTACGTCACTACACAACCTGATGTTGTCTCTGAAACTATGAAGAAAATATCGGTTAAGTAAGCAAAAGCCAGTTCCCTCCTGTTGCCTCGCTAGGCGTATGGGTAATATGATTTTTGTGACCATATTTTTCTATGACCATGCCACATTTTTGGGTGATGTGGTCGGTATCACGCCAGGCCGCTTTTAATTTCCTGAAAAATATCTGGCATCCATTTGTAGAGATTGGGTGAATCCCAGAGCCTTTGTTGGCGCGAACAAAACAATCCGCTACATTTGGGGATCGACTCCAAACCTTTCTGGTCAGGAAGCGAGGACACTAACCACTAAGCCACTGAAGCTCTTTGTCGGTGTAGCGATAAGATAATAATAAATAACCAAATAAGTTGATAACATAAACAAATCACATAATAATACATAAACAAATAAGACAATAACATAAATAAATAAGATAACACTACATGAACTGAAAAAAATAACAATATTTAAACAAATAATATGATAATACATAAAGAAATAATATAATAACATAAACAAATAACATAATAATACATAAAGAAATAAATTAATACATAAATAAAAATGAGAATAATATAAATACATAAGATACTAATACATAAACAAATAGGATAATAATACATAATTATGCATTTTAATGCGAACCATGCATTTTAACCTTTCATTTGACAAGGAGATATGGTCATACACCGTATGAAAGATGTCCGCATACCAAAAAGTATACTCTGTTGACAACTAGCAAATGGCAAAATAACTAGGGGACGTTCAAAATTCTGATTTATAGACGTGTAAACGAGGCATGAAGACTGTATATTAATCCCGCAACCGGAGAAGACATAACTGCAGACCGCAATCTTTGGAAACACACTCTAAAGGTCCGCCTCAAGCAAGATGTCACAGAATCAACAGCCTTTCATCTCACAGAATCAACAGCCTTTCATGTCACAGAATCAACAGCCTTTCATGTCACAGAATCAACAGCCTTTCATCTCACAGAATCAACAGCCTTTCATGTCACAGAATCAACAGCCTTTCATCTCACAGAATCAACAGCCTTTCATCTCACAGAATCAACAGCCTTTCATGTCACAGAATCAACAGCCTTTCATCTCACAGAATCAACAGCCTTTCATGTCACAGAATCAACAGCCTTTCATCTCACAGAATCAACAGCCTTTCATGTCACAGAATCAACAGCCTTTCATCTCACAGAATCAACAGCCTTTCATGTCACAGAATCAACAGCCTTTCATGTCACAGAATCAACAGCCTTTCATCTCACAGAATCAACAGCCTTTCATGTCACAGAATCAACAGCCTTTCATGTCACAGAATCAACAGCCTTTCATCTCACAGAATCAACAGCCTTTCATCTGACAGAATCGCGCTTAAAGACAAATTTCGTAATAATGAATGTGCAGACACAGTAGTTTATAATTGATGCTTTAGTTGCCTAATTAAAGTCACAAACATCAGCTGATACACGATCCTTCGACTGTACATGTCAGATATAGGGTACACCCATAGCCTTCTTTAGATAGGGTTGAAGAAATGGGAAACCTGGAAATGTCCCCACTAGCGTGACATATTCAGCTTTAAAACTGGGAAACTTGGGAATGTGCCCACTAGCGTGACATATTCAGCTTTAAAACTGGGAAACTTGGGAATGTCCCCACTAGCGTGACGTATTCAGCTTTAAAAGTAGAGGCGGTTATGGTTAGAAGGACGTTAGCCATTTCTTCTGGCATGACTGAATACGTCACGCTAGTGGGGGTCTGCCCAGGGTTTCTTCTTCTGCCTTCTCTATATCTGGCTGCACTTATATCTGACATGTTACTATCGTCTCTATATCTGGCTGCACTTATATCTGACATGTTACTATCGTTTCTATATCTGGCTGCACTTTTATCTGACATGTTACTATCGTCTCTATATCTGGCTGCACTTTTATCTGACATGTTACTATCGTCTCTATATCTGGCTGCACGTATATCTGACATGTTACTATCGTCTCTATATCTGGCTGCACTTATATCTGACATGTTACTATCGTCTCTATATCTGGCTGCACTTATATCTGACATGTTACTATCGTTTCTATATCTGGCTGCTCTTATATCTGACATGTTACTATCGTTTCTATATCTGGCTGCACTTATATCTGACATGTTACTATCGTCTCTATATCTGGCTGCATTTATATCTGACATGTTACTATCGTCTCTATATCTGGCTGCACTTATATCTGACATGTTACTATCGTCTCTATATCTGGCTGCACTTATATCTGACATGTTACTATCGTTTCTATATCTGGCTGCACTTATATCTGACATGTTACTATCGTCTCTATATCTGGCTGCACTTATATCTGACATGTTACTATCGTCTCTATATCTGGCTGCACTTATATCTGACATGTTACTATCGTCTCTATATCTGGCTGCACGTATATCTGACATGTTACTATCGTTTCTATATCTGGCTGCACTTATATCTGACATGTTACTATCGTCTCTATATCTGGCTGCACTTATATCTGACATGTTACTATCGTCTCTATATCTGGCTGCACTTATATCTGACATGTTACTATCGTCTCTATATCTGGCTGCACTTATATCTGACATGTTACTATCGTCTCTATATCTGGCTGCACTTATATCTGACATGTTACTATCGTCTCTATATCTGGCTGCACTTATATCTGACATGTTACTATCGTCTCTATATCTGGCTGCACTTATATCTGACATGTTACTATCGTCTCTATATCTGGCTGCACTTATATCTGACATATTACTATCGTCTCTATATCTGGCTGCACTTATATCTGACATATTACTATCGTCTCTATATCTGGCTGCACTTATATCTGACATATTACTATCGTCTCTATATCTGGCTGCACTTATATCTGACATGTTACTATCGTCTCTATATCTGGCTGCACTTATATCTGACATATATCTGGCTGCACTTATATCTGACATATTACTATCGTCTCTATATCTGGCTGCACTTATATCTGACATGTTACTATCGTCTCTATATCTGGCTGCACTTATATCTGACTTGTTACTATCACTTGTGGTTACAAATAGAACAAGGCTACTAGGAAGTTTGTCAAACTGAAAAGTTACTTCACAAACATTCAAATAAGACCCTGCAAAAATTCATTCACCGAACAAAATAATTCACTCCTTTAATTTTGTGCGGTGTCACAAACTGGACCCACTCCCCAAAATATCAATTTTAAAGATGAGAGAAATGTAGTAGACTCAAGACATATTTACACACAAATACTAGACAATTTCTATGCTTTGAACTAAAATATCACTTTTGCGTTAACATAAGCAACTGTACTTTTTACTACTTTAAATTCTGTCCAATAGAATTCCGTTTGACAGTGATGCCAAGCAAGGCATATTTGCGATATATTGATGACACAGTCTTAATAGTGGGGACATAATGAATTACAAGAAATGATAGACGTGATAATGATAGTAAAAGAAAGCAACAAGAAAGATCTGAGTTTGAATAGTAAGAAAACAGAAGTAATGGTCATACCGAAGAAACAAAAATCACCACTATGTAACACACACAAAAAAAAAAAAAAAAAAAAGAGAAATCTGAAATAAGTGTAACGCATCAAATACTTAGGCACTATAATAACATCAGAGAGAGGCACCACAGAAATAAAAAGCAGAATAGATCAGAAAAACGGTTTATGCAACAAGTCTATGTCAATCATCATCATCATGTGCCGTACCGGTTGGCGTTGGCGATCATGTCCTTCCACAATCTTCTATCCACAGTGCATCGTATGAGTTCTGTTGTTGACTGTTTTCCATGCCATAACGCCAAGCTATCCAGTATTTTCTCTCTTTGTCGACCGCGATCTCTCTTTCCTTTTATTTTGATAGTTGTAACCAAGTATTCCAACCTTCCTCTTCTCATGATGTGCCCAAAAAATGTTGATTGCTTCATTCTAATGTTTTTTAAGACCCCCCTTTTTGTGTTGGCCTCTTTATGTCAATTAGAAGTGAGAAAAAGAGTTATTGGTTCCTTATAGCTCCAATTTTGACCTATGGAAGCAAATCATGGACAGTAGACAAACAAATGAAAAGACGATTAGCTGCCACAGAGATGAGATTTCTCAGAAGAATGTTGAAAAGTCACTGGACAGCTAAAAAGACCAACGAGGAAATTCTCAAGAAGGCCACCACAAAAATGGAGCTCCTAAAAACATCAGAAACTAAAAACATTTTTCAGGCACATCATGAGAAGAGGAAAGTTGGAATACTTGGTTACAACTGGCGAAATGCAGGGAAAGAGAGAACATGGATATCAAAGAGAGAAGATACTATAGTCCGTTTCATAACTCGTGCCCAACTTTTAAAATCGATATCTTTTTAACCACTTTTTGTAAGTTGTTCAAAATTGGCATGTGAAGTTATAATGATTAGAACCCAACAGGGAATTAATTTAATTAAAAAAAACATTTGGTTATTATTGTTGCTTATTTGATTTATATAAATTTATAACGACCCATTGATGTAGTCAAAACTTAATGTTTACAGTATTTTAAGTTAAAAATAGCGAGTGAAAATCCATACACGGTCAAATTGACGTGTTTGCACGCTTTCAACGTGGGTTTTCTGACACAATTAGACACTTGTAAAAAACACGAGACATTGTGTGTTCCATTTCCGTTCATTCAGCGGCGACGACGTGGAACGATAACATTTATCATGAGTCTTAAAATGAAATTCTGCAGTTTACAAAACATCACAATAAAAATGTATGACTATTTTTGCAAAGAGGCTAAACGAGGAAGATTATTTAATTCTTTAGAAAACCCTGAGAATAGGACAAGACACATTTTGGATTTATCTAAACGGTCATTTAATCGCTGGATTCAAGCACGTGACCGTCAATGTTCAAAATATACAAAATCACAAGGAAGAGCAAAAATGTTGGATAATTTCGACAGTGAACTTATTAGAAGTGAAATTCACAAAATGTTGGGTATGAATGAAACTGTTACAATAAGAAAATTAAAAGTATCGCTGAAAAAGAGCAACAGTATTGAAATATCAAAGTCTACATTATGGAGGAATGTGAGAGCTGCAGGCTTTACATTCAGAAATTATTCCAATGGACGAAACATCATCTGTGAGAAGCCACATATAGTAGTCATGAGAAGCAAGTACTTACGTGAAGTAAAAAGCGCAAGCAAGGTTATGATATTGTGTACTTGGATGAAACATGGATCAATGACACACTAACCAAAGGGAATGGCAGTCATCAGATGGAAAGATTAAGCGATTAATACCTAGCAGCAAAGGTCAGCGCTTGATAATTGCTCATGCAGGTAGTCGACAACATGGACTAATACAGAATGCAGAGCTCATTTTTCTTTCAAAATCCATAGACAATCGGGATTATCACTCTGAGATGAATAGTCACATATTTAGACATTGGATTGAAAATTCTGTTCTCCCATCACTAGATCGACCATCTTGCCTAATAATGGACAATGCAGCGTACCACAACATTGTTGCACTTGAAGATAAAGTCCCGACGTCATCCAGTACAAAAGATGCTATTAAGATATGGCTCACAAAAGAGCACATACAATTTAATAACATGTACTTAAAACCTGAATTACTATCTCTAGTAAAGCAAAAACAAAGGACAAAGATTTTTCAAATAGATAAGATTATCCAAGAGCACGGTCATATAAGTTTGAGGCTGCCACCTTACCATGCTCATTTAAATCCAATAGAACTAATCTGGGCAAAATTAAAAGGACAAGTGGCAGATGAAAATACAACATTCAAAATATGCGATGTAAAGACTCTTGCTAATCTCGCTTTATTAAATATAGACAAAGATTATTGGGCTAAATGTGAAGACCACGTCTTAAAACAGGAAGAGGAATATTTGAAAAATGATGGTTTGTGGAATGTTCAACCCCAAACAGTTATTAATCTTTTAGACTCGTCTGATTCAGAATGAAAGTATATAGCCCCCACAATGTTGGCCCCTATTTTACCTTAAATTAGTTCAACAAACGGTCCTTTTCAGGACCACACAACTATGAAAATTGGACATACAGGAATACCTTGATATTATCGTCCGTCCTCGAACTGAGAAGACAATAATTCTCCTGGTGTTTTGTCTTATCCAGTTATTTCCCCATTACGGCCACGCCTTTAGCTAGTGAAAATTAATCACAGTCCAGCAACTACGATAATTTCTATTATTTCTATCTATCTATTGACCTTTCGAGCCGTAACCGGCCCATAGGGCGTAGACCAAGATACACCTTCTCCTATATGAATTTTTGTTCTAGCAGTTTTCTTTTAAAGATATTTTATCAAATCTCGCCATCTGTCTCTGTTCTGTGCAAGCAGTTCTATCTCATTGAGGGAGCCGATTCCTGCTGCTCTTGCCTCTCTCATCAATGTTCTTCTCAGTGTCTCCCTGGGTCTTCCTCTTTTTCTTTTACCTGTTGTTTCCCATATGAGGGCTTGCTTTGCTATTCGATTATTATCTCTTCTCATCACATGTCCAACGTATGACCATCGTCTTTTCTTTATTACTGAAGATATTAGTGGTTGATTGGCGATTTCTCTAATTTCCTCGTTTGTTTTGAATTCGTTCCATTCTATACCAAGTATTTTCCTTAGACATTTATTTTCGAATGCGTTCAACTTTGTTTCTATATCTCTTGTTGTTTTCCAGCTTTCACACGCATACGTAAGGGTTGATAGTACATTTGATTTGAATAGCCTAAGTTTTGTGTTTGTGCTAATGAGTTTTGATTTCCACAACTTTTCAAGGCTTCTATTATTTAGGGGTTCACAATTTACAATTTTGACAAACATCAAAGAAATTCGCCGCTTTAAGAAAACTGCAGCTGCAAGATATTTGTTAAATATACATTTAAAGGGTCTTTTGCATTCTAATAACATTTGGAAAATTTCAACAGTATTTAAGAAATGGTTACTGAGTAATAGCGTTTTGAAGTTGGGCACATGATTTGAAACGAGCTATAGATAACTTAGTGTCATGGCATGGAAAATACTCAATAATAGAATTGATACGATGCACTGTGGATATAAGATTGTGAAAGGATATGATCGTATATGCCAACCTGTATGACACATGATTATGATGAAATAAACGATGCATCTGCTTTGTTAGCTGTATTATATGTGGCAATATGGTCCCTCAGAAGGAAACATAAACCTCATAAGATAACTACCAATCATGTAACAAACTCCAACGATATGAGTACGTAAACTTGATACCGTCTGTCTCTAATATAAGTCAATACTAAAAAAAAAAGAAGAAAAAAGTGGTATGGTGGCAGCTTTACGTGGTAATGGACGAAACAAAAGTCGACGTTTCGGCCAAGTAGGCCTTCATCTGGACGAACAACAAACACACAAAAATATATATATAAGGATATATTAACAAATCTAACTACATGGCGATAATATGCTAGACACTCAAGAGAGGAAAATAAAAAAAGAGGTCACTTCCCTGTGTTCCTGAGCGTGGTCAGTCTTCAAATGAACTAAATTGATACGGCAGGATGACCAACTATAAATCTCACTGACCAGGCTGTCAAGTGAGAAGACGGAAAGGAAGGGTTCTAAAAATATGGGGATATGTAAAAACTATTCAAATCTAACTCTGTGTGTGCACCTTCTAATATAAGTCACAGTTTCATTCCCAAAGAACAAAATAGCAACAACAACAAAAAAGAGAGAGAAAAAAGAAGAAACTAGGTTTAGCTAATATAAAATGCTTCATGTTTTGCTGCTACGATTATTTCTTTGACCAACAGACCTTCTTCGTGGTCTCCGCAGCATGAGCTACCTTCCAAGAACTCCACCAAGCAATCCACTGCCTTGTTTACCACCAAGAACTCCACCAAGCAATCCACTGCCTGGTTTACCACCAAGAACTTCACCAAGTAATCCGGTGTCTGATTTACCACCAATAAATCCACTGCCTGATTTACTACCAAGAACTCCACCAAGCAATCCACTGCCTGATTTACCACCAAGAACTCCACCAAGCAATCCACTACCTGATTTACCACCAAGAACTCCATCAAGCAACCCGCTGTCTGATTTACCACCAACAACTCCACCAAGCAATCCGCTGCCTGATTTACCACCAAGAACTCCACCAAGCAATCCGCTGTCTGATTTACCACCAACAACTCCACCAAGCAATCCGCTGTCTGATTTACCACCAACAACTCCACCAAGCAATCCGCTGTCTGATTTACCACCAACAACTCCACCAAGCAATCCGCTGTCTGATTTACCACCAACAACTCCACCAAGCAATCCGCTGTCTGATTTACCACCAACAACTCCACCAAGCAATCCGCTGTCTGATTTACCACCAACAACTCCACCAAGCAATCCGCTGCCTGATTTACCACCAAGAACTCCACCAAGTAATCCGGTGTCTGATTTACCACCAAGAACACCAAGCAATCCACTGTCTGATTTACTACCAACAACTCCACCAATCAATCCACTGTCTGATTTACTACCAACAACTCCACCAAGCAATCCGCTTTCTGATTTACTACCAACAACTCCACCAAGCAATCCGCTGTCTGAATTACTACCAACAACTCCAACAAGCAATCCGCTGTCTGATTTACCACAAAGAACTCCACCAAGTAATCCACTGTCTGATTTACCCTCTAGAACTCCACTGAGCAATCCATTTTCTGATTTACTATCTAGAACTCCACTGGGCAATCCATTTTCTGATTTACTATCCAGAACTCCACTGAGCAATCTATCTTCTGATTTACCATCAAGAACTCCACCAATCAGCCCGTTGTCTGATCCACCTTTCCCGCCATCTGATTTACCTCCAAGAACTCCACCAAGCACTCCACAACTTGATTCACCTTTTCCGACGTCAGATTTACTGCCAGGGACTTCACCAACAGATTTACTGCCAGGGACTTCACCAACAGATTTACTGCCAGGGACTTCACCAACAGACTTACTGCCAGGGACTTCACCAACAGATTTGCTGCCTGCTTCACCTGATTTCTGCCCACCTGGAGAAAGTTAAAATGACTACTTCAGCCGAACTGAATCCACACAAAAGAATCATTAATTCCGGCTTATTATACATATTATTGCCAGCTTATATTATTTGTTAAAACTATCATTTGACATGTTATTTTATCAAGGCAAGTCCACTGATAGAACTATCACTTGAAATGTTATTTATATCAACTTGTATGAAATTATAAAACCTGGACTTTTCTTAATATCTATCGGGACGTGTTCTGGTAAACTTATACGATTTGAATGATACCAAGATACATGCTGTTACAGCAGCTGAGAACGGGGTTATCTTGTAATGGCGCGGAATGATAGAGTTGCCTTAAACTGAAACACAAGAGCACTGTATATGTGTGTATGTAGAGAGAGAGAGAGAGAGAGAGAGAGAGAGAGAGAGAGAGAGAGAGTTTATAGTGATGAAAAAAAGAAAGGAACAGATCAATGAACCTCAAATTAAAAAAAAAAAACGCTTGGCGCGAGCATATTCTTTCTCACTAACAAATTAAAACTTGTTTTCTCAAACGACCAATCAACAATTATTTATGTTCCGACCAATCAACAATTATTTATGTTCCGACCAATCAACAATTGTTTATGTTCCGACCAATCAACAATTGTTTATTGTCTAACCCCTCAACGCGAGCATCACTACCCTTGCCCCATGAGCATCACAACCGTTATCTCACAACGCGAGCATCACTACCCTTGCCCCATGAGCATCACAACCGTTATCTCACAACGCGACCATCACTACCCTTGCCCCATGAGCATCACAACCGTTATCTCACAACGCGAGCATCACTACCCTTGCCCCATGAGCATCACAACCGTTATCTCACAACGCGAGCATCACTACCCTTGCCCCATGAGCATCACTACCCTTGCCCCATGAGCATCACTACCCTTGCCCCATGAGCATCACTACCCTTGCCCCATGAGCATCACTACCCTTGCCCCATGAGCATCACTACCCTTGCCCCATGAGCATCACTACCCTTGCCCCATGAGCATCACTACCCTTGCCCCATGAGCATCACTACCCTTGCCCCATGAGCATCACAACCGTTATCTCACAACGCGAGCATCACTACCCTTGCCCCGTGAGCATCACAACCGTTATCTCACAACGCGACCATTACTACCCTTGCCCCGTGAGCATCACAACCGTTATCTCACAACGCGACCATTACTACCCTTGCCCCATGAGCATCACTACCGTTGCCCCACAGCGCGAGCATCACTACCCTTGCCCCACGAGCATATATTGTTAGACTTCATTATGCAGCTGCGTCTTTCATCTTATAATAACAATAAAATCCTGTCATCCTACCTCATAAAGTAATTTCTTTCAGTCCTCCAAGAACACCAACCATCACATTTTCATTTTTGTTTGGTTTTAATTTCCTAGAAGTCTAGTCATTAAACCGTCACTTTTGTTTGGTTTTAATTCCCTAGAAGTCTAGTCATCAAACCTTCACTTTTGTTTGGTTTTAATTCCCTAGAAGTCTAGTCATCAAACCTTCATTTTTGTTTGGTTTTAATTTCCTAGAAGTCTAGTCATCAAACCTTCATTTTTGTTTGGTTTTAATTTCCTAGAAGTCTAGTCATCAAACCTTCATTTTTGTTTGGTTTTAATTTCCTAGAAGTCTAGTCATCAAACCTTCATTTTTGTTTGGTTTTAATTCCCTAGAAGTCTAGTCATTAAACCTTCACTTTTGTTTGGTTTTAATTCCCTAGAAGTCTAGTCATCAAACTTTCACTTTTGTTTGGTTTTAATTCCCTAGAAGTCCAGTTATCAAACCTTCACTTTTGTTTGGTTTTAATTCCCCTAGAAGTCCAGTCATTAAACCTTCACTTTTGTTTGGTTTTAATTCCCTAGAGGTCTAGTCATTAAACCTTTACTTTTGTTTGGTTTTAATTCCCCTAGAAGTCCAGTCATCAAACCTTCACTTTTGTTTGGTTTTAATTCCCAAGAAGTCTAGTCATTAAACCTTCACTTTTGTTTGGTTTTAATTTCCTAGAAGTTTAGTCATTAAACCTTCACTTTTGTTTAGTTTTAATTTCCTAGAAGTCTAGTCATTAAACCTTCACTTTGGTTTTAATTTCCTAGAAGTCCACTCGTCAAACCTTCACTTTTGTTCTCTCCTTGACTGGTAAGAAATTCAACGACCACATTCTCATTACCTCTACCTGCTGGATCATAGCTGCTATAATCTGCTGGACATCCTGCTTCTTTCCCCACGAGACCAGCCACAAACCCACGCCTCCACTGACATTTCCTGTTAGGTTTTTAGAAAATTCACATACCAGTTCTGGATTCTTGCCATCCCTCTCATTTCCTGATGGAGCCCAGCTTCCGTTTTTGATTGGTTCTATCAGAGGTTCACCATCTAAATCTCCGCTATCATTTTCTGTTACGTCACCAAGTCTTACACTGTCACTTTCTGCTAGGTCAACCAGACTTCCATCCACCAAACCTCCGCTATTACTTTCTGTTAGGCTAACAAGACTTCCGTCCACCAAACCTCCACTATAACTTTCTGTTAGGCTAACAAGACTTCCGTCCACCTAACCTTCACTATTACCTTCTGTTAGGTCAACTAGACTTTTATCCACCAAACCTCCACTATCACTTTCTGTTAGGTCAACTAGACTTTTATCCACCAAACCTCCACTATCACTTTCTGTTAGGCTAACAAGACTTCCGTCTACCAAACCTCCACTATTACTTCCTGTTAGGTCAATAAGACTTCCGTCCACCAAACCGCCAGTGCCATTTACTGACAGACCTCAGTTCACATTTTCTACTGAATCACTGTCAAGCCCAGCGACCAAACGTACACCTCCCACTTCTCCCGACACGTCTCCAGATGTAGCAGCCATCAACTTGTCATTTATCGTACATCCGTCCAGCAAACCTCCACTATAGATCTGCTCATCTTCCTTGAGCTCAACTCCGAACTCTGGTTGCACTACGTCACTATAGCCACTAACCACATTCACATTACTACGCCCACCTCCTAAAAGACCAGCACCAAGAAGCCCACCTCCACTATCAGAGCCACCTCCCACGGGACCTCCGATACCGATACAGATCTCAAAGAGGTTCTCGCGCTTCCAGTTCGCTTGACTGGTGCCTGCAGAAGAAAGAAAGAGGATTCACGTCAGCAAATATCAACAGCTGGTCATTGAGTCTAAAAGTGGATAAGCACATATATCAAATATGAAATACTGGCCGCGAGTAGAGCTGCAGAGATCGTATAAAAAACATAAAAGTGTACCCAGCATCTAAACTATTAGAGAGAGAGACAAAGAACGACGTTTCGGCAAAAGCCTTCTTCGTGCACAAAACAAACAAATATATAAAGAGCAGCATGATAGACAAATCCTGTTCTAAAATAAACAAAGAGATATTAACACAAATGTAAAAACACCGATCTGAAAAAACGGAGGAAAGAAATAAACGTATTGGGGACAATGAAAGGCTAAGGAAAGCAAACCTGAACAAAATGCTGGCTGAAATCAGATGCACTGGGCCACTGGTGCAGAACACAGTATAACGTTTTAACAGGTATTCAAGCAGAGTGGATCTAACAGGCTTAAACAGACAGCTGTCTTCGTGTGAGAGTCTGGAGTCCTACTCTGATTGAGTCCTGATCGCAGAGAGAGAGAGAGAGAGAGAGAGAGAGAGAGAGGTCAGGATTTACGTATCTTTCGTTATATGATTAATAGGCAGGCAGGATTTAATTGGACCAACATGAGCAAAACAGTGAAAAATTAGAAAAGGTGTCTCATGATGGGTGGAGTCTAATGGGGTACGGTAAAAGTAAGGTGACCATATTTTTGAAACGCTATTCCGGGACGGATTCATTGACTTACATTTGTCATCAATAAAATTACATTTCTTCCGTATAGTTCAAGTGAATAATACATATATATTTTAAAACAATATAGGCTTACAAAACTTTATCGAGAGATTAAAAAAAAAAAACAGTGATCTTCTTCTTTCCTTCCTCATCTGCCTTTCAGCGTCGAGGGGAGGTATAATTTGCGGTCTTTTGCTCTTCTGTTCGCCTCTGCTGCTGCTATGTTTCCTAATGCTTCTAATATTCCATCGACCCATCTTTTTCGTGGTCGACCCTTGGGTCTGGTGTTCTCACAACGTTTGATGAAGGCTCGTTGTGTTGTGTTTTGTTCTGGCATTGGTAGCACAACGTTGGGATGAAGATTGTATTGTATAGTGCTCGTTTTGCCTCCAGAGTTATTTCCTTGTTGGACAATAGTGGGGATAACTGTCCGATGATTTGACAAGCCTTGTTGCATCTTGATTCTATCTATGCTGTTTGAGAATTATCGTTTGTCATTAGGCTTCCTAGGTATTTGAATTCCGCTACTTGTTTTAGTTGTCTGCCTTCTATAGTTATGTTGATGTTCTGTTTATTTTTGGCGACATTCATGACTTCTGTTTTGTTGATGTTGATTTTCATGTTGTATTTTGTGCATGAGATGTTGAGTTTGTTTAAGTATTCTTGTAGGTCTTCTATTGTTTCATGTATTAGTGTCTGGTCGTCTGCAAATAAAAGCTCGTTGATATCATCTGTCTCTGATGGGTTGGCTAGCTTGCATATATGGTCCATGTATGTAATAAACAGTAGGGGGGATAGTACGCACCCCTGTCTTATACCTGATCTAACTTAGAAGTGGTCTGTGTAGCCTGCTGCTGTTCTGACCCTGGAGCTGCTGTTGATGTAGAGACTTTTAATAAGGCTGGTTAGTTGTTGGCTTACTCCGTATGTTGTTAGTATCTCCCGCAGTTGTTCTCTGTTTACTCTGTTGGATGCTTTTTTCCTGGTCAGTGAAGGCTATGTATAAGTTTTGATTGTGTTCTGTCGTTTTTTCTGCAAGCTGTTTTAATATGAATAGTGCGTCAGTACATCCTCTGTTTTTTTTCGGAACCCCATTTGAGAATCGCTTAACTGTAGTTCTATTATTGGTCTCAGCCTTTTTTCCAAGATTTTGACGTATAGCTTTCCTACATGGCCGAGAAAAGATATACCTCTATATTGATTGCAGTCTCTTTTGCTACCTTTCCTTTTTCCATATTGGTATGATGATTACCTGTTGCAATGACAAAGAACAGTGATGCTCACTTAAATGGAAGGTGAAGCAGAGTTGCTGTAATTTTGTTTATCTGTCTTTCAGTTTCAGTCTACAAGATTTAAAACTTGGAGCGCATTTTACTGTTACTGTTTCGCCAAATGAACAGCCAGTTCAACTTTTTAAATATTTTCTACACAACAACGAAATAATGTATATTCTAAGTTGAAGAGACGTTTACCATATTGGCAAAATTGGTAAACGTTTGTGTCTCTAATGCATTTTAACAAATCCGGGACCAAAGCTAAAAATTCGGCCAAAATCGGGACAAATTCAGGACAAAGGTTGAAAAAAACAGTAAAAAATATCGGGAGGTCTGGTCACCTTAGGTAAAAGAGAAGGGGGAAAATGGAAAGACAGGGTTGGCAAAGAGGAAGAAGATCAGGAGAAGTAATAAAGATAACGCAGGGAGGAATAAAGATAGGACCGAGTAAAGAATGAGAGAGGATACCAGTGATTAAAGAAAAGAATGAAAAGGATTAAAACCTCTCGGTTGGAGAGTACCAAAACCGTCTATATGCCGGTTCTCCCAAGCGAACCGACTTTGGGTATTAGGGGAACAAGCGACGATGCCAGTAACCCGCAAATGCTCAGAGGCATCATGACCTGGTGATCTGAAATGGAGCAGACAGGAGTGCTGGAATCAAGGTCAAATAATGATCCCATCGTCACTAAATTCCAGACAATACTCTCCCTTCTCCCCCCCCCCCCTTTTTCCCACTTTTCAAAAATGGGAGGGAATAGGAAATGGAGGAAAATAAAAAAAAACGTAAAGAGTTTGTGATTTTATTGCTACCACCATTTTTTGTTGTATTTATGTTTTAATTGATGCCGTCAACGTTTGTTGTATTTATATTTTAATTGATGCCACCAATTTTTTTCTGCATTCATGATTTTATTGATGCCACCAACGTTTGTTGTATTTATAATTTTATTGATGCCACCAATTTGTATTGTATTTATGTTGTAATTGATGCCGCCAATGTTTGTTGTATTTATATTTTAATTGATGCCATCAATTTTTGTTGCATTCATGAATTTATTGATGCCCACAAACTTTTGTTGTACCCATGATTTTATTGATGCCACAAACGTTTGTTGTATTTATTTATGTTTTAATTGATGCCAGCAACGTTTTTTTGTATTTATTTATGTTCTTATTGATGCCACCAATTTTTGTTGTATTTATGGTTTATTGATGCTATCAACTTTTGTTGCATATGATTTTATTTCTTTGTATTTGTGGTTTTGTTAATGCCATCAACTGTTGTTGTATTTATGATTTTATTGATGCCACCAACGTTTGTTGTATTCATGATTTTATTGATGCCACCAAAGTTTGTTGTATTCATGATTTTATTGATGCCACCAATTTTTGTTGTATTCATGATTTTATTGATGCCACCAACGTTTGTTGTATTCACGATTTTATTGATGCCACCAATTTTTGTTGCATTCATGATTTTATTGATGCCACCAACGTTTGTTGTATTTATATTTTAATTGATGCCACCAATTTTTGTTGCATTGATGATTTTATTGATGCCACCAACGTTTGTTGTATTTATTTATGTTTTAATTGATGCCACCAATTTTTGTTGTATTTATGGTTTATTGATACTATCAACTTTTGTTGCATATGATTTTATTTCTTTGTATTTGTGGTTTTGTTAATGCCATCAACTGTTGTTGTATTTATGATTTTATTGATGCCACCAACGTTTGTTGTATTCATGATTTTATTGATGCCACCAATTTGTATTGTATTTATGTTTTAATTGATGCCGCCAACATTTGTTGTATTTATATTTTATTTGATGCCATCAATTTTTGTTACATTCATGATTTTATTGATGCCACCAACGTTTGTTGTATTCATGATTTTATTGATGCCACCAATTTGTATTGTATTTATGTTTTAATTGATGCCGCCAACATTTGCTGTATTTATATTTTATTTGATGCCATCAATTTTTGTTACATTCATGATTTTATTGATGCCACCAACGTTTGTTGTATTCATGATTTAATTGATGCCACCAATTTTTTTTGTATTCATGATTTTATTGATGCCACCAACGTTTGTTGTATTCATGATTTTATTGATGCCACCAATTTTTGTTGTATTCATGATTTTATTGATGCCACCAACGTTTGTTGTATTCATGATTTTATTGATGCCACAACCGTTTGTTGTATTCATGATTTTATTGATGCCACCAACAATTGTTATATTTATATTTTAATTGATGCCACCAATTTTTGTTGCATTGATGATTTTATTGATGCCACCAGCATTTGTTGTATTTATATTTTAATTGATGCCACCAATTTTTGTTGCATTCATGATTTTATTGATGCCACAAACGTTTGTTGTACCCATGATTTTATTGATGCCTCAAACGTTTGTTGTACTCATGATTTTATTGATGTCACCAACATTTGTTGTATTTATTTATGTTTTTATTGATGCCACCAATTTTTGTTGTATTTATGGTTTATTGATGCTATCACCTTTTGTTGCATATGATTTTATTTCTTTGTATTTGTGGTTTTGTTAATGCCATCAACTGTTGTTGTATTTATGGTTTTATTGATGCCATAAACTTTTGTTGTATTTATGGTTTTAGTGATAACATCAATTATGTTATATTTGTGGTTTTATTGATTCCATCAACTATAACCCAACGGGCATTGCTATACCTTAAGAGAATTGATATTCCGTAAAGACAATGCTGTAACATAAAGGGCATTGCTATAACTTAAGGGCATTATTATAGCCCAATGGGTATTACAACTTATAGCCATTGCTATAATTTTCATGGCCCTCATATAACGTAAAGCAGTGAGAGAAACAGCTGACAGTTATGCATGTCTGTGTTAGTGTAAATAACAAAGAGAATACACATTTTGATAGGGGAACGGAAGACCTAATACACAGTAAACAATTGATATAAACTATTGTACACAGTAAACAATTGATATACACCAATGTACACAGTAAACAATTGATATAAACTAATGTACACAGTAAACAATTGATATAAACTAATGTACACAGTAAACAATTGATATAAACTAATGTACACAGTAAACAATTGATATAAACTAATGTACACGGTAAACAATTGATATAAACTAATGTACACGGTAAACAATTGATATAAACTAATGTACACGGTAAACAATTGATATAAACTAATGTACACGGTAAACAATTTTGTCACCTTAAAGTTCAAGACATTATTTTTAAAATAATGCAATAAAGATAGATGACGATGGCGCTGGATAGGACACACACAGCGAAAGCCAACCGAGAGTATTACACGACATACCTTTTTTGGAATTCCTCAGGGGAAGAGACAAAGAGGAAGACCAAAATATTCTTGGAGGAGACAGATGGAAGCAGGGATGAAGATGATAGGGATGACATGGAATGATCTTAAAAGAATGGCAAGAAATAGAACGGCTTGGGAAGTGTTTGTTGAAGACCTATGCTCCACAGGGAGCTGAAAGAGTTTGTTGAAGACCTATGCTCCAGAGGGTGCTGAAAGTGTTTGTGTAACAGTGGAGGTGAAAATGTGTAACAATGAGGTGAGTAAAGTAAAGAAAGTAAAGTACTCCCGTCACGCCCAGTGGCGTATAGGAAAATATGGTGTTAGTGACTATATTCTACAGACCTTCAGCACGTGATTTTTGGGGTAATGTGGTCGGTATTACGCCCGTGCCGCTTTACTTTCCCAGAAAAAAAAATCCAGTACCCATTTAAGGCTGGGTGAACCCGGAAGCCGTCGATTAGGAGCGAACCCTACCCCTTATCCTTTGTAGTCCAGTTCACTAACCACTGAGCTATCGCGGCTTCCAATGAGGTGAGTGAGTGAGCAAATTCACGGGAAGAAAGTGAGAAAATTAACTCAGACAGAATAACGGGTTTCCCGTGAATAGTGAGAGAGTTCAGTTTAAAAGGGGCAGATAATGAAAAAGGATTTGTGATTGACTGAAGGGGAAAGATATAGTCAAAGTACAAAGTGAGATAGGGAAGATTTTACTTGTGCGGACGGCCTGAGAGCAGTGCCGCTAAGAGGCGGTAGCCATTATGACTTACCAACCTCCATAGTGTTAATGTTAAATGTTCATGTTAGTTAAGTTCGAGCAAAGAGTTCCACAATGAATTCAGTTTTAGTTCAGAGTTTTCCTAAGCTTTTTGACTTTGAGATAGTCCGGATGACTGTAGGAGATTCACACAAGGGACGGCCAGAGCGGGCAATGTTATAGAAACCCTAACTAGATTTGGCGGTAGGCCAATGGCTCATGAAAGCAAAAAGGGCTAAGAGTTAGTCCAAGAGTAGCTAGAGTGATAATAGTGCAGAAGTAGGTCTCGTGGTTAAAGTCGAGGCAGTTCTTGTGTTTAGACTAGAGCTCATATTTCAGTGACATATTAAGAGGATTTTTCAGTGTGGACAATTAGAGTGCGAGAGTGAGGGAGGCGCGATTGTAATGAACAGTGCCTGCAGTACATTGCGTGTGTGAGCAGCCGAGCGCGAAGTAAGTCGCTGGCTTTTAACTGTGGTGTTACTTGACGAATTACGTGTTAATAAACTCAAATCATATTTTATGAGTGGACATTTTGAACAGTATATTCACACAGTGTTTGTGGTTGGTGAACGGCGTGGTGAAGAACGAACATTCAGGTCGCGGAGAAGACTGAGTCCTCAGATTGCTGTGGGACGTTACATCAGACAATCAGCGCCAAGTACACCTTTTGAAAAAGATCATGAAAGGATGCGGAGTAAGTTCCTGGTAATTCACGGGCTGCCAGCTCAATCTGGTAGAAAGCAGTAGTCAACAAGCAAGTCCAGAGTCTGGTCAAGCAAAGTCTGTCAGTGATGACAGTGAGTACATCAGGCGGCCGGATTCGACGGGACAGTGAGATGGGCAAGCAGATCACACAGCTACGGAGGTAGAAGGAATCGAGCTAAGTACTTTCAGAACATTTTCAGCCATCGGCAGAGAATCAGAAGATAGCCTTGTGTATCTGAACCGTAAAGTGTGTAACACAAAGTTCTACAGTTGTGTGGCTGCCGCCCTACAGTTATTCACCTTGTGGGACGGAGTAAAGGTAAAGGTAAAGTACGAGACTTGAACCGGCGTCTTAGCACGCGAGTTTACACCCATATGTGCTCGGCCGCCTATCCAGAATTGTTCGGAGATTTCTGTATAGTGTCGCTTCAAGCATCGAAACTCAGATGCGAAGCGACATTCCTCACCTTCCCAGGGTAATACCCTGGTACCCATTTCTGCCCACGGCTGGGTCGGCCGTGGAGGGGTATTTTTTTTCCCAACCACGAGTACAACTCACACTGCTTCCAGCGGGAATCGAACACGGGTTGTCCGAACGTCGGTAGTCCAGTCGGGTGGTTTTCCCAACTAGGCTACCGAGGCCTCCGTGGGGCGGTGTTTGCAAGGAAGGTTACCAAAGCCCCCCCCCCTCCCCCATCACACATAATTTTTTTTATACATTTGTTGAAGATCTATGTTCGACAGGGAGCTGAGAGTGTTTGTTGAAGACCTATGCTTCACATGGAGCTGAAAGGAAAAAGATGCAATACATGAAAGGCTTCAATTGTGTCAGAGCTAACGAGAACCCACAGGCGCAAAACCAGCTTTATCGGGATGACTATAATGAGTTTCACTATTTTTTTTCTTATTCTTCAACCAGCAAAACGTCACTAGTGTCTCACATCTGCATAACCACAGCAACAACAGAACTCTAAACATGGCATGCTGTCTCACAAGACAAGCGCCACCTTCAGCAAGTTGGACAACTGACCTGCACTTCCCAGAAAGTCCCAGCCACACGACTCCTCACAATGATCGTCGCACTTCTCACACACTTCGGGGCTGCTGATGTTCCAGCAGACGCGACACAAGTCGTTGCAGGGCACGGACATAAACAAGCCCTTCAGTGACCTGAGGACATAGTGAGATCAGTTAACGAGATAAGCACAGATATCCACAAAATATTTTTAAAATATTAAATACCACACGGAGCTCCTTTGCCACCCAAAGGGGAGAGG
The DNA here is from genome assembly GCA_032433765.1 of Megaustenia siamemsis. NCBI lineage: Eukaryota > Metazoa > Mollusca > Gastropoda > Stylommatophora > Ariophantidae > Megaustenia > Megaustenia siamemsis. The sequence goes on along the minus strand of JAVIAB010000047.1, from coordinate 97,245,167 downwards.
GAGGGGGTATCCTCTCTCTCTCTCTCTCTCTCTCTTTCTCTTTCTCTCTCTCTCTCTTACTTTTCTTTTCGTTTTCTTCGTACCATATGAGACACGTCCTTTCGTTTTTTTTTCAAATTGTTCTTTGTTTTGTTCCTTTGGTCTAATTAAATGAAATTTTTGGGCCATGTTAAAAAACACAACAGCCTAATAAAAGTAATACTGGAAGGGAAAATACAAAGTAAAAGAGGCAGAGGTAGAACAAGACTAACATGGACGAGTAACATCAAAAGATGGACAAGTCAACCTATGACAACTTTAGTTCACAGTAAGACTTTTTAAAGAACGACTAAATTGACAATCACGAAGATACAGACTTTCATTAATGGATGCTTACGCAGAATAAAAGGATGGAAATGGCAGGACAAAATCACTAACATAGAATTATGGAAATGTACCAGTCAAATACCAGTGGATAAAGAGATACAGCGAAGACGATGGCGCCAGATAGGACACACACTGCGGAAGCCAACTGAGAGTATTACACAACAGGCTCTTTTTTGGAATCCCCAGGGTCAAAAGACAAAGAGGAAGACCAAAGAATTTTTGGAGAAGACAGATAGAAGCAGAGATGATGATGATGGGGAAGACATGGAATGATCTTAAAAGAATGGCAAAAAAAAAACAGAACGACTTGGAAAGTGTTTGTTGAAAACCTATGCTCCACTGGGAGCTAAAAAGGTAGAAGAAGAAGAACAAGAAGAAGACTTGTTAAAACAAGTCTTTCAATGGATTTAAGACATAGTAAACAAATCAAACAAGCCCTTCACTGGATAGAAGACACAATACGACTAGTTTATCAAGTCCTTCAATAGCTCGAGGATATAGTAAGATTAATTAAACAAGTCCTTCAATAGCTCGAGGATATAGTAAGATTAATTAAACAAGTCCTTCAATAGCTCGAGGATATAGTAAGATTAATTAAACAAGTCCTTCAATAGCTCGAGGATATAGTAAGATTAATTAAACAAGTCCTTCAATAGCTCGAGGATATAGTAAGATTAATTAAACAAGTCCTTCAATAGCTCGAGGATATAGTAAGATTAATTAAACAAGTCCTTCAATAGCTCGAGGATATAGTAAGATTAATTAAACAAGTCCTTCAGAAAGGATGAGGACATTTACAGACTGGATCAACTATACAAATATTCTGACGAGTTCTTCAGCGACTTGAGAAGGAGGGTTTGGGTGGGGGCACATATACGAGGACAGAAAGAGAGAGAGAAAGGTAGTTGTGTTGGTACATCTACCGAAATGGAAATTATTATTCATTTAGTTATTCATACGAGAAATGTATAGAAGATGAAGATAAGATCAATTTGACACATCACTAACATTGATTGACCTGTTGATTCCGTTTTTTTTCCTATCGTGCCCACGTGGCATATGACCAATGTTGCATCCCCATGATAATGACATAGAACAACCTGGTTACGGATTAAATGAGAGCCAAGTTGTACAAACACGTGGATACATAGTTGGCTGATACCGCGATTACAGGAACTGACCAGTGGGGAAAAGCGAATATGTCACGAGACCAAACTTAGAAGGACTCTGGATAAAAGAAAGATGTGATAACTTTATTGAGAAGCAGTAGGAGAGATTCTCATGTAAAATGGAGGAAGATGAATGGATAGACGAAAAAAACTAGATGTTTACTAAGAAATGTTGAGTCAGAGATTTGTCTAGATTGTGAATTGATCGATGTTGAGTCAGAGATTTGTCTAGATTGTGAATTGATCGATGTTGAGTCAGAGATTTGTCTAGATTGTGAATTGATCGATGTTGAGTCAGAGATTTGTCTAGATTGTGAATTGATTGATGTTGAGTCAGAGATTTGTCTAGATTGTGAATTGATCGATGTTGAGTCAGAGATTTGTCTAGATTGTGAATTGATCGATGTTGAGTCAGAGATTTGTCTAGATTGTGAATTGATCGATGTTGAGTCAGAGATTTGTCTCGATTGTGAATTGATCGATGTTGAATCTTTAATTGATAATTTGGTTCTGTAGGGTGTTACAGCACAGCGTGTTCTGAGTTTCAGAGAAGATTTGTCGAGTTGAATGAAATTGTTTATAAGTTGACAGATTATACAAAATTCCCGAGGAGAACACAGAAATTAGATGATCGCTTATGCAACGTTACAGCTTAACAAGTTGTGCTGATTTTATTATAGAACCACAAGAGTATCACATCATCGGCAGTTGTCGCACACACTTAAAAACGAATCACTTAGAATACAGAATTTTGTGGATTCGTAAATGGCCATGCAAGTATTTTTGTGTAATGAGAGACTTTAAGACCCAAGCAGACACATGATACAAAGTATAAAGTTTCTGATGTTTATCTAGAAAGCTGTGCCAATAAACTCTTGCAACGCAATCAAGACTGCGTCATCGAGTCATCACAAAAGGTATTGAGAACAAGAGTCATTGCAGACTTTAGCATTGCCAGTTTCTATGCTGATGTAATCATTTACTGTGTATTCGTCACTGCAACGTGCGAGAGACGGCTGATAGAGAGGAAACTTGCTTACAATCAGACACATTTTTCAATCATTTAAATAGTTCTTGAGGCGGACCCAACTTCGTTGACTTATGTCTTATGACACACTATCACCATTTCGGTTGTTAAATCTTCACAGCAGTTGATAATAAATGTAATATGTGTTTGTCGTACTATGTCTCTTCTGTTTTGTTCTAAATGTTGACATTATTGGGAGTCACAACTTACTTGTCATCATAGGAATCAGCCTCAGCGAACGTGTCTCTCAAATTCTCTGAAATGCTGTCTGCAAAATTCAAAGCATTTGTGGCTGCCTCCGACAACAGATTCAGCAGACTCTTTGGCGTCACCAATGTCTCCAGTTCATGGTCGGACATTGCCCCAGAAACCACAAGCAGTAACAAAAGCACGAGCTTCATCTACACAATATATTAACATGCACACAATGTGATATCAACATATTTGTTCTTTGTATGCAAATTACGGGAAAGATTGCGTCAGAAAAATTCTTGAAACTACACCTGGCATCAAACGCATAGAACATAAAGTGGCCAGATGTAATGGTGAAGTTAGATGCTGGAACAGTGGAAGACCATACACGTTTAATAGTTTGGAATCGAAACATGTAAAACACTAAATATTAATGTATATATGGCCTTTGGCGTCTTGACAGACGGTTGGTAGCAAGCAATCATGATAAGTCAGTAGTTTGGTAAAGCATTAGTGTCTCATACTGGGTGCTGCTTTACTGTACATCTTTTCTCGTGGCTGAATTTACCAATCCTGGACAGACAGATCCATCCACAGAACGAGCAAGGTGTACCCGCGGTATTCGGCCTTGACTCCTTTCTCTTGCGCCATTTGTCTTCTGAATTTGACATCAGCACTGTCTCGAAAGTTGCTGTGCCATTTTTTTTAATGTTTGCTCTCCATGTGCTACGATAAGCAGCGACATTTTCCCAGTTCCTTTCACTTACAGACAATTCCCTCAAGGAAGCCCTGCAAACATCCTTATATCTCAGCACTGGTCTGCCCTTTGGTCTCTTTCTGTCCCTAAGTTCGCCATACAATATTTGTTTGGGAATACGATTGTTTGCCATTCTTCTTACATGACCCAGCCACCTTAGTCTACGATTCCTATGTGTTGCCAAGATCGATGGGAGTTTGGCTCGTTGTAAGACATTAGAGTTAGTTACTTTGTCCAGCCATGATGATGGGAGTTTGGCTCGTTGTAAGACATTAGAGTTAGTTACTTTGTCCAGCCATGATGATGGGAGTTTGGCTCGTTGTAAGACATTAGAGTTGGTTACTTTGTCCGGCCATGATCGATGGGAGTTTGGCTCGTTGTAAGACATTAGAGTTGGTTACTTTGTCCAGCCATGATGATGGGAGTTTGGCTCGTTGTAAGACATTAGAGTTGGTTACTTTGTCCTACCCTGGGAAGGTGAGGAATGTTGCTTCGCATCTGAGTTTCGATGCTTGAGGCGACACTATACAGAAATCTCCGAACTTTTCTGGATAGGCAGCCGAGCACATATGGTTGGAAACTCGCGTGCTAAGACGCCGGTTCAAGTCAAGTTTCGTACTTTGTCCTGCCATGATGATGGGAGCTTGGCTCGTTGTAAGATATTAGAGTTAGTTACTTTGTCCAGCCATGATGATGGGAGCTTGGCTCGTTGTAAGATATTAGAGTTAGTTACTTTGTCCAGCCATGATGATGGGAGCTTGGCTCGTTGTAAGATATTAGAGTTAGTTACTTTGTCCAGCCATGATGATGGGAGCTTGGCTCGTTGTAAGATATTAGAGTTAGTTACTTTGTCCAGCCATGATGATGGGAGCTTGGCTCGTTGTAAGATATTAGAGTTAGTTACTTTGTCCAGCCATGATGATGGGAGCTTGGCTCGTTGTAAGATATTAGAGTTAGTTACTTTGTCCAGCCATGATGATGGGAGCTTGGCTCGTTGTAAGATATTAGAGTTAGTTACTTTGTCCTGCCATGATGATGGGAGCTTGGCTCGTTGTAAGATATTAGAGTTGGTTACTTTGTCCAGTCATGATGACGGGAGCTTGGCTCGTTGTAAGATATTAGAGTTAGTTACTTTGTCCAGCCATGATGATGGGAGCTTGGCTCGTTGTAAGATATTAGAGTTAGTTACTTTGTCCAGCCATGATGATGGGAGCTTGGCTCGTTGTAAGACATTAGAGTTAGTTACTTTGTCCAGCCATGATGATGGGAGCTTGGCTCGTTGTAAGATATTAGAGTTAGTTACCTTGTCCAGCCATTTGATGTTCATAATCTTGCGAAGACAACGTACATGAAAGCTGTTTAAAATATTAATGTAGTGTTAATGGACATTGTAATGGTAGTGACCTTGCAATGAAACTTGCGATCATACTAAAATAATCACAGTTAACAATAAAATAAAATTATAACCACACATCTACGTACCTTGATAATTGTACGAATGAAGTAACAGTTGGACTGACGCCTCGTCGTGTGTAGACTGTTTCGTCAATATGTATTTTTATAGTAACGTCAAGACACAAGAAGTCATTTCGGTGACTATTATTGTTTGTTGCTGGACGTCACTGCCTGACGTGTTTCTCATTAAACGTTTCTAGTGCTGTCTTGTTCACCATGAACGATGTGATATGTCCTGTCATGTCAAAAGCTAATGCACGAGTTAACACGTTTCCCTGCAATATCTGACTCAAGTAGGGGAGATAATGTAGTCAGCGAGAACTTACCATATACCCGGTGATCGCACTTATTGGCAAGTGTTCCGAACTCTACCTAGTGGTATGAGAATAATATAAACTCTGCCATGTTGCAAACAACAAATGGTATCATCTGGACCCCCCTCCTCCACACACAAACACAACAACATCAAATAAACAATAGCAAGATAGATATAGAAATTATTGATCCCCTTTGACGTTCTTCGTCTACTATTTGGTCCGTTGTCACGCAACTTTCTTGCTGTGATAAACAATCCTAGCAGGCGGGGCTTTCCTTGCTCTGGGAAACGTGTGGACATCCAAAGGAATTAGGTTAAGTACAAAAATAGCAATGTTCAACTCCAATGTTAAATCAGTGCTAGTGTATGGCTGTGAAACATGGAGAACAACAAAAATAACAATCACGAAGACACAGATCATCATTACTGGATGCTTGCACAGAATAAAAGGATGGAGATGGCAGGACAAAATCACTAACATAGAATTATGGAAAAGTACTAGTCAAGCACCAGAGGACACAAAGATACAACGAAGACGATGGCGCTGGATAGGACACACACTGTGGAAGCTAACTGAGAGTATTTACACAACATGCCCTTTTTTGGAATCCCCAAGGAAAAAGACAAAGAGGAAGACCAAAATATTATTGCAGAAGACAGATGGAAGCAGAGATGAAGATGATGGGGAAGGCATGGAATGATCTTAAAAGAATGGCAAGAAACAGAACGGCTTGGGAAGTGTTTGTTGAAAACGTATGCTCCACAGTGAGCTGAAAGTATTGGCTAAAGACCTACGCCTCACAGGGAGCTAAAAGTGTTTGTTGAAGACCTGTGCTGCACAGGAAGTTGAAAGTGTTTGTTGAAGACCTATGCTCCACAGGGAGTTGAAAGTGTTTGTTGAAGACAAACTACAGGGAGCTGAAAGTGTTTGTTGAAGATCTAAGCTCTACACGGAGCTAAAAGTGTTTGTTGAAGACCTATGCTCCACATGGAGCTAAACGTGTTTGTTGAAGACCTATGCTCCACAGGAAGTTCAAAGGAAAGGAAGAAGAATAAACGATCCTTCTATCATGTCTACAGCTAGTAGGTCAGAGTCAAGATATGAAAGAACCCCTCCCCTTAGTCTTTGACTCAACTTGCTCTGACGTAATCATTTTCAGTTGAGAGCTGGATGGTCTAATGCATCTCGTACAAACTCCTTTCTTTGTAACAGATGCCAATGTTTACATAGCCTCACTAGAATCGAGGCATGCACCCTGAGGGCGGCAGCAGCAGACCGCGTGAAGAAAAATAGTTGCCATCAACACAAAATACAGTTAATCCATCAGCCATTACGGTTACAAGATACACAAGTAACGTATCATAGCAGCTGTATCATGGATAAGTGGGCCTTGGTTCATTCAAGAGGTTACCTTCATTCCATATAAGACGTCTCAATAACGCTCATATCCCCTCCCCTCAGATGGCAGCACCGATTTTCAAACGCTAGCGAAAGCACTAATGAGGGTTTCAGCTCAGATAGTCAAACTTCATAGCAGCAACGAAGACCTTTAAAATAGAGGGAGTAATTGGATAGAAATTTATTTCTTAATTTGTGTCCGAGTAGCTGCCATATTTGGTATTATCTTTTAGATTTTTAACTGCTAAGGGATATTTAACATGCGCAAAATATATATGGGACCACCTGTTTTTACTCCCTATATCTGGATGGCTAGACATTGAATCTTACAACCCAGAGATAGCTAGACATCGAATCTCACAACCCAGAGATGACTAGACATCAAATCTAATAACCCAGAGATGGCTAGACATCGAATCTCATAACCCAGACATCAAATCTCAACACCCAGAGATGGCTCGAATCTCACAACCCAGAGATGGATAGACATCGAATCTCACAACCCAGAGATGACTAGACATCAAATTTCATAACCCAGAGATGGCTAGACATCGAATCTCATAACCCAGACATCAAATCTCAGCACCCAGAGATGGCTCGAATCTCACAACCCAGAGATGGCTAGACATTGAATCTCACAAATCAGAGATGACTAGACATCGAATCTCACAAAAGACATCGAATCTCATAACCCAGAGACCAGGTGAGAATAAAACACAGACAAATCCACGAATTCAAACAGAACAATACCCAACATCTGTGTCGAAAGTCGAACCCGTGAGCTGCCTGCCCAGAGGTTCACGTCTTACATTCAGACCATCCAGCCCCCACACAGAGCCACGGCAGTGGAGTGGCTCTGAACTCGGCTAGTGATCAGAGGTGGTTGAAGGTTTGACTCCCAGTTGTGAATTTTTTTTTTTTTTTAAAGACTATTGAGAGTTAGTTCTTAATGAGAAAATAGATACCATGTATAAATAGGTACCAGGTATAATTAGATAGCAGGTGTAAATAGGTATCAAGGGTATAAATAGGTACTAGGTATAAATAGGTGCCAGGCATAAATAGGTACCAGGTATAAATAGATACCAGGCATAAATAGGTACCTATTTTCAACAATAAATTTGTTGATGGTCAAGGACAAAAACAATATTCCCCGTATGTCAATGATGTAATGTTTAACATTAACCCCACCCACCACATTTTTTTAAAAGAGAAAATATAATTGTCAACTTGGCTTTTTTTTTTAAAAATCAAAATGTTGATCTGGTGACCTGGAAATCACAGTGCACTCTCATGGAGACAAATAATAATAAATGAATATTTTTGTAGAGGGAAACTTCTGAGGCAATAGATCAGTGAATCATTTCAGGAGAAGAGGTGTTTACAATACTCGATTCACTGAAATGATTCACTCTCAGGGTTCGGTTTGCTTATTGAGTTAATGGTGGTTGTCTGAGGCAACTGAAAACAACGTGATGTCTATTCCAGCAATATAAAAGTAATTAGATTTGTTTATATACATCTACCATGAGGTCTGGCTTCAAGAATTCCACAAAACCGTGTACATACATTCAATGTAGCTTTATGTGACATTACAGCACTTCAAGCAAAGTATTGTTATTTTATTTCTTCCTATTTTATAATGCTTAAGGTCATTGGTGGAGCAACGATAGCTCAGTGTTTAGTGAGCTAAACACAAGACAAGAGGTCGGGTTTGATCCTGATCGACGGCTTCCAGGTTCACCCAGCCTTAAATGGGTCTGGATTTTTTTTCTGGGAAAGTAAAGCGGCACGGGTGTAATACTGACCACATTGTCCCAAAAATCATGTGCCGAAGGTATGTATTCTATAAAAATTATGGTTACTAACAACATACTGCCTATGTGCCACTAGGCATGATGGGGCACTTTACTTTTACTATGGTCGTCGTGACACAAGAAGACTGCAGCCATTGTCGTCCATGTTTGTGACTGCTCGTTGTGAACTGATAAGTTTATGCAGATCCATTTTCCACATGTTGTCTTCATACTTTCTTTACCCATCCACTTTTCCTGCAAGGTCTCTACCAGTCCCTTCAAGCTGTGACCGCACCAGCTATGTGATTTGACCACACCGGATTGTGTACACGATTAATAAAATAGGACAATAAAGTGACCAATAAAAAGAGTGCACAACAAATATATACAACAAACATACAGATAGAGATGATAAAGGCACTAGAAGATTTTGGCATTGAAGTGATTACAGACATATGCAACAACATATACTATAATACATACTATATGAACTAAAAACATAAACTTTCATCGCTTTGTCTAAAAAGAATGTTGCAGTTGAATGCAGAGATTTTAGAACAATAAACCTGATGAGCCATGTTACAAAAATCTTGCTAAAAGTTATTCAAGGAGGGATTCAGAATAAAATCAATACTTAATTAGATGAGCAGCAATTTGGATTTAGGAAAAAACAGTGGGACAAAATAAGTCATATTCTGGATGAGGACACTAATAGAAAAGTACATAGAAGTAAACAAACCAATATATGGTTGTCTCATAGACTAAACCAAAGCTTTTGATAGAATACACCTTTAACAACTTATAAACTGCCTAAAAGAGACACATCTAGATGACATGGACATACGACTAATATGTGAACTATACTGGGAGCAAACAGCAATAATAAAATATAACAAAGAGAACTCTACACCCATTGATATAAAAAGAGGAGTAAGACAGGGATGCATCCTATCACCAAGCTTGTTCAATATATACACTGAGCAAATCTTTAAAAACATCATAGAGATGCCAGGCCTAAAATTTAATGGGAAGATAACCAATAACCTAAGATATGCAGATGATAATGTACTACTAGCAGAAAATCCTAAAGATCTACAACAATTACTTAATGAAATAAACATGACAAGCAAAAAATATGGACTAGATATGAATATCAAAAAGATTAAAACTATGATTATAAACAAAGATACTACTCAAAACCCACAAGTGGATATCAAAATTGAAGGAATAGACCTGAAGACAGTCAAATTCTTCTATCAATCACTTTAATGTCAATTTCTACCATCACTTTGATGTCAAATTTCATAGCTACATTGCTGAATGTTTCAAACTACATTTCATCCACACAAGAAAAAATAAAAAAGTGCCTATTCCTCTTTATTGTCCACCCTTAAAAGAATGTTACAGGAGCAATGGATCATAGTTGGTTGACATCAAACTGTGACGTCTGCATCTTTTAGCCAATCACATCTGACCTCTGCATGACCTTGTGTGTACTGGGTTGCCTTCCCACCCTGGTCCGTGCCCACTTGACCAGACTGGTTTGTCTTTTACCAAAAATAGGTGGAGAAGGATGTTGGTCTGTTTTGGTTAACTGATCTTGGTGCAATCAATGAGCTATGAGTTGCTGCTGGTCACGTTCAGCCCAGGTGCTGATAGGCAACCCAGGTCTAAAAATAAGAACTTACACTGGTTGAAAATTACACGCTAATATTGAGCAACCTTTAACTCTGCCATCCACCAGCTACAACAAGCAAACAAACAGCAACAAGTTGAAACAAAGGACAACAAAGTGATACAAACAACTGAATTTCTTGTTTATTAATCTTCACAAAGTAGCTTCTGGAACTTATAATTGAAAACATCTAATTGTTCAAAGCAAACAGAACTTCTATGAGTAGTTTGTATATCTATCTATTGACCTTTCGAGCCGTAACCGGCCCATAGGGCGTAGACCAAGATACACCTTCTCCTATATGAATTTTTGTTCTAGCAGTTTTCTTTTAAAGATATTTTATCAAATCTCGCCATCTGTCTCTGTTCTGTGCAAGCAGTTCTATCTCATTGAGGGAGCCGATTCCTGCTGCTCTTGCCTCTCTCATCAATGTTCTTCTCAGTGTCTCCCTGGGTCTTCCTCTTTTTCTTTTATCTGTTGTTTCCCATATGGGGGCTTGCTTTGCTATTCGATTATTATCTCTTCTCATCACATGTCCAACGTATGACCATCGTCTTTTCTTTATTACTGAAGATATTAGTGGTTGATTGGCGATTTCTCTAATTTCCTCGTTTGTTTTGAATTCGTTCCATTCTATACCAAGTATTTTCCTTAGACATTTATTTTCGAATGCGTTCAATTTTGTTTCTATATCTCTTGTTGTTTTCCAGCTTTCACACGCATACGTAAGGGTTGATAGTACATTTGATTTGAATAGCCTAAGTTTTGTGTTTGTGCTAATGAGTTTTGATTTCCACAACTTTTCAAGGCTTCTGAAAGACATTGCTGCTTTAGCCAGTCTGATTCTAATTTCTTTGCTCGTATCCCCTTCTCGATCAATGTGACTTCCAAGATAGATAAAGTGATCGATCTCTTCTACTGGTTTGTTTTCCATGTATATTTTGTCACTTGTTGGAATTAAACTTTTCATGACTTTAGTCTTTAGTATGTATATAGGAATCTGAAATACTCTATGTGATTTCTTTCACACAAGAATGTCAACAAGAAAGTGTGAGTGACAATAAATTAATATAAAATAAAAACAATTAGATCCCTAGCTGTGTTTTATTTTGGATTTATTTGCAGAAATCATCGCCACATAATTGAAAATAAATCTAGAAGACCACTACATAATATGGATTACACTAATTTGATATAGCATCCCCTGCCAGAAACGAATATTTGATTATATAAATGTCTAAATATGTAAATACCAAACTGGATTAAGAATGTTCATTAAGATGTATGCAATTACAAATATAATTTTAAAAAAAATGCAATAATGAGAGAAAAAACATGGATTCATTTTAAGGAAAAAAAAGTTAAAAGTTATTGGAAGTTAAAGACAGCCAAGTCATCAAAGCAGCAAATGGAAGATTGGAAACAATAACAATTTGTACATAAGAAAGTTAAGACCAAATATTTAAAGCAAAAAAATATACAGCAAAATTGTCAAAGTAACAGAAATGAATTGCAGTTTAAAGCCAATACTGCAATATTGATGTAAATCATGGATATTAAATAAGCAAAACATAACAAACCAAAGACAGTGAAAGGATTGTCGTCTCTGTATAGAGCACTTTTAAGAAATCATTACAAGAAAACATATAAATGTTAAAATAAAATAGAGGGTTATACAAAAATAACGAACCACACCAAAAGGAGGCAGGAAAATCTGCCGAGAATCGGTAAAGAAACAAAGAAAGACAAGACTAATTTGGAATGCCCAAGGCAAAATGGCTGATAACGAACATGGATATGAATGGATGGCCTGCAATGTTAAACAAGAAGGCTGCTTTGGATAACATTGAAGATAATATAATGAAACAAGTTTAACCAACATAACACTAGATACAACAACATAATCCAAGGTGTTTAACCAACATAAACATTAGATGATACAATACCACATCCAAGGTGTTTAACCAACACAACACTAGTTGATACAATACCACATCCAAGGTGTTTAACCAACATAACACTAGTTGATACAATACCACATCCAAGGTGTTTAACCAACATAACACTAGTTGATACAAAACCACTATTCAATGTGTTTAACCAACATAACACTAATTGATACAGCATTATCCAAGATGTTTACTCAACATAACACTAGTTGATACAATACCACATCAAAGGTGTTTAACCAACATAACACTAGTTGATACAATAACACAATCCAAGGTGTTTAACCAACATAACACTAGTTGATACAGCATTATCCAAGGTGTTTAACCAACATAAACATTAGATGATACAATACCACATTAAAGGTGTTTAACCAACATAACACTAGTTGATACAGCATTATCCAAGGTGTTTAACCAATATAAACACTAGTTGATACAATACCACATCCAAGGTGTTTAACCAACATAAACACTAGTTGATACAATACCACATCCAAGGTGTTTAACCAATATAACACTAGTTGATACAATACCACATCCAAGGTGTTTAACCAACATAAACACTAGTTGATACAATACCACATACAAGGTGTTTAACCAACATAAACACTAGTTGATACAATACCACATCCAAGGTGTTTAACCAATATAACACTAGTAGATACAATACCACATCCAGGGTGTTTAACCAACATAAACATTAGATGATACAACACCACATCCAAGGTGTTTAACTAACATAAACACTTGTTGATACAATACCACATCCAAGGTGTTTAACCAATATAACACTTGTTGATACAATAACACATCCAAGGTATTTAACCAACATAAACACTAGTTGATACAGCATTATCCAAGATGTTTAACCAACATAACACTAGTTGATACAGCATTATCCAAGGTGTTTAACCAACATAACACTAGCTGATATAACAACAAATAATTCAGTGTCCAGGATTAGTGTATGAAGAATGCAGGGTTCCCTAAAGAACATTGCCACACCTAATGACAGTCAAAGAACACTGCCAGTCACTCTGTGTGATCACATCAACACATTTGGTGCAGCAATAATGACATCAATGAATGTATGTTCAAAGATGTTTCAGGAGCATAAATAAACATGCAAACAGCCACTTGATAAATATTTGAAATCAGCCAATCAATTATTTTTGTGCTGATGACTGTGGCGACCACGTTTCTTTATTTATATATAAGACACAAATTTATTTATAATTCAAGCGTATTGTAACAATTTACCAGATATGGCTGGGTAGATAATTCAGTCTCGTATTCTGTCAAGGTCATGTTCAAATCCTTGAAAACCCTGGTCACCAGTCGTACACACAATAGACCCAGAGCCTGATCATACTTCTATTCACAAACAAACCACCAAACTTGTTTGATATTATGTTTTATTGTTCACTGTGAGAAAGGTATTTCCATTTGAATGAGAGAGCTCATTGGTGCTATATATATATAGCATTTTTTGACCTATGGTAGCAAATCATTGACAGTAAAAAAAAAAATGAAAAAACAATTAGAGGCCACAGAGATGGGATTTCTCAGCAGAATTTTGAGTGTTCCCTGAACAGCTAAAAAGACCAGTGAGGAAATTCTCAAAGAGGACAACACAAAAAGTAAGCTTCCAGAAAACAATAAACATTTTTCGGGCACATCATGAGAAGAGGAAAGTTGGAATACTTGGTTATGACTGATAAAATACAGGGAAAGAGAGATCATGAAAGATAAAGAGAGAAGATACTAGATGGCTTGGTGCCAGGGCATGGAAAACAGTTAATGACAGAAGTGATACAATGCACTGAGGATAGGAAATTGTGGAAGGACATGATCGCTTATGCCAACGGTATGGCACATGATGATGATCTCTAATTGATCAGACATTTAACAATATACAAGTGAAACAGATACAAAATGAGTGGGAATCAACATACAATGGTTCTGTAGTAGCCAAAGTGAAGAATGGAGAACAAATAGAACTCTTCCAATATTAGCATCTTCATATGTTTCCTGCACTTGAAACAAACTTGTTACCTCAATCAATGAAAGCCTCTTTCTGGAGTATGGCCATGGACCTCTCAACCCATCCCTTTTATTGGACATTTCCTTTACTTTTCTTCAGTCTAGGCCAATGTTCTTAAGGGTTTTCATTAGTTTTCTTCTCCATGTATTCCTGGGTCTTCATGACTTTTTCATATGGGTCACATGACAGTGCCTGTCTTGCTATATTGGAATCAGGTTTTCTTTAGTGCATGTCCAAATCCATCTTCATTTTCTATAGATAGCCTGTTGCTCGATTGGCCCTTGCTTTGTTCTTTTACAGTTTTAATGTAACTCTGAATTGTTGGCTCAAAGACTATTCTCGTTTTGTACACGTTTCAAGTAGGGGGTAGAGATATTTTTACACACTTCACTACACTTACAATCTCAAGTTCGGGTGCTAAAACTGACATTTCTCATAATTTATGTAACAAAATGAAATAATAGTAAATATATTACAGCACTTCAAATCATTAGATTAAAGCCATCTTTGGTAGGATTAGGGCAAGATATTGTATTACATCACCCCAAAAGTTTTGATTCCAATGTTCTCTTTTAATATGTAATAAAATGACAAAGCTAGAGACACATGTTGCCTGCCACATTCAAAAATGTTTCAGCAATCTGACACCAGGTGGCTCTATTACATTAATTTAACACATTGTGGCCCAAAAGCCGCATTTCACGGCTTTTAATTTATAAACTTTTTCGCAATTATTTCCGCTAAAATCTTATAATTCTCTTATTAATCGCTTTTCAAACTTTGTGAAGAAATTGTCCCAATAAAGCATGTGATCAGTTTTCATTTATTTTCTTGCTGTTATTTCAATTTTTAAAAAAAAATTCAGAAAAACGGCATGGCCACAGCGTGTTAAACCCCTTGGTAGCGAATGTGTTGAATGTTTCAGCAATCTGGCACTAGGTGGCTCGGTTAGATTAGTTTCAATATGACGACTGAACACACACCAGAAGTAATGGGTTGTAATTGAATCTCACTGTGGTTGGATTCTAAGCCTAAAGTGATTCGTAAACCATGTGAAAAATGTGAATGGAGAGTGATCTATCCATGTGAATGCTGAGCACTTGTGAGTCACACAGGATGAGCTGAGTTGTGTTGTTGGGTATATATTCTGTTGAGAAGAAGCTGGTCTCAAGTACAGAGAACTCTGTAAACATTGTGTGTCATATCATTTATCATGACCTTCAGTTAAGTTCTCAACATTAAGTGTCCTTACTGTACTTTTGGTATTTATCCAATAAATAATTTCTGAAAGAAACATCCAAAGCTAACATTTTGGGGTGACCCTAATATTTCTTTAATAAATGAGGTACAATTGTAAAAAAAAAATATCACATAAACTGAACAGGCTGCTAATTCTGAAAGGCAAAAATTCAAAAAGATAAAATCTCATATATAAAATATTACTATGAGTGAGTTAATTTCTTGCCTTATATTTTAATAATATATATACCACTTATCTTTTGATATTTGCTCTATCCCATATACTAAAAGTCACATGCCAATACACAGATGAACATGTTTACTAATGCTCAATGAAATATGCTGTATGTTACAAGCAATCAATGTAACATATAATTTTGACTTAATAATGAGACATACACCACTAACCTCAAATATAACAGCAGCAATTGTTTCAATGGAATATAATAGTAACAATAATATAGAAGCTGCCAAAAGCAATCAAGAATAATGCCTGGAATTAAATGATGGATGACAATGATTGCAGGAAATAAATATAATATCAGATGATTAGATAGATGAGAAATAATGAAACAATTGAAATATACATCAATGGATAATTGTTGTAAAATCTTTTTCTTGGGACGTCAGATGTAAAAAATGTTGAAATAAAACAGCGGGATGAGTAAGCGCTTGTATCTTTGTTCAAAATATTCTTCTTATGTTGGATCTAGTTTTCCATTGATTTCAACCAGTTACACTCATCAAAGAATCCTACTTGAAACTTGTTGAATGGGGGTATCCAGTTCTAGTGTTGAGTTAACAAGATCACATGTTCAATGGAGGTATCTCCGTTCTTGTTCACAAAGATGATAAGGTGTTCACAGGAGGTATCTCCATTCTAGTTCACAATAATGATCACCTGTTTACTGGAGGTAACAGAAATGTCATTCTTGCTGAATGTCATCCCAAAGTTGATCGCTTCCATTCTTTCAGTGAGCAGACAGTGCTCTGGTAGCACAAAGTGAGCAGACAGTGCGCTGACAGTGCTCTGGTAGCACACAGTGAGCAGACAGAGCTCTGGTAGCACACAGTGAGCAGACAGAGCTCTGGTAGCACACGGTGAGCAGACAGAGCTCTGGTAGCACACAGTGAGCAGACAGAGCTCTGGTAGCACACAGTGAGCAGACAGAGCTCTGGTAGCACACAGTGAGCAGACAGAGCTCTGGTAGCACACGGTGAGCAGACAGTGCTCTGGTAGCACAGTTTACAAATGCCAAATAATGCATATATCAATTTTAAACATTGAAGAAAAGCTACAAAAAAGAGATAACTATTACAACAAAGCTGATGAAATGTATCTGAAATGCCTTAATTAATTTGATTGTTACAGGATTTTCAGTAAGTACAACATTTATTGTTAGAACTATTGCTAATATGGCAGCAACTGCTGATTTTTAACAGGTCATTATAGACTGTTTATCAAAATCTCTTAAAGCTTGTTGATCAAAATCCCACTTTAGAGTGTTGATCAAAATCTTGTAGGCTCAACAGTTGAGATAGAAATGCTGGGCACTGCATTCTATATTTGATAATGGGCATTAACTCTTAAACTCTGGACCATTGTATAGCACCAAAAAAAAAAGTCATTGTTGCAAACAGATGTAGTTAATATTTTGGTTAATATTGAGTTTTTGGATGTAGAACAACTTGTAAATTAAAAAACAAGCGGCAAATAACTGTGGTGCTGCAATAATAATCATGTGCAGGGAACGAAACTAGGTTCAACTCATTCCCTAACCTATAAAATTATTTGGGGGCGATTTCTTTTGTTAAAACTTCAGTTCAATAAAAAATGTGTACCTATACCGTTCACTGGTAGTCTCTAAACAAAGTAGCTTTTCTTCAGATAGAAATGTCCATAACAGTAATAGAGTGTAGAAACACATATTGTGATTTGTCTAGTAAATTGGTTATTGCTGAGCAGAATGCCACTGAAAAGTTCTTGCCAAAACCATCACATGATTTTTTATTGAAATTCTAATGAATTATTTATATTTTGGTAACAGCGCTAGTAGTGTCAGGTGTTTGGACAAAATGAGCCAACATGCCCACTTAACCCTGCAACAAAATACATTTAAAAAAAAATTGGACAGTATAACACAGGCAAACACTCTCTAAAAAAAATAATCACTTCCGGTGACAACTGAGTGTTTAATTTCTATCTTTTGATGTTGGATATTTTTGTTCATTCATGTAGTAAAAAGTACTATGGTATTGTAAGCATGCACATACGTCTTTTAAAAAATCTGCCAATTTTAAAGAAATTTGCCCCCACTCCCCCTTCCTTGGTGTTGGAATGACATCAAAGAAGCCTTTGCAATAAAGGAGAGCCAGCAAATAATGCAAAAAGGGCGCTGAACTAACAGCTTACGGCAGCCTCTTGAATAGACAAACATAAGAACCCCTGATAGTCACAGCAGGATGGGGTCAATTTCAGACTACAAATCAATTATTAGCCAGGAAATGATTACAGTATCTGATTCCTGTGTCTCTGCTATGGTAAACACACTATTGGGTAGGAAAAGTTCAAAGAAAATTTAATTTTCAAAACTCAAAATTTTACATTTAAGTGGTAGTAATTTTTACAACGGAAACTGTATTTCTGAGGCTGTACCTAAAAAAAAAATTGGAATCGACTATTAAATTTGAACATCCTGAACTATATTCAGCTGCCAATATATAAAAAATATCATTTTAAAGAAATCCCATTTACATGCAACTTGTTATAGAGTGAGCTAATGGAAGCATGGGGGAAGGTAACTTAGTTGTTACCTGCTTCTCAATAGACAATAGCAGTAACAGATGGTAGCGACAATCAGTGTTAGGACATAAATTTAAGTATGGAAGGTTTCCAGCCAGAATAACAAGTTAAGGGATAATAGAAGTTCACATAGGGGGTAGTGGATGCACAGAAGGTGGGAAGGAGGTAATGTCCAGAATTACTGGACGACACGATGATGAGTTTAGGTCCATGGAAATTTCCACTTCAACTTTTAAGCAATGCATAACAATAGCATGCATTGACCCCATGACTTTGGCATGGAGAAGTCTGATAAATAAGTTGTCATCCAACTACCAGGATAGGTCATTGTCATGAGGCAATAATTATTTAAATAGGGCATAGAGATTCACAAAGACAAGGTGTTTTCATTGAACCATGAGAATAGTTCAAGTTTCGGACACAGAATGACGAGGAGTGACCAACTCAAGTGATCAGAAGAGTGCAAATTGTCACTTTGCGACAGTTTGATTGGCTGCTGATTTTTAGGTGAAGAGTGTGAGGTTGGAGTATTTAAACTTCAACACAATAGGTTTAAGTCAGGAGTCAGGAATAGAAAGTCAGGGATAGACAGTTAGAGATTAGACACAGAGAGAGAGAATTAGACAGTTAGGAAATTAGACACACAGAACAGTTCGAAAAGTTAAGATTAGAAAGTTCAGCCAGTTAGTTAGGAAGTTAAAAATCTTCAAGTTGTAGTTTTAAGTCAGTTGAGAAGTTATTAAGTAAGTTGATAGAGAGTAGTAAAGATAGCAATGAACATATCAACTTTAGTGTTGTGAAAGTGCTTACGAGTATTTCAAGTTGTTTCACATTCCTCATGAACGTAAGTTGAATAATGTTGTATGCAAGATATGCACTTGGGACTGATCATATTCATCGGCGATTTGCCTCAGAGAAGTCCCAAATTAATTAACATTAATTTAAGATAAGTGCATCCACTACAGAACGATCATAGGCCAAGATTAATAATAGAGATCAATAAAATGATTATGATTATATAATGAGAGAAAAAGAGTCTGTCATGATTTACCTGTTGTGATCAACTATAAATGTGATGTGCTGTCAAGTTATAATATAATATCAGAAACAAGAAACAATAAATATACCATAACACAAATGAGGTTATTGTATTTTGATAAGATGTTCCATTAAAATTTTTTTATTGTTTAAAACATTTAAATAATTGTTTACTTGATCTATATTCAGTGCAATATTATGTGTTCCCTTAATAGTATGGTTGTGCAATTTTCCCTCTTTAATTTGTGATATAATATGATAAAATATAATTACAAACAATAACTGTATTGAAGTTTAAATTTATGAAGAAATATTTCATAAAGAAATGAAGAGGCAACAATTTGTAGACTGTGACACAGATCAACACCCTAATGATAAGAGCCTCACGTGACTGGCTCAGTCTACCTGACTGCTGAACATTTGCTACAGTGGTGCCCAGAACAAAATGACAAGAAATGGCTCCACCACCAGCACCATACCAATACTCAAGAGAAGTCACCATCCTTAAACTAACCAAAACTTTATTTGAACTTATTGAGACTGACATCTTCAGTATTCATCTCTGAGTGACTAAATGAGTTGCACTGTTTGTTTATGACAAGCTGCGATATTTTGGTCAGACGCATCCATCTTTGGCATAGGTAAATTTTAAACTGCTTGACAATTCTGCCCAGGCAATAACCACACTGACCTAATCTTTACAATTTTAAACTGCTTGACAATTCTGCCCAGGCAGTAACCACACTGACCTAATCTTTTCAATTTTAACTGCCAGCGGTTCTTTAACACGCAGAGAGAGCACAAGAACCTCTATTTTTTGCCTGTATCCAAGAAGGCTAGACTTCAGATCTCACTATCCAGAGACCGGTGCATGGTAAAGCCATGAAGAAACCACAGATCTGAAGAGAAAAATTCTCACTGCCTGTGCGAGATTTGAACTCAGGACATTCTTAACCAAAGGCAGACATCTTACCTTAGGACACCCCCCCCCCCCCCACCACCACACAAAGTGCCAGCAGTACAAGAAATTGTTTAATATTAAAAAACAAAATAGCTTCTGCAGTTTAATATAATATATTATCAATGAACTACAAATTCTTTGTAATGTCCAGTGCAGGGTAAAGGTAAGGAATGAGACTTGAATTGCCGTCTTAGCATGTGAGTTTTTATCCATATGTGCTTGGCTGCCTATCCAGAAGTGTTTGGAGACTTCTGGATAGTGTCACTTCAAGCATTGAAACCCTTGATGCGAGGCAGCATTCCTCACCTTCCCAGAGTACTACCCTGGTACCCATTTCTGCCAGTGGCAGGGTTAACCACAGAGGTATTTTTTTCCAACCACAAGTACAATTCACACCACTTCCAGTAGGGAATCGAACATGGGTTGTCTGAATGTCAGTGTAGAGTGTAATATTTATTGTATGCAGGTACACAAACTTGTTCAGATATACATAAGTACAGACCGGCTAGCAGTCAATATCATCTAAAATAAATTCACAAAAAAGCGTTTTTTTTTAAAATATTATATACACATAAGTATAATTTATGGTGTTACTTTTGATTTCTAACTATTTTTTTTTTTAATATCTCTAAACAATGTATTTGACGTCTAACCATTGTATTTGACGTCTAACCACTGTATTTGATTTCTAAACACTGTATTTGATTGCTAAACACAATATTTGATTTCTAAACACTGTAATAGTTTCACACATATTTTTGAAAGTAAAAATAATGAGTGCCATTAAGAAACTGATGTTTGGCATTACTCAAGGCATTGGGGAATTTTCCCTCAAAATGATAACAATTTCTAATAAAATATTTGTGTCGCTAACAAATAACCATAAGACATTTTCTCATAGAGTTACATAAAATATGATGCAAGATTGAATACAATGAGTACACAATTTGTATACATTGTCAAAATAAATATATGTACATGTATAGATAAACCTGACAATAAATGTATAACTGGTGGGACAGTGACATCACTTGTAGAAAATCCGAGACTACTAGAGCTCCAACTCACATTTTAGTTCTTGTGGCGATTGCACACACTTCTGATTATACTTTTATATACCCGAAAGAATAAAACTTACCACACCAAAACATCCCAAATATATATATATATATATTTATAAAACTCTGTATAATTAGCCATCATGGTGATAATATTGTAAAAAAGCAGAACAGAACATCTATAAAATGGGCATCATAGACAGTGCTATATACATCATTTTGAGGCTATTTGATGACAATGATTTATTCTGTCTTTTTATTTTCTGTTTTGCTCGACAGCTTCCCATATGATGAGCCCTTGTGGATCTCTGTGACACCAATCATCAGCCGTACTACGAGTGACACTGGTGAGCAGAGAACAATATAGTGAGCCGAAAACAATTAACATAGTGAGCAGATAACAATTAACATAGTGAATAGATAATATAGAGAGCAGAAAACAATTAACATAGTGAACAGATAACAATTACCATAGTGAGCAGAGAACAATATAGTGAGCAGAAAACAATTAACATAGTGAGCAGATAACAATTACCATAGTGAGCAGAAAACAATTAACATAGTGAACAGATAACAATTACCATAGTGAGCAGAAAACAATTAACATAGTGAACAGATAACAATTACCATAGTGATCAGAAAACAATTAACATAGTGAGTAGATAATATAGAGAGCAGAAAACAACATATAGAGCAGAAAACAATTAACATAGTAAGCAGAAAACAACAGTGTGCAGAAAACATTTAACATAACAAATCCTGCACACATACAATCTCACTGGAAATCATAAGAAGTAGCATTACTATAACAGATACAGCACATACAACCACAATGGCAGGTGAAAAAAAGATAATTAACATTATAGGTCTATTACATACAACCATGTAGCAAGTATCAACAAAACAATTAACATAACAAACACAGCACATACAACCACATACCAGCAAACATAAAAAGAATGAACCTAACTGTAACAGATTCAGCACATACAATCTTATTATAGTCTGAGATATTGATTATGTGTAACATTTACCATACATTGACCAATTATCATCAAGTTTCACTTAATAACATATTACTTCCCTTCCTAACTCACCCACCTCAGGGTGAACAGAGGCAACACTGAAGCTACAATCATTTTCTCCCTGTTAGTCAACAAAGCCTGTCCATAGTTTGATTTTGCCTTTCTCCCATCTTTTAGTCAACACGTTTTTTCCTAAATGATAGTATTTGCAAAGAAAGTGTTGTATGACCCCATATCTTGAATCTGTGTTCATGCTGGTCAAGCCATCACAGGGATCCACATGCTCCCTCATTCTATCTTGAACCTTTCCTGCTGTAACATTGTCCAGGCAGGAATACAAAGCTTGGTCAAACGTTTTTCACTTTACTCAGACATAAATGAGACAGCAGGGTTGTTTTGTACTGATGTAAAGACACACTACTGTTTGAAATTTTCTATGAGTACATGGTGCGTGTGCAATGCTGCATGAAACAAAAATTTAAGTTCAATAACTAAACTGGAGACATAGCTCTGGGCCCAGTTTTCAGCAATTCTACAATTAGTGCATTAAGAAGCAATGGGAGAAGTACATTAGAAAGGTGAAGAAGCAATGGGAAAAGTGCATCAGAAAGGTAAGGAAGCAATGGGAAAAGTGCATCAGAAAGGTAAGGAAGCAATGGGAAAAGTGCATCAGAAAGGTAAGGAAGCAATGGGAAAAGTGCATCAGAAAGGTAAGGAAGCAATGGGAAAAGTGCATCAGAAAGGTAAGGAAGCATGGGTAAAAATGCCTTGCCTTGAGGTGTGAATAAGCAAAGAAGGACTAAGTTCACACCAATTTTCAGGCACATGGTGTGATTCCATTATATAAAGTGCAAAACTTTTAGTCAGCTCCAATACACTGCTTTACACATAATTGTATCAGTTTCCCTACAATTCCTCTTTCACATGACATCCTGTGTGCACCATGTAATCACTGAAAATTTCAACCAATAGTGTGGCTTTATATTGATACAAATCATTCAAAGAAATAAAAACAATCCTGAAGCAAGCCAGGAAAACAAAATGGAGAAAGTTACATGGAAAATATGAGCCAGAACAAGAGAACTTAACAGACATGAGAAGACCAAGATATTCAGACTCAAAACAGCCCATCGTGTGGCCTCAGAGCACATCTACAAAATAATGTATATTTTTATAGGACTTAGTGACTTTGCAAAACGTGACTGGAGCAGCCAAGCAAACTCCAAAGCATATCCTACAGGACTGCAGCACTCTTAACACCCTAAGAACACAAATATAGCCCACAGAAACAAGCCTACATGACAAGCTATGGGGAACCAGTGATGACCTCAAGCTCACTGTCTTGTTCGCGACACAAGCTGGTCTACAAGCATAGCAATAGCTGATCACTGAAGAAGAAGAAGAAGAAGATACACACCATTCAGATTTGCTTTAATTGTTTCTTAGTAAACTGCACAACTTTTTTCCTTCTTTCATCGCCTTGAAGCTGTTTCAACTTTTTGACAAATCAGAAACATTGGTAATGTGTTATTTGTACACATTTGAATAAAGCCCTGGTTCAAATATTCAATACTGTATTGTCTACATCTAAAAATACTTTTAGCCATGATATTATCTGTAAAAAAGAAACCACAATAAAAGGACTTGCTTCTGTATGTGATCTGGAACTCTGAAGATTGAACATGAATTATGTTTTTTAAAAACTTGTTACACTTGCAGATTATTAACGGCTTGTCACACAATGTATTGTAAACAAGTCATTACATAGAGCATGCTGGACTTGTCATCACTTGCTCCATAAAGGGTCTCAGCATACACGATTTCAAAAGCTTCTTTAAAAATATTGATTTTAAAATTTTTTATATTCAAGTACTTCTATATGTTTAGACCCGATTTGTAAAAAAGAATTTCTGCTTTTGAGCATGAAATAAGTTTGACATTTGATTTATTTTGAGCACTTTCCTAGAACTTATTTACATTTTTCTACAAAATCTCTATTAAGTTATATATCATTGTGAAAATTATTCATGGAATAAAAGATTTAGAGTACTCCATTACTGTTGGATCGCAAGATACATTTTGTGCTTACTGTATAAATACCAGGTAGATTATCCTAGATTTATATCATAAACTAAATTAATTATCCCAGATTTGTAGCCTAAAGATAAATTATTTATCCAGGATTTGTAGCCTAAAGCTAAATTAATTATCCCAGATTTGTATTATAAAGCTAAATTAATTATCCCAAAATTGTATCATAATGTTAAATTAATTATCGCAGAATTTTATCCTAAAGCTAAGTTAACTTCGACTGAAAATCAACATGCCATGAACATTCATGGAAATCAGCTTCCATTTTCAGTGAACTGAAACATTACTTCTACCCCATTTGTGCTCTGTTTCACTCTCTTAACTCCAAAGAAAATCAACATATACTTGGCTATACCTCCAACTATAAGACCCTGTTGCTGCAGAGTATAAATAAATAATACAGGGGAGGTGGGGGCCGGGTAGTCTATGACGTTGGCCTCAGGACAGGCCCAGGCTCAAGGCCTACGAGAAAAAAAAATAGGAAAAATTAATCTGTAGTTTCTTTATGACATTACCCTCCCCGGATCTCTTGGGGAGTGAGATCCAATGTCCATCCCTCTCGGATAATGGCAATAAACAGGAGGTCCCATGTGCAGTCATGCATATTAAAGAACACTTGACAGTTAAAAAGAAAAAAGTAGGCCATAAATATGGCTGCTGCCCTGACGAAACTATCAGCAAAAACCTACCAACACCGTGGGTGCCAGGCCGTGCTATGGAGTTTATGCCCGTGGGACAGGGTTTTCTTGAGGGGGATATTGGAATACCTATGGGTTAGCCCAATGTGCAGTGATAATGATCATAAGAACAAACAAATAATACAGGAACACAAACTTACATATTACAACACCACCAACCAGAAGGCCCTGCTGAAGGAGGGTACCGGCCAGAAATATACTGCCCAGATAAAGGAAGAGAGGGACACAGGTCAGCACAGCCCAGAAAATCCACATGATGAGATCATTTATCCGTCTAGGAATGGTGCAGGTCTGGCTAAGAAACTTATCGTTTTGAAGAAAAGTTTCAAAAAGGTCATCCTGAAAGTGACAGTAAATAGAAGTCATTTATTTCTCTTCAACTTCAGCAAAAGTTCACATTTATAATGATCTTTAGGTCTATAAATATTAAACAGTAAATGCAGAAACAAAGAAATCATTATTATCATTTAACAATCATTAAGTTATAAAATTATAACCATAAAATATGAAGCTAAAGCTTGGGGAGTGGAGTGGATGAAAGAGAGAGAGAGAGAGAGAGAGAGAGAGAGAGAGAGAGAGAGAGAAAGAACAGGTCTGTATAGTTTTCTCAGTTTGCTGTTACACTGTCACAAGAAAGCAATAAATCCTTCAACACTGTCACAAGAAAGCAATAAATCCTTCAACACTGTCACAAGAAAGCAATAAATCCTTCAACACTGTCACAAGAAAGCAATAAATCCTTCAACAATGTCACAAGAAAGCAATAAATCCTTCAACAATGTCACAAGAAAGCAATAAATCCTTCAACACTGTCACAAGAAAGCAATAAATCCTTCAACACTGTCACAAGAAAGCAATAAATCCTTCAACAATGTCACAAGAAAGCAATAAATCCTTCAACACTGTCACAAGAAAGCAATAAATCCTTCAACAATGTCACAAGAAAGCAATAAATCCTTCAACACTGTCACAAGAAAACAATAAATCCTTCAACACTGTCACAAGAAAGCAATAAATCCTTCAACAATGTCACAAGAAAGCAATAAATCCTTCAAACTGCCACAAGAAAGCAATAAATCCTTCAACATTGCCACAAGAAAGCAATAAATCTTTCAACCCTGTCACAAGAAAGCAATAAATCCTTCAACACTGTCACAAGAAAACAATAAATCCTTCAACACTGTCACAAGAAAGCAATAAATCCTTCAACACTGTCACAAGAAAGCAATAAATCCTTCAACACTGTCACAAGAAAGCAATAAATCCTTCAACACTGTCACAAGAAAGCAATAAATCCTTCAACACTGTCACAAGAAAGCAATAAATCCTTCAACACTGTCCATAGAAAGCAATAAATCCTTCAACACTGTCACAAGAAAGCAATAAATCCTTCAACACTGTCACAAGAAAGCAACTATTACTGTTGTGTATATCTCCATTGTAGTGTTGGTCCTAATCAATGAACAATAGAGAGATGTAGTACCTCAATTAAGACAATAATAATATTAAATGAATACTATTATGAACATAAACTTCCAAAGCAATAGATCAACGAATCATATCAGAGGAAAAGGTAACCCTACAACACTCTGAAAAATCCACAAATAATCAACAATAAACAGGCAAAAGCAGGATTGAACCCATACTCCTCAACACAGCGCCTTGCCATGAGAGACTATACATTAAGGTAACTGCCAGATAAGCAATCAAAAACAACCTATGAATTAGTATTTGACAAACCAGCCAAAACTATAATAGACAACCAGCCAAAACTATCATAGACAACCAGCCAAAACTATCATAGACAAACCAGCCAAAACTATCATAGACAAACCAGCCAAAACTATCATAGACAAACCAGCCAAAACTATCATAGACAACCAGCCAAAACTATCAAGGCAAACCAGCCAAAACTATCATAGACAAACCAGCCAAAACTATCATAGACAACCAGCCAAAACTATCATAGACAAACCAGCCAAAACTATCAAGACAAACCAGCCAAAACTATTATAGACAAACCAGCCAAAACTATCATAGACAACCAGCCAAAACTATCATAGACAAACCAGCCAAAACTATCATAGACAACCAGCCAAAACTATCAAGACAAACCAGCCAAAACTATCAAGACAAACCAGCCAAAACTATCATAAACAAACCAGCCAAAACTATATTTGACAAACCAATCAAAACTATATTTGACAAATCCAAACTATCATAGATGAACCAGCCAAAGCTATCACAGATGAACTAGCCAAAACTATAATAGACAAACCAGTCAAAGCTCTCATAGACAAACCATCATGGTCTAGTTATTGGCCAATTACCTTTCCCTTGAAAAGCTGTCTCAGCCAGTCAGCACACTTCTCATCAGTATCTATTGGAACACAGTCTATAGGCATACGCCTGCAAACAAAAACATTAAGATGTATGTATGTATGTAAATAGTAAAGTGCATGAGCTGAGAGAAGTCAACAATTCTTATCCTATAAACCATATCTGACCAAGACTGTAATCCAGCTCAGTGTGATAGCCTTGGAACTGGCTACATGGTCTGATCAAATGAGTAATGATTGAAAAAGGGAAGCAAGCTCAGTGGTGATCACAAATACAGTGAGGAAGTTGATATTTCTGTTCAAAAGGAACAAATTTGACATAAAACTGTAAAACAGTGCAACAAATACCCTTGCCAGGATGAAGAAAACTCATATTTTTTGTGCTAATGGGTAAAGCATGAGCAGACAGAAGAAAAGTCTCAATATCCTTATACCTTCCATATAATTTTTAGGCAAACCTATATCTATCTATTGACCTTTTGAGCCGTAGCCGGCCCATAGGGCGTAGACCAAGATACTCCTCTTATCTGAATTTTTGTTCTAGCAGTTTTCAATTCTTTTAAAGATATTTTATCAAATCTCGCCATTTGTCTCTGTTCTGTGCAAGTAGCTCTATCTCATTGAGGGAACCGAATCCTGCTGCTCTTACCTCTCTCATCAATGCTCTTCTAAGTGTCTCTCTGGGTCTTCCTCTTTTTCTCTTACCTGTTGTTTCCCATATGAGGGCTTGCTTTGCTATTCGGTTATTATCTCTTCTCATCACATGTCCAACATATGACCATCGTCTTTTCTTTATTACTGAAGATATTAGTGGTTGATTGGCGATTTCTCTAATTTCCTCATTTGTTTTGAATTTGTTCCACGCTATACCAAGTATTTTCCTTAGACATTTATTTTCGAATGCGTTCAACTTTGTTTCTATATCTCTTGTTGTTTTCCAGCTTTCACACGCATACGTAAGGGTTGATAATACATTTGATTTGAATAGTCTAAGTTTTGTGTTTGTGCTGATGAATTTTGATTTCCACAAACTTTTCAAGGTTCTGAAAGACATTGCTGCTTAGGCTATTCTGATTTTAATTTCTTTGCTTGTATCCCCTTCTCGATCAATGTGACTTCCAAGATAGATAAAGTAATCGATCTCTTCTACTGGTTTGTTTTCCATGTATATTAAACCTATACACCAGGCCAAAAAGAGCCAAACAAAAGGGGGAAAAAACATACATGCAAATTTTTAGTTTTAATTTATAATAACAATAACTATCATTAACAATATGGTTGGTGGTTGGTTGCGTTCGCCCGATGACTAAAGTATTCTAGAGTATCGTGGTAGACTAGAATAATACTCTTTATCATCCGCCCTTACAAGGACGTGTCTGCGTTGTGTTGTGGTTTGCAGTATAACTGTTATATTTGCGTCTTTCGGCCCAACACATCCGTTCAGCATGACATTTTTGAGTACCGGGTTGTCTTCCCTCTTCGATCCCTGCACGCTTGGCCAGATTAGTCTGTTACTGGAGGCACCACAGAGAGGTGGAGCAGGGTCTGGATGGTTTTGGTTCACCGATCTTGACGCAAGCCATTAGCTGTAGGTCGCTGACAACTTCCAGCTCTGGTGCTGGGAGGCGCATCTTCGCCTCCATTAACAATATTAATAATATTCAATATAATATATAAAAATAGTTATTTTATTACAATATTGTTCATTAATTTCTTTTTTACATCTAAATTTATTAATTACTTAATTTATAATAATAATTAATAGTTTTTGCAAGAAGTTCCGATAAGGAGACTGGACATGACATCGTCATATTGTGATAGTCAGATGTCTTTCAAATTTTGCATTTTGGTATGTTTAACTTTAAACTAATACTCAATTTTTTTTAATCCCTTTTTTTCAAACAAATATTATCTAGTAAATTAATGATTAAACATAAAAAAATGCAGAGCTATTGACAGAAAAGAGCAATCTGACTAACATTATTAACATGGCTGGTTCCTTGGAATTGTCTTAGCTGAGATACTCCTCTTTCATTAAAAATTATTATCATTTTGATGCGAATTAATAGGCAGATCACTTTCAAATAATTTTGTAACAATAAATGTAAAGTTTAATGTTACTTTGTATTAAGCAGCTCTGTGGATGCTGAATTAAAAAATTGGTGGGAAAAATTCATTGTTTTTAACTCTGTACTAGTAAATTGATGGCAAGGATTTGCGAATCATAAAAACCATGAACTGGCAACAAACAGTAGCTATATGAATTAACAACCAAACAGGACAATTTCCTGTTATAAAACAAGGAGTCAGACAAGGCTGTGTTCTGTCGCCAGATTTATTTTCACTTTACAGTGAACATATGAGATCAGTAGTAGACAAAAAATGAATTGGAGTCAATGGTCACAACATAAATAATTTGCGATATATGGATGACACAGTCTTAATAGCAGAGACAGAGAATGAACTACAAGAAATGATAGACACAATAGTAAAAGAAAGCAACAAGAAAGGTCTCAGTCTGAATAGTAAGAAAACAGAAGTAATGGTCATATCGAAGAAACAATCATTACCAGCATGCAGCATAAAAGTAAACAGGACAAATTTGAAACAAATGCAACATCTGAAATACTTGGGCACAATAATAACATCAGATGGAAGATGCACCACAGAAATAAAAAGCAGAATAGCTCAGCCCAAAATAGCATTTCAGAAAATATATCTCTCTCTCTCTGCGATCAGGACTCAATCAGAGTAGGATTCCAGACTCTCACATGAAGTCAGCTGTCAGGTTAAGTGTGTTGATCGCCCCCACAGGCAGAACATCACAATTAGAGTCTGCCAGATCCACTCTGATTGAACACCCGTTAAAACGTTGCACTGTGTTCTGCGCCTGTGGCCCATTGCATCCGATTTCAGCCAGCATTTTATTCAGGTTTGCATTCCTTAGCCTTTGATTGTCCCCAATCTTCCTGCAAGGCAGCAGATGATCTTTTCTGTAGGGAGATTCTGCCCTTAGATGGTCGGCCCTCCCAGGTTTACGAGCACCATCTGCCCGAGTCACTAGAGGTGACTAATACAGACATGCACACACAAAGATAGGAGATGTGATCAACACAAACTTGCACACAGCGATACGAGGCATGACTAACACTGACACACATCAAGATATATGACACATGACTAACATAAACATGCACATAAAGATATGACTGACATAAACATGCACACACAAAGATATGACACGTGCCTAACATAGACATGCACACAAAGATATGAGATATGATCAACATAGACATGCACACACAAGGATATGAGATGTGACATACACAGATATGCACACACAAAGATATGAGATATGACTAACATAAACATGCACACAAAGATATGAGATATCTAACCCAAACATGCACACACAAAGATATGACACATGACTAACACAGATACACAATAAGATATGAGATATGACTAAACACATACACACATAAAGATATGAGACATGATTAATTATGAGATATGACTAACATGACACACACCAAGATATGAGCCATGGCCAGGCGCGTGCGCGCACGCACGCGCACACACAAACACACACACAAGCTAAGATATGAGCCATGGCTAGCACAGAAACACATCAAGATATGAGCTATGGCTTCACGGAAAAACACCAAGAAATGAACCATGTCCAGCACAGAAACACATTAAGGTATCCATATGCTTGGGTTTGTTGTAGTACTCTTCTTAACGTGGGAATCATCGACATACGAAACGCAGGCCCCGATTAACTGTTCACAGGTTTCGTTCAAACAGTTGTCCGGAGACTTGAGAGTGCAGTCTGACCCGTAGAACGTTCCCTTGCATGTACAGTTCCCGGGTCACATATGATGTCACAACCATCAGAACATGTCTGTTTGCACTGTAGCCCAAAATTACCATTGGGACAAGTGTCACTACAGATGTAGCCAGGACGTTTACATTGTAGGCATTTTTCGGATTTTTCCTCACATAAAGGACAGACACTAAGACACGACCCGGAGCAGTAGTGTCCATAGATCCCATGTGAACAGTTGCCGTGACACGTACCGATGATGACATTGTATCCTTTGCAGCACCCACTACACACTGCACAAAACGACCAAGAATGCCCGTCCAGCCTATAGGTGTCTGTAAATATTTGCACCTCACACACCGTCAGTGCACTGTCGGCCTGCGAAATGGTTGGTGAGAACTCAATCTTAATGTGTGCCATTGTCGCCTGTGTGGTGACTACAATAGTGTTCACAGAAATGTTTGGGTATGATATATCATTATTCCGGAACACTACACCGCCACTGTCAGAGAAAGCCTGTTGAGTGGCATTCTTTACCCGAATCATAGTGCCAGCTCGATAATAAATTTGAATGGTGAGAATCTTCTGGGACGTGGCATAGTTCAGATACCAGTAAACAGAATTGGTTCCACTTCTCAATTGTCTTTGTGTGCAGTCATTGTCATAGAGATTGGTCTTTGTTTTGCCATTAACTGCAGCCTCTGGTCCACATCCGTCTTCTGTATAGCAAGCATTAAATGTGTCGGTCTGGTTTGTGTTCTGTTTGAGAGTCACATTCCGACCACTGCCAATGTAGATGGAGCAGGTATTTGCAACTATTGCCCCTTCAATCCGTAACTTGTTGATCAGACCAGCCCGAGAGCAAAAGACATGAATCTCGTGCGAACTAACTACAAACCATGATTCATTGTTACATGAGGCAGAACCATTTAGTTTTACCGTGAAACTGTCTGGATCTGTTAAGTCATTCACATAAATCCTAAACCAGGAGAACGGCAAAGATTGATTGAGAGTTGCCTCAACTGATGTAGAATCTGTGTCCGGATTACATCTGGTGTTGTTGTTATCAAACAGGAAAGTAGGTTCAGATTTTTGGGCGTATTTGTAAACGAGATCCAAGTACTGACACATCATCATCATGTACTCTGCCGGTTGGCATAGGCGATCATGTCCCTCCACAATCTTCTATCTACAGTGCATCGTATCAGTTTTGTTGTTGACTGTTTTCCATGCCATGACACCAGGCTATCCAGTATTTTCTCTCTTTGTC
The DNA here is from genome assembly GCA_032433765.1 of Megaustenia siamemsis. Lineage (NCBI taxonomy): Eukaryota > Metazoa > Mollusca > Gastropoda > Stylommatophora > Ariophantidae > Megaustenia > Megaustenia siamemsis. The sequence goes on along the minus strand of JAVIAB010000047.1, from coordinate 97,212,671 downwards.
GTCCGCTATCTCTCTTTCCTTTTATTTTGCCAGTTGTAACCAAGTATTCCAACTTTCCTCTTCTCATGATGTGCCCGAAGAATGTTGATTGCTTCTTTCTGATGTTTTTTAAGAGCTCCCTTTTTGTGTTGGCCTCTTTGAGAACTTCCTCATTGGTCTTTTTATCTGTCCAGGGAACTTTCAACATTCTTCTGAGAAATCCCATCTCTGTAGCCTCTAATCGTCTTTTCATTTGTTTGTCTACTGTCCATGATTCGCTTCCATAAGTCAGAATTGGTTCTATATAGCACCGATGAACTCTCTTCTCATTTTTATTGACATAGATTTGTTGCATAAGATATTTTTCATTTTCTGAAATGCTATTTTGGCCTGAGCTATTCTGCTCTTTATTTCTGTGGTGCATCTCCCATCTGATGTAATTATTGTGCCCAAGTATTTGAAACATTGTACTTGTTTCAGATTTGTCTTGTTTATTTTTATGCTGCATGATGGTGATGATTGTTTCTTCGATATAACCATTACTTCTGTTTTCTTACTATTCAGACTGAGACCTTTCTTGTTGCTTTCTTCTACTATTATGTCTATCATTTCTTGTAGTTCGTTCTCTGTCTCTGCTATTAAGACTGTGTCATCCGCATATCGCAAATTATTTATGTTGTGACCATTGACTTCAATTCCTTTTTTGTCTACTATTGATCTCATAATATATTCGCTGTAAAGTGAAAACAAATTCGGGTGACAGAACACAGCCTTGTCTGACTCCTTGTTTTATATATTGGAATTGTCCTGTTTGGTTGTTAATTCGTATAGCTGCTGTTTGTTGCCAGTACATGTTTTTTATGATTCACAGATCCTTGCCATCAATGTTTAATTTCTCCAGCATATTTATTATTTCCACATGCTTTACTTTGTCACATGCCTTCGTGTAGTCTATAAAGCACATATATAGATCTTTCTTTACCTCAATAGATCTTTCTATCAATGTCCTTAAGATGTATATTGCATTATTGGTGCCCTTTCCTTCCACAAATCCACATTGTTCCTCTGATACTGGGGTCCGAAATACTCGTGCTGACATCTGTCATTGTTTGGGCATGTCCCTGTAGTTTTGTCACAAACTGAGTCATTATAGCAGTGACATTGTAATGTACAATTCGTCCCAAACCAACTGGCTGCACAAATTAGGTCATTAACTTACAAGGTCTCTAACGAAGTCAACATAATAAAGACTTGATCTACAGCGGTGGTTAACGAACTGTTTACAAACATTTATTATCAAACCGTGGTTACATTTCTAAAAATCTGCAAACTCGCTGTGATAACAAATAGCATTATGTTCAAAGTCAACATTGTTTAAACGATGGCTCAGACGCGATCATGCTTCCATCTTGGTGCGTCCCATCATTTCAGAAAATGAAAAATATCTTATGCAACAAATCTACATCAATAGAAATGAGAAAAAGAGTTCACCGGTGCTATATAGAACCAATTCTGACCTATGGAAGCGAATCATGGACAGAAGACAAACAAATGAAAAGACGGTTTAGAGGCCACAGAGATGGGATTTCTCAGAAGAATGTTGAAAGTTCCCTGGTCAGCTAAAGAGACCAATGAAGAAATTCTCAAAGAGGTCAACACAAAAAGGGAGCTCCTAAAAAACATCAGAAAGAAACAATCAACATTTTTTGGGCACATCATGAGAAGAGGAAAGTTGGAATACTTGGTTACTAATGGCAAAATAAAAGGAAAGAGAGACCGCGGACGACAAAGAGAGAAAATACTGGATAGCTTGGTGTCATGGCATGGAAAACAGTCAACAACAGAACTGATACGATGCACTGTAGATAGAAGATTGTGGAAGGACATGATCGCCTACGCCAACCAGTATGGCACATGATGATGACTAGTAAATTAAAAATTGTTAAAATATTGAAAAAAAAAAGCACATCTACTGATTCAAATGCGAATCTATTATCTAGAAGCTCCACGACAGTCACATGATTTTGCACACACACAAAAAAAAAACCAATAAAATGCTTTCTAATCCGTTCAATCTTAGACTAAGTCTTCCAGGTTATATTTGTCAGCAATTGTGATCCAAAAAAGAAATGACTGGAGCCCATGTGCATGGAATTGTACTGCGAAGTCATTTTTTTCATGACCTTTCACCTGATATATATAGTAACACTAATCATGTGATATCAACATCTCTGGTTAAATGCGTTAAAATTTCCGTCTGCAGTTCTCTGTAACTTCCTGACTGTAGAAAAAAATTGCTTTTCGGCACATCCGAAGTAGATGATATACAGTTTTCGAAAAATGTTATGTGTAGATAAACTTGAAGGAAGAAAAAACAGAGCAGAGTTTTACAAAAATGGCTTTTACTTGTATTAATTGGATGTATGGCTGTATACATAAAAAAAAAAACATTGTATACGAGTTACCTGTACTATTTGGAAGATATGTTTCCTAGATCACTCTACACTCCACTCATTATTTCACACCTTCACTATTCTGCTGAATCAAAATGCTTGCACAAGTAGCCCCACGACAAATGTATTGGCAATTATCAGACTTTTTAAACATTTTGAATTATCATTTGCCAACAACAAAGAATTGCAAGTTTTATGTTTATAATTTTTGAAAATGTCTAGAAAAAAATAACAGCTAATTTAATATGATATATTGAGACTTTACTGGAAATGCTAACTAAATGACAAACTCAGCAAATACAACAGGTCACTGTGATAATCATTAAGAATGACTGACTAAACACAACTGCCAAAAAATATTCATACTCACTCGGCATGAAAATGTGCCAGCAAGGATCTCCCATTAATGACGTTCATTAAAGTTGGTTTTAGCCCATTAGCTGAAAATCCCACAATGCAGTTTAGAATCGTTGGAACTGTGGAAGAGATAGCTGTTGTTACATTCTGATACATATAGACAGTGTTTTAGACCAGTGTTTGTATCTGCCCTGAGTCATACTTTTTGTCACATAAATTAACTTGCACAAGCAGTTATTCTACAATTTAAAAAAATTACTTCATAACAAGTCTTTCTACATATATTTACAATTATTTATTTCAACACAAGTATTTCTGCCTATATTTACAATTATTTACTTCAACACAAGTCTTTCTGCCTATAGTTACAATTATTTACTTCAACACAAGTCTTTCTGGGCACATTTACAATTATTTACTTCAACATAAGTCTTTCTGCCCACATTTACAATTCTTTACTTCAACATAAGTCTTTCTGCCCACATTTACAATTATTTACTTCAACATAAGTCTTTCTGCCCACATTTACAATTATTTACTTCAACACAAGTCTTTCTGCCCACATTTACAATTATTTACTTCAACACAAGTCTTTCTGCCCACATTTACAATTATTTACTTCAACACAAGTCTTTCTGCCCACATTTACAATTATTTACTTCAACACAAGTCTTTCTGCCTATATTTACATCAACACAAGTATTTCTGCCCATATTTACCTCAACACAAGTATTTCTGCCTATATTTACATCTATTTACTTCAACACAAAAAAGCATTTCTAGCTATATTTAAAAGTCCGGTCACTTCCACTGCAAGCTGTAATATTGTCTAGCGTTTTGATCTCTCTGTGTAGAGTGACTGCATTTGAAAGCGAGAAGGGGCAGCTTATATTTGTCCAGATTCTGAGACCCGTGCTGACAGTAAAGAATAAGATGCATACTGTAGTAACTAAGACACGTACTAATAGTAAGGAATAATATGTATACTGTAAGAGCGCACTAATAGTAAGGAATAATATGTATACTGTAGTAACAGTACCTAGTTGAAGGCTGCAGCGATGTGGTCAATTATAATATTAAATCATAAAATGAATAATAAAATTCAAGTATGTAATAATTTTCCTTCTCTAAAGCCCAACACATTGAAAGGGATATGAAAAGTACATCAGACGATTTTTCCCTTTTGTCTTGACCTTGGATTGACAAAGAATGTTATCTTTAGGGCACCAACAATGTTTATCTACTTTGTGCGGTGAATAGTCTTTCTTTACAAGGTGCTCTAAGACACATCCAAACTACTCATTTCTGCTGTCATTGTTCTATACTAGGTTGTCATGGGAGTCTTAGTGGCTGAATGTTTTTGTGCTCGCTTTCTGATCGAAAGGGTCTGGGTTCAATTCTCAAAAGTGGCAGATTTTCTTCAGAACAACAAGGCTTCTGGGTTCACCCAGCCTCTAAATTAGAAATGGGCACCTGATATTTTTCTGGGAAGTAAAGGCAGCCTGGTGTGATACTGACTACATTGCCAAAAAATGTGCAGTGGTTAATGAAAATATGGTCACTAACACCATATTACTAGCAAAGGAGTAAAGGAAACGTTAATTTCAGATTGTCTTGGCCTGAATCTCTTTTACCTTCCCCTTAGAGTCCTCCACATGGAAGAAGCAGACAATGTCAAATACCATTTGAACCAAGAATCTAAAGTCATAAGGGGATCTGTATTGACAATAACATCACCATGTATTTTCAGAGCAGTTATCAGTTGCAATATTTGTGTTTTCTCACTAATAAAAAGACAAGACAGGATCAAATCTACCAGTCTCAAAACAAGATAGAATACAGACTATCAGTTTTAAGACAAGACATAATGCAGACTTACAATGTCCACGCAGTCCATGCATCGATGTCACAAAGCCCTTTGGCCGTGGCAGGAGTACATGTCTCAATAATGGATAACCTTTAGCTTTGCAAATCTCCAGACTTGCTTTGTGCTTTTCTTCAGTAAATCGAGTTCCCTCGGGGAAGAGCAGCAGCTGAAACAAATAAATACACACACATATGACTCTCAAAATGCACTGGATCTATTTGCTTGCAGCATTTACAGGAAGTTCTAAATCTGAATTCACAAATTAAAACTTCACAATAATCTGATGACCATTGACTTATTAATATAATGGAATGTCTTTCGTACTATGTTTGTTCGTTCGTACTTATACTGTTGTTATTATTAGGCCATCTCGTTCTTTCTTTAACATGTTTATCAAGTCACTTCTCATCCTCTCGTCTTTGATGACAGTTGACAAAAGCTTGAGGTGTACAATAACACCAACACATATATATGTCTAAGCTTCAGTCAATATCAATATTACTTGGCGGTTTGAATGACGCTGAATCATGCACTTCTAGAATCATTTAACACATCACAGGTTATACTTGTTATCTATACACAGATCCCAAGTAGACTCACTAGATCAGTTAATCTATTCCCTTGGATCTAATACTGACCTTGTTCAAATGTCTTACCTAGCTAAAATAGTTGGGTAGCCTTTCTAACTGCTCTGCCCTAGTATCAGCCCTTGAATATTTTGCTCACTCACTTTCCTGACTGTCTTTCCTTGCTAATGTTCTTACTGTGACTAATTACTTCTCTCGGTGTGTGAGTCGTCTTTCTATCCACATGTGTGTGTGTGAGAGAGTGAGTCTCTCAGTGTATCTCTGTGTCTCTTTCCATTACTGCCCGCCTGAGAGTAAGATTTCCCATTTATATTAATGCCACTTCCGGTTTCAGTTATTGTCTATTCGTACCCGCAATAATTATTTGTTGACCTTGTGTCTGTCCACACACGCTATCTAGAGCCACTCCCAAATTAAATTATCATGCCCACTCATGGCCTCAATCTGGGTGTCTGTTACTAATTGTAATCCTGCTTTTCACGTTCATAAGACTATAAAGGGGGAAACGATACAAGATAGATTAAGATAATGGCCTGATATGAAGACAACAACAGAACTGATTAATAATTGTGTAGACAGAAAGTTGTGGAGAGACATAATCATCTATGCCAACAGGAACTGTACTTGACCAATGCATTCCAAGTCTCCCAGCACTGACAACATTACTCATTTAGAATTGTTTTATTGATATCAACAAGTCTATAAAAGTCAACAAGAAGACGGACAATAGAGGACAACATTATGATTTCTCTCTGCTGCAACCATCCCTGGTCTCAGCAGCGAGGCCCGGCTTAAAACGTCAATTACTCCTTGAAACGTCAATTACTCATCAACGGAAAAAATATGAGTACCTCCAAAGTAGAACTGCCTGTGCGGCGAGGGACCCTTGTGCACACGGCTGTCAGGGAAAAATGGATTAACACGTAAAATTCAGTTCCTAGTCTCTAGGGACTTTGTCAGAGGTAAAAGCTGGCGAATGGAAAAAAAAAAAAATATGATTTTTACTTTAAATAACTGGCTGCTGTGGCTAAGGCTTCTTTATGATTTGTTTACTAATCTGGCAGTTGCTTTATTACACCTTAAGTCTTTGCATCTATTTATTCTTGAAAATGTGTCTTCTTTTCTCTATGGTCCTTAGTGATTATGGAGCTATTCACACCTTATCTTTCTCAGAATCCTTGTTTCACTGTTATCTCTGTAATTAGATGTGATTTGTTTACATTTTCACAACTTCAATGTCCTACTCTTTCTGACACTTGCCTTCAGCATGTCACCTTATACCTGTTACAAACCTCAAACTAAAAACTATGTCTGCTTGTATAAATGCACCTTCAACAACTGGTGGGAACATCTAAAACAAAATACAAAACCACTCAGCCACCTCCAAATCCACTTAAGCAGAGAACGACAATAACGTCAGCAACATAGTACAATTAACAACAATGCCCGGAGATATGACTTCAATATTCACAAATAAAACTGTAATCAAGAAACTAATACACCACATAAGATCTGAATAGCAGTTCAGATCACTGATTGGCAAAACCCAAATTGAGCCAGACTTACAGTGACGTAATAACCATCAGGATAGTCTGTGGCCTGCTGCAAATCCTTTTGTATGATCTTCTGGTCATGTTCCCACTCTCGCTTTAGGAAAATGCTTTCCGTAAAGTACCAGGCCCAGCCTATAAGAGGTACATACTTCAAGAGTTGCTTCCCATAAATCTTTGTGTTCTGAAATAAAAAAAAAATACTTTCGATGACGGGATCCTAATACAGCACCAGCTGTAAGTCACCTGTGTGCTGCTGCGGCAGCCCAGAAAGGGTAATCAAGGATAGTGGTGCTATATCCAATGAAGCATATAAATTAAGGAGGGCTAGGCATAGGGGCTGACTACTCCATGTTTGAAAAAAAAAATAGGCTTCAAAAAAACTTCAAACGTGAACAAGTCAAATAAAAAAAATAAAGTAATCCTGCTATCCAGAGTAGATAAGAGCTCTCTAACACAAGCAGGAGAAACCCACTAGATTCTGGATCACTGACTCACCTTTTATTTACCAAGAATCTCTTTACAATTGGCACCTGGAATGAGCATACTCTAAATGAGCAAGAAAAAGCTGAACAAGTCGCAGCAGAAATAAAAAAAAAATGATAAAATATATATTCCAGGAATGCGTAAGACAAAATGGTTAGGAGCAGAAAGGATGAAGCTAAACACAGGATAGATGATTTTATTATCAGGGCACCAGGAACACAACATCGAGAAGGGGTAGCTATAATGTTATCAAGAGAAACACAGGAAGCACTGATTGAATGGGAAGCAGCAGGGCCAAAACTAATAAGAGCAACATTTAAAATAAAAAACAAAACAAAAATACACATTATCCAATGCTACACATCAACCAATGATAAGGAAGATTTAGTTAAAGATGCATTCTATAAACAGTTGCAATGTCAGATGGATGGAAGATGAGCCAACGATATTATAATCTTAATGAGAGATATAAACAGAAAAGTAGGAACAAATGATCATCGCTTTGTATAGGTCATGGAAGAACATTGACTCAAAGAAATAAATAAGAATGGAAAGACATTTGTGGTCTTCTGTGCCAAAGGACTAGAGGAACAATATTTCAACATAGAATATATAAAGCTACATGAGTGTTATAAGATCATAAAACAGAAAGTCAATTTGATCACATATGTGTTAAAATGTTTAGATCATCCTTACATGATGTAAAAGTACACAGAAGAGCAGATGTGGCATCAGATCATCATCTGTTAGTAAAACTAAAACTGAAAAGATATACAATAACACATATCTAAAGACAATATTTGAATGTGTTGTCCTTAAAGATCAAAAAGTAAAGGAGAAATGTGCTGTCACTGTATTCTACAAACACCAGGTCTTTAGACAACTAGAAAATATAATGAACACTGAAGACTATTGGAAGCAAGCTAAGGATATAAGGAAGGAGATGTGTAGAAACTCTGGGAATAAGAGAAGACCACAATAAGGCTGAATGACTGCAGAGATCCTGGAAAGTACTAAAGAAAGAAAGAAGATATAAATAAAAGCAAAATGAAAAGTACTAGGGGCAAGGCACAGGAAACTTACACAAAGAAGTCAGAAGATTCTTAAAAACAGATAGAGAATACATAGTTGAATTAGCTAATGCGACAACAAGCAAAGGAAATGTGAAAAAACTATATAAAAGCATGAAGAAATTGATTTTTTAAAAAAAACTCGTTAATGAATTTAACATGGATAAAAATCTGCTGAGCAATATAAAGAATGGTGTCAAAGTAAAACTGATCTATTCATAATGAACAAACTATCTCAAGTTTTCCATACAAAGTTTCATCTCCATAATGAACAAACCTAAAATAACTGCATTAGCAAAGAAAGAAACAACGATCCATGTTTTTAATCTGCACTACAAATGATCAATGTGAGCCCTATTGGTGACATGAGAGAAGCCAAGACTGTGTTCACACATGGCTTGTATCCTGTTTTTTATAAGTCTGTGAATGGCCTGGATTTTTTCGTCATCTCTATTCTTGGCGAGATGTTCGATCTTATCTAATGAGTCTATACCCATCAACTTTGCTTCCCTTATAAGTGCTCTTGTTAGTGTCTCGCTAGGTCTTCCTCTTTTTCTGTATCCTGTTTCCCACAGAAGAGCCTATTTGGAATTCTCTTGACGTCTCCTCTCAATGCATGCCCAACATATGTCCATCTTCTCTCCCTAATTGTAGATGAGATCGTTGGTTGCATGGCATTTCTCTTATCTCTATATTAGTCTTGAATTCACTCCATTGTACACAGGGTATTCTTCTATGGCACTTGTCTTCAAAACTGTTTAGTTTTCTCTCAAATCTCTTTTGTTGTTTTCCATCTTTCATATACATAGGTAAGAGTTGGTAATATGTTTGAGTTCAATATTCTAAGTTTGGCTTTTTTTCTTAGTATTTTTTTTATTTCCATATTTTGTCCAGGTTTTTAAAATTCACCAGTAAACTTTTAGAAACCCGCAAAAAAACATAATTTGCTGCAAACAAAGGTTCACCAGCCCATTTTATTGTTTAATTTGGCCTTGATTTGCCTTGCCCCAGAGGAACACAAGATGGCATTAACACAACACAAAATTTTTGTTTGATAAATAATAAAGGTGTGAAACACCTATAGAGAAAGCACTTACCCCTATGAAACACCTATAGAGAAAGCACTTACCCCTATGAAACACCTATAGAGAAAGCACTTACCCCTATGAAACACCTATAGAGAAAGCACTTACCCCTAACATCTGGAATCTCTCCGACAAGCACCAGGCCACCAACCAATCAATATCATATTTGTGATTCATGATACAAAGAACATGCTCCTGTCCTATGTAATTGAAATCCTCTTCTTTAATGTATACAACAATCTGCATTTGAGACCACCACTGAGCCAGGAATGTTAACTCTGTTGATTTAATAATATATAATTTAGTTCAAGCTAACATTGCTACAAATAAAATAAACATAAAATTGTATCTAGCAATCTAAATCTGTATCTAGTATCTAAATTTGTACAGAGAAAAAACAAACAATGTTGTTTTGGCAAAAGCTTTCATCGGGTACAAAACATAAAAATATACAAAGATCAACACAATAGATAAAACAACATGATCCAATATGATAGACAAAAACTGTTATAAAATAAACAAAGAAATATAAACACGAAAGCCAAATACTGATACAGTCAAGCTAAGATTGTTACTGTTAATGTTGCCATTCTACATTACAAATATCACAAAAAATACATTTTAAGTCATTTATCTTCCATGTTGTCAGAATGTGTGTATGTGACAGAGTGGGATCTAAGGGACAGAAACATGAACTACTAATGTCAGAGGGATAGAAACATGAACTACTAATGTCAGAGGGACAGAAACATGAACTACTAATGTCAGAGGGACAGAAACATGAACTACTAATGTCAGAGGGACAGAAACATGAACTACTAATGTCAGAGGGATAGAAACATGAACTACTAATGTCAGAGGGACAGAAACATGAACTACTAATGTCAGAGGGACAGAAACATGAACTACTAATGTCAGACGGACAGAAACATCATCTACTAATGTCAAAGGGACTGAAACATCATCTACTAAAGTCAATGGGACAGAAACATCAACTACTAAAGTCAAAGGGACAGAAACATCAACTACTAAAGTCAAAGGGACAGAAACATCATCTATTAATGTCAAAGGGATGGAGTCAATACACTGTCTAACCTTGACAGGCAATTATGTACAAAACTTGGCTAATCAAGTTTGACGATCAGAGTGACATGATAGGATTGTAGAGATTGTATTGAACAATGAGGAATTATGAGTTGTGCTATTCTTGTAGGCAGGATGTTGAACAGGTGTTGTAACTAGCTTGTTAGAAATAATATATAAAGATCCTATTTTGTCAGCGCTTATCTCTCTCTCTCTCTCTGTGCGTGTGAAGATATTCTATCTATCTATCTATTGACCTTTCGAGCCGTAACCGGCCCATAGGGCGTAGACCAAGATACACCTTCTCCTATATGAATTTTTGTTCTAGCAGTTTTCTTTTAAAGATATTTTATCAAATCTCGCCATCTGTCTCTGTTCTGTGCAAGCAGTTCTATCTCATTGAGGGAGCCGATTCCTGCTGCTCTTGCCTCTCTCATCAATGTTCTTCTCAGTGTCTCCCTGGGTCTTCCTCTTTTTCTTTTACCTGTTGTTTCCCATATGAGGGCTTGCTTTGCTATTCGATTATTATCTCTTCTCATCACATGTCCAACGTATGACCATCGTCTTTTCTTTATTACTGAAGATATTAGTGGTTGATTGGCGATTTCTCTAATTTCCTCGTTTGTTTTGAATTCGTTCCATTCTATACCAAGTATTTTCCTTAGACATTTATTTTCGAATGCGTTCAACTTTGTTTCTATATCTCTTGTTGTTTTCCAGCTTTCACACGCATACGTAAGGGTTGATAGTACATTTGATTTGAATAGCCTAAGTTTTGTGTTTGTGCTAATGAGTTTTGATTTCCACAACTTTTCAAGGCTTCTGAAAGACATTGCTGCTTTAGCCAGTCTGATTCTAATTTCTTTGCTCGTATCCCCTTCTCGATCAATGTGACTTCCAAGATAGATGAAGTGATCGATCTCTTCTACTGGTTTGTTTTCCATGTATATTATGTCACTTGTTGGAATTAAACTTTTCATGACTTTAGTCTTTTCATGATTGACCTCAAGCCCAATTTTGCTGGCTATTGATGATAGTTCATTTGTGTTTTCCTGCATCGAAGATATTATGTCAGAGATAATATATATATTTGAAGATCTTATTATATCAGAGATAATATATATATGAAGATCTTATTATGTCAGAGATTATATATATGAAGAACATTTGAATCTGTCGAAATATGTAGATATGATGATTAGGGTATGTGACTCCCCCACATGTAAGGGACAAAGTTAGCATATTTTATTATTTTAAACATTTTTTTTACTCCCTAACTTTCCCAATACATTTTGCTATTACTTCCCTCTCTTCAACTTTGTAACAGTACTTGTGAAATAAGAGAAGAGCAGTACTTGTTAAACAAGTGAACAAATTCTTCCAATTCAACATCTGCTAAGTATATACAGTCGAACCTGTCTAAGGCGACCATTCACGGGACTTTCAAAAACTGGTCCCATAGGACAGGTGGTCCTGCCTCACAGGTTTCACATAATAAATAGAGCGATAAAAAAATTTTTATCCTAAGCACTATGAAAACTAACCTGCAAATCAGCGTAATCCATGAGTAGAACATAGTGCACATGTCGGTCTACAATAGCCACTGGTTGGACACTTTTCATAAAACACGATAGTTAAACACACAAAAATAAAACACACATACACAGATTCCACTTATACTGTACATGTACGTGAATACACTCTAAGCGGGCAATGACTAATTCTTTAGTTAATTCCTGTAATTTATACGGGCCACGCAATGGTCTACTCTGGTCTAGACGGAACCGCGAAGTGATGTCACTTCACGAATCATAGATCTGTGTCTGCCGTGTTTCTCACACCAGTATTGACTGATAAACGTAACACGTCCCACTGTAATCTGGGACTCACTAAATACGGGAAAACATCAACACCTTTAGACACCTGTGTCGATCGTTTATGGCTCCCAGCGAGACGGAGAATGACTGGGTGGTCGTCGTAAACGGGATAAATAACATTGGCGGCGGTTAATTAGCCTGGTCTCTGGTCGCGTCATACGGTGAGCGCCGTAATCAGTGTTAGCATATAGTAAAATACTCGGGGAAATTGTAGACCCGGTCCTATAACCAGGGAAACGCTTTAAACAGGTGGTCCTAAGACCAGGTTCGACTGTAATATAAACTACCAGGGTGCACTTGAGGTCCTCACTGGGTTCTCCACTATTTTGTATACTGGGTTACTTCTGTAGACTTTGTCTTCATTATGATTAACTCATGACCCTAAATCTGGTGCAATGGAATGCGATAATCCATCGCACAATAAGCCCTATGAGTCACATGACTAAGATATTACTAAGAATCATCATGCGAAGAGTGTGAAACAAAATCAGTCCAGAAACTAGTGATGAACAGTGTGGTTTTGTTGAAGGTAAAGGAAAGAGCAATGCCATATACATCATAAGATTTTTAGTAGAAAGAGCCATAGAGGTGAAAACAGATCTATACCTATGTTTCATAGACTAAACCAAAGCATTTGACAAAGTAAAGCACCAAGAAATAATCACAATTTTAGAAAGCATAAACGTAGACAGCAAAGATCTAATAATAATGTAGAACATGTACTGGCAACAGACAGAGCCCATAAGAACCGGAAATCAATTGGGAATGTTTCAACAAATAAAACAGGGTGTTAGGCAAGGTTGTGTGCTGTCACCAGATTTGTGTTTTATATGTGTAGTGAGGTTATTTTAAGATCCATAAGGGACATGCCTGGAATAACAATCGGAGGTATAATATAAATAATCTAAGGTATGCTGATGATACAGTCTTAATCACTAAGAGCGAAAATGAGTTACAAGAAACGTTAGACATTATAGTGAAATAAAGCAAAAATAAAGGACTCAGCCTTAATAGCAAAAAGACAGAAGTAATGGTAACAACAAAGAAAAAGACATCACCTCAGTGCAAAATAAAGACAAGTGGAACAATATTAAAACAGGTAAATGAATTTAAATATTTGGGAACTTTGTTAACCTCAGACGGAAGATGTACAACAGAGGTGAGATGCAGAATGGCTCATGCAAAAGCAGCTTTCCTAAAAATGAGGAAGATACTATGCAATCCATTTTTGACAATCATCATCATTGAGTGCCGTCTCCGCAACGAAGGTTGGCTACCATGGAGCGCCATTCTGCTCTGTCTCTTGCTTTGATGGTGCAGGTTGTCATAGCCTGATTTGTCCATCTTTTGATGTTACTCGTCCATGTTAGTCTTGGTCTGCCTCTGCTACCTTGTATTTTCCCCTCCAGGATTACTTTTAGTAGGCTGCTGTGTCTTTCAACATGGCCCAAAAATCACATTTGTCCTGTTTGAATTGTGTTTAGTAGTTCTCTTTTCATTTTTAGTTGTTTTAAGACTTCATCGTTTGTTTTCTTTTCATTCCATCCAATTCTACCTATTCTTCTATATATCCACATTTCAAAGGCTTCAATTCTCTGTTCCTTTTTCTTGTCTAATATCTATGTTTCTACACCATATTGGAATATTGAGAAGATGTAACATTTTGCTATTCTTAGTTTTAGCCCTGGTGTTATTTGTTTTGATGATAGTATGTTATTCATGACATTAAAATTACTTTTTGCCATTCCTATTCTTTTGTTTATTTCAGTTATACATTTTCCATCACTGGTTATAAAATGTCCAAGGTAGTTATAGTTCTGAACTGTTTCAAGGTCTATTCCTTCAATTTTGATATCCACTTGTGGGTTTTGAGTATTTTCTTTGTTTATGATCATAGTTTTAGTCTTTTTGATATTCATATCTAGTCCATATTTTTTGCTTGTCATGTTTATTTCATTAAGTAATTGTAGATCTTTAGGATTTTCTGCTAGTAGTACAGTATCATCAGCATATCTTAGGTTATTAATTATCTTTCCATTAATGTGTGGGCCTGGCATCTCTAAGATGTTTTTAAAGATTTGCTCAGTGTATAGATTGAACAAGTTTGGTGATAGGATGCATCCCTGTCTTACTCCTCTTTTTATATCAATGGGTGTAGAGTTCTCTATGTTATATTTTAATATTGCTGTTTGCTCCCAGTATAGATTACATATTAGTCGTATGTCCATGTCATCTAGATCTCTCTCTGCGATCAAGACTCAATCAGAGTAGGATTTCAGACTCTCACATGAAGACAGCTGTCTGTTTAAGTGAATTGATCAACCCCACAGACAGAACATCATAATTAGTCTGTTAGATCCACTCTGATTGAATACCTGTTAAAATGTTACAGCTTTCCTTAGCCTTTGATTGTCCCCAATCTTCCTGCAAGGCAGCAGATTGTCTTTTCTGTAGGGGGATTCAGCCCTTAGATGGTCGGCCCTCCCAGGTTTACTAGCACCATCTGCCTGAGTCACTAGAGGTGACTAACACAGACATGCACACACAAAGATATGAGATATGACTAAACACAGTCATGCACACACAAAGATATGAGACATGACTAACATAAACATGAACTCACAAAGACAGGAGATGTGACTAACATAGACATGCACACACAAAGATATGAGATATGACTAAACACAAACACACAAAGATATGAGACATGACTAATATAGACAGACACACATTAAGATATGAGATGTGACTAGCATGGACATACACATAAATATATGATACATGACTAACATAGACATGCACACACAAAGGTATGAGATGTGACTAACATAGACATGCACACAAGGATATGAGATATGACTAACATAGACATGCACACAAAGATATGAGATATGACTAACATAGACATGCACACAAAGATATAACACAGATACATACTAAGATATAAGATATGACTAAACACATATACACACAAAGATATGAGACATGATTAACACGGACATACACCAAGATATGAGATATGACTAACATGACACACACCAAGATATGAGCCATGGCTAGCACACACACACAAGCTAAGATATGAGCCATCACTAGCACAGAAACACACTAAGATATGAGCCATGGCTAGCACAGAAACACATTAAGATATGAGCCATGGCTTCTCAGAAACACACCAAGATATGAACCATGACTAGCACTTTAACACATTAAGATATGAGCCATGGCTAGCACGGAAAAACACCAAGAAATGAACCATGGCCAGCACAGACACACACCAAGATATGAACCTTGGCCAGCACAGACACCCACTAAGATATGAGCCATGGCTAGCATGGATATACACCAAGATATGAACCATGGCCAGCACAGACACACACTAAGATATGAATCATGGCCAGCCCACACACACACACCAAGATATGAGCCATGGCCAGCACATACACCCACCAAGATATCAGCCATGGCTATCACAGACACCCACTAAGATATGAGCTATGACTAGCATGGATATACACAGAGAATTGAGCCATGGCTGTCACAGACACCCACCAAGATAGGAACCATAGCTATCACATACACACAAACAGATATGAGCCATGGTTAGCACAGACAACCACCAAGATATAAGCCACGACTAACATATACACTTGGTAACATCCACCAAAGTTTGTCTGAGGTTCTTGGTAAAGTTTCTACTGACGACCACCAAGCTCAAAAACTTGCTCCTGCTTGTCCCGCTATTTTTCATAAATCCAAATTGCTGCTCATCTAATTCAGCATTGATTTTATTCTGAATCCTTCCTTGTATAACTTTTAGCAAGATTTTTGTAACATGGCTCATTAGGCTAATTGTTCTAAAGTCACTGCATTCAACTGCACCATTTTTGACAATAGAAACAAGAAAAAGAGTTCTTAAATGTTATGTAGAGCCAGTCTTAACATATGGATATGAATCATGGACAATTGGACAACAGACAAGGAAATCACTGGAGTCTGTAGAAATGTGGCTTTACAGAAGTATGTTGAGAACACCATGGACAGCTATGAAGAGTAATGAAAACGTTCTGAAAAAGAGCAAAAAAGAGAGCTAATTTCCAATATTAGGAAGAAACAATCATCATCTTTAGGCCATGTAATGAGAAGGGAACAGCTGGAATATATTGTAACAATTGGAAAAATAGAAGGATGAAGAGATAGAGGGAATCAAAGAGAAAAGATGCCAGACAGCTTAAGAAAATGGCTTGGCAGAAGGTCAACAACAGAAATGATAAATAACTGTCGAAATCGAAAGTTGTGGAGAGACATGATCACCTATGCCAGCAGGCATGGTACTTGATGACCCTAACACACTGAGCTCAACAAATAGTTATATTTGACAAATAACTTCCATCAATACAAATTAAATAAAAGAAAACTTGTGACTATCATAAACAAAGAGCTGTGCATTTAATCCTAATCTATTTCTTATTTAAATGGTTACAGCTCAAACTAATTTATTTGATATAATTCAATATTTAAAAAAACACATTTATTGTGTAATAATTTTGTAGTAAATTTCTAGTACAGACAATATAATTTATGATCCATGCATCCATTTTAACCCAAATTGATTTCATAAGTTTTTATTTAAAAACAAAGAAAAAATAATGCCTGTGAAGAGTTGAAAGCATTTTATCACAAATCAATATTGCATAATTTCACCAAAAAATCCCCGTTAATGTCACAGGTGTGATGTTCAGCTTTAAAAGTGAATAAAAAAACAAAATGTCGCTCAGGTTTGTACTAACACGCCAGCTGCTAAAAATAGCATTAAAAAACAGTGAAAAGGAGGATTGTTAGACTTGATCTTGATAATGGTGATTCTAAATAGCGGCTGAATAATTATTCATGATATGTTTATGTTATAGCACTCATGGGACTACAGTTGGCCTCACTACATTAACAATTGTCAAGTTTTTGATCTCTTGAATTTGTAGTTAGAGGCCAAAGAGTTGGGATTTCTCAGAAGAATGATGAAAGTTCGCTGGACAGTTAAAAAGACCAATTAGAACATTTTCAAAGAGGCCAAAAAGGGAGCTCCTAAAAAACATTAGAAAGAAAAAAATCAACATTTTTTCTGAGACATGATGAGAAGATGAAAGTTGGAGTACTTGGTTACAACTGGCAAAATACAGGGAAAGAGAGGTCGCGGACAACAAAGAGAGACGATACTAGGTAGCTTAGTGTCACGGCATGGAAAACAGTCAACAACAGAACTGACACAATGCACTGTGGATACAAAATTGTGGAAGGACATGATTGCCCACGCTAACCGATAAGGCACATGATGATGAATTTGTAGTTGCAGGTCTGATGCAATAACAACAATCATATGCTGCAAACATTGATGACAACAGCTTCAGGCTAATGTAGCCACATTTTTCATGCGCGCGACAAGGTGACTGCAAGGTCCAAATCTAAAATAGAATCTTCTGCCCCATGTGAGGCACATATGATCAAAAGTGGTCATATTAGTGCTGGTTATTTTTTACTTTTTGGGATGCATTTTATTGTGATTCATCAATTTAGCATTTTCTCTGTGAAATGACCATCTATTGTAAAGCAACTTCATTTGGGTGGTTCTGCCACCAGGGTTTCCCAGAACAACACTGAAGTTCTACATATAAATCTTGAGAGAGTCTATAAAATATATCTACTGTCCACTGGCTAGATGTTTCATAACGTAACTTTTATTTCACATTTGATCTGTCTATGGACCATTTCCCTTTTATGAGTTCCAAGTTCAATATATTTTAGGGATGCAGTTGTTGTCAATCTTCCAACCTAACCCAGCCACTTTAATTTGCAGCTATTAACTATTGTTATATGGATGTGAGCATAGAATACTACAGGACATATTGAATCACATATTTACACTCATTTGATAGCAAGATTTTTTAACAGTACAGCAGAATTTAGTGGGAGATCTGGCTAGAGACATTCAATACAACATTCTGTGGGAGAACAGCAGAATGTAACATTTTATCTTTACAACTAATTTTTATCCCTGACAGTGCCTGACATTTACTTCCAGACTTTATTATTGTACACAGTACCTTAAAAGTTCTTAACTTAAACAAAATGTCTGTTCAACTGCACAATACTTACGTGACCAATGAGAGTATGCCAGGTGTACATTGATTTTACGGTACAGGTGTCGGTTGAAAGGCCATATAGCACATGAACACAACATGAGGAAAGTTACAATCAAGCCGGACATGACGAAGATATATCCTAGAATCAAGTGGACCAGCAGCAAGGACTTTATCTGTTGGAATATGCCCATGATGCCCAATGAAAATCCTGAACCTTCTGAAATAAAAATAAAGTAGTTATTTGCTGTCAAAAGAGAACAATCGTTAATTGTTATTGGCTATGGAAGGCCTCGGTCTCACAGCAAACGAATTAAAATCCATAATTGCTCAACCGCCCGTGCCAGTGGAATCATCCGAATTACCAACTCATCTCCCAAACAAAGAAAGGTAACTGTAGTCCCCATCGCAGCAGTCTCAGCACACGCCAAAAGACATAAGGCGAAACCGCGCAGAAAGTGAACACAGCCAACTGTTCCCCGTCATACGATATCATCATTCATCGCAAACAAGAGGGATATCGAAGCAGGATCAAAACGGATGAGACACACAGCTCACGGTGTGCACAGAGCACTTAACTCAGTAGCTCCTGCAACAAGCCGGACTTGGAATATGAGGAAACTGCAAGAAGGAACACTTTTCAGACATAGCCCTCAATGGTTCCCGCCGCCTATCCACCATACACCATGGGAGTTTACGTCCTCCCGAAAACGATGATCGTCGTAGCACCTGATGATGTTAGGCCATCATTGATGACTCCAATTCCAAACATATAGACACACAGTGGTGGTAAGTTATCATTTCCAATCCAACAGAAGCCACATGACCTGTAGTTAGTAAAAACACAATTGATGATGTTCTCCGCTCCCTTCTTGTAGCTGCCGCCACACAATTCTGATGTCTCATTATCTTGGACATCATTCAAGAACAATGTCAGATGAACATTCCATAGATATGGCTTTGCTGATGAAGTGCTTGGTGCAACAGTTGTATCAATCATACTGGAGGCTCCTGGTCTGTGGTCATTAATATCACAGAAGGCACATGATGTTGTTATATTCAGAATTTCTTTCTGTGGTGTAAATATGTGGCACACACATGGAGCGTGGTTTGTGGTCACAGTAATCCCATTAAAGGCAATTCTAGGGTAGCATGGCATAGCTGTTTCAGAACAGCACAATCCTGTGATGTTTTCTGTGTTCGCTATAAA
This sequence comes from Megaustenia siamemsis, assembly GCA_032433765.1. NCBI lineage: Eukaryota > Metazoa > Mollusca > Gastropoda > Stylommatophora > Ariophantidae > Megaustenia > Megaustenia siamemsis. The sequence continues at coordinate 97,192,933 of JAVIAB010000047.1, read as the reverse complement.
GCTGCTGCTGCTACCCAATCCTGACCAATTATAGGTGTGGACATTATTCACTTGCAATGACAAAACTGCTTCATAAACCTCTGGAAGCGAATCATTTATGGGATTAATAGTACAATTTATTCTTCCATCGGGGATATCTTCATTGAGTCCCCCCAAAAAAGTCTTTGGTTAAAAAGCACATATGCTTTTGAGTTAAACACAAAATGAGCCCACTTCATAGATTTAAAATGATCCTTGCCACCAATGTCATCCGTTTGCACAAGTTAGGTCCTTAGCAACCAAGGTCACAAACTAAGCTATCAATTTAACGACTTTATCTACAGCGAAGGTTAACGAACTGTGAACAAACATTTATGTTCAACCCCTGAATACATTTTCAAAAATCTGCCAACTCGCCGCAATAATATATATCGTGGTATTCAAATTAAACATTGCTTAGTCCATAGCTCGAATGTAAAATCAATAATGTGAGAAGCATGTTTCACTAACTATCTACTAAAAGCAGATGGCAAGTTGCAACATGAGTAAAGATGCTGATGGTCCAGACTATAATCTGTAATAATAGCAGCTTACAGACTATAACACTCCTCGTGTAAACAGTTTTATATGTTTGTTTAACCCTTTCCATATGTTTAGATGCACTGTGAGCCATGCCGATTTCAGTTGTATATGTTTAGCACTTACCGTCATCAAACTGTACTCTTTTTTACATGTCTTGTATCATCTTGGTATTGGTGAAATCTAATTCCTTGTTCAATTATCTAAAATTTCATATACAATATAACCCCGGCTGAACCAGATGGGATTTTTATTTGTGATTTCTCTCTGCGGTAACCACCCCTGGTCTCAGCAGCGAGGTCTGGGCTTGAAATGTCAATTACTAATCGACTGAAAAAAATGTGTGAACCTCCAAAGTCGGAGTTATATGCCTGTGTGGCAAGGGACCCCTGTGCACATGGCCGCCAGCGAAAAATGGATCAAGAAGCAAAATTCTGTTCCTATGCACTAGGGACTTTTCCAGAAATGAAAGCTGGCGAACAAAATAATAAATACAAAATATACAATATGTTACGTTTTAGAAATATAAAAACGTGTAGATTGATATTTGAAACTATGAAACATTTTGTCTGTAAAATCTCTTCCATTGCATTGATAAAAACCTTCAGTACTTAAAGAGGTATTAGATGTATTTGAAAAAGAAAACATAAGTCAGTTATGTCAATGTTGAAAATTTAATTTTAATAGCAAAGAACACACACACATAAATTTATCAAATTATTCACAGGCAAAGAACTGAAAATTGTTGATTTTACAAGAGATGATCAAACTGAATAACATACTGTGCAAAGGCTAAAGAAACCGACATCTGGTCATGAACTTTTTTAAGAAATCAACTCTGTAAATGAAGATGAACATTGAAAGAAACGGTTTAGCTGGCATGTCCTCTCCAGGGTGCGAGCTTGGTAAAAATAGAAAAAGACAAGTTATTGCCCATGCAACATGTTTCTTCTCTTCACGCAGGCGAGCGATCCAAAGGTCTAGCAGGGCAAGAACATTTTGGTGCAAACTATATCGCAGGAGTTGCCAGAACAATGTTGAAAACAACACAGAACTGCCTTAGGGATTCCAACTCTGGATTTTTCCTCAGAGTTTACTCCCGAAGTCTATTCCAAGAATGGACTACCACTAGACAGAGAGGGTCTATAATCGAAGTTGACCTCCTCGATGCATTGCCATTTTTAGGCTAACAGATTTACTTGGGGAGGAGGTTAAAAGAGCAGAGAAGAAGGTGGCTAATTTACTAAACTATGAGAGATTGAGAGGTGAACAGAGAAGTAAGAAGATAAAGGGATAATAGGAAATGTATAGATGAACAACATAAAGTGGCAGAAGAAGCAGCAAATAAAGGAGATATGAAAGAACTGCACAACAGCACAAAGAAATTAAGTGAAAAATACAAACAGATCAATGCCTTTATTAAAGATAAGAAATGAAATCTGCTTAGTAATATAAGGGAACAAATGAAGAGATGGAAGGAGCCCTTTGAAGAACTCTTGAACAGACCCGGCCCAAATAATCCTCCAGATATACTACCAGCAGAAGAAGAGTTACACGTCAACTGAGGAAAACCAAGCAAAGAAGAAATAATGAAAGCCATCAAGCTATTAAAAAATGGTAAAGCCACAGGACCAGATGAAATTCTTCAGAAACCATCAAAGAAGATATTAACATCTTTACCTTGATGTTACATAATCTACTAGAGAAAATTTGGGAGAGGGAAGAAATACCTAAAGACTGGAAAGAAGGCTACTTGATAAAACTACCAAAGAAATAAAAAGGCAGCTCCAAAAAAACATCAGAAGGAAACAATCAACATTTTTTGGGCACATCATGAGAAGAGAAAAGTTGGAATACTTGGTTACAATTGGCAAAATAAAAGGAAATAGAGATCGCAGACGACAAAGAGAGAAAATACTGGATAGCTTGGTGTTATGGCATGGAAAACAGTTAACAACAGAACTGATATGATGCACTGTAGATAGAAGATTGTGGAAGGACATGATCGCCTACGCCAACCGGTATGGCACATGATGATGACCAAAGAAAGGAACTTTACAGCAGTGCACAAATTATAGGGGAATTATGCTACTATCAGTGCCAGGAAAAAATATTAAGCAGAAATCATTCTGGAGAGACTAAAAGAGGCCATAGAGAAACATTTGAGAAATAAACAAGCGGGTTTTAGGAAAAACAGATCATATACTAATCAAATAACTACCCTATGTATAATAGTTGAACAAAGTTTAAAACTACAGTTCCCACTTTATATAGGATTCATAGATTATGGAAAAGCCTGTGATAGTTTGGACAGAGGAATGGAAGTTACTGGGTCATTACAGAACCCCCTTAAAATTTAATAACTTGATAATAACAATGTATGAAGAAATTAAATGTGTTGTGCACAAAGGGCAGCTAACAGAAGCATTTGAAATAAAAAACAGGAGTACGGCAGGGATGCCTTCTATCTCCATGTCTCTTTCTACTGGCCATAGATTGGATTATGAAAATAATAACTCAGAACAACAGAAATGTAATCCAGTGGTCACTGACCAAGCAACTTAATGATTTAGACTTTGCTGATGACATACATCAACGTTCAACATCATTTGGAAAACAGAGAAGACGCCTCATAAATGGAAAAAAGGAATCATTGTTAAGATCCCAAAAAAGGGCAATCTTAGAGATTGTAACAACTGGAGAGGCATGACACTTTTGTCAGTTGCCTCAAAATTATTCTGTAAAATCATCCTAAATAGAATAAAGGATTCAATAGATACAGTAATGCGTGAAGAACAGGCTGGGTTTAGAAAAGGGAGAAGCTGTCTTGACCACATTTTCACTCTACGACTTATATTGGAGGAACACATTGAAAAGCAAAAACCTTTTGTACTTAACTTCATCGACTTCAAAAAAGCATTTGATAGTATTCATAGAGATTCTTTGTGGAAAATTCTGAAGCAATATGGCTTACCATCAAAAATCATAAATATTATCAAAGACATGTATGATGGTTACACATGTGCAGTTCGAACAGAGGAAGGACTGAGCGAATGTTTCCCAATAGAAACTGGGGTTAAACAAGGATGTATTTTATCGCCCTTGTTATTTGGAATTGTTATGGACTTCATAATGAAGAAATGCTGCACTGGTAATAAAGGCATCGAATGGATACAAGGAGACCATTTGGAGGACCTCGACTTTGCTGATGACATAGTTCTCATCAGCAGTCAGATAAAAACGATGCAGGAAAACACAAATGAACTATCATCAATAGCCAGCAAAATTGGGCTTGAGGTCAATCATGAAAAGACTAAAGTCATGAAAAGTTTAATTCCAACAAGTGACAAAATATACATGGAAAACAAACCAGTAGAAGAGATCGATCACTTTATCTATCTTGGAAGTCACATTGATCGAGAAGGGGATACGAGCAAAGAAATTAGAATCAGACTGGCTAAAGCAGCAATGTCTTTCAGAAGCCTTGAAAAGTTGTGGAAATCAAAACTCATTAGCACAAACACAAAACTTAGGCTATTCAAATCAAATGTACTATCAACCCTTACGTATGCGTGTGAAAGCTGGAAAACAACAAGAGATATAGAAACAAAGTTGAACGCATTCGAAAATAAATGTCTAAGGAAAATACTTGGTATAGAATGGAACGAATTCAAAACAAACGAGGAAATTAGAGAAATCGCCAATCAACCACTAATATCTTCAGTAATAAAGAAAAGACGATGGTCATACGTTGGACATGTGATGAGAAGAGATAATAATCGAATAGCAAAGCAAGCCCTCATATGGGAAACAACAGGTAAAAGAAAAAGAGGAAGACCCAGGGAGACACTGAGAAGAACATTGATGAGAGAGGCAAGAGCAGCAGGAATCGGCTCCCTCAATGAGATAGAACTGCTTGCACAGAACAGAGACAGATGGCGAGATTTGATAAAATATCTTTAAAAGAAAACTGCTAGAACAAAAATTCATATAGGAGAAGGTGTATCTTGGTCTACGCCCTATGGGCCGGTTACGGCTCGAAAGGTCAATAGATAGATAGATGACATAGCTCTCCTATCACACAACCATTAACAGATGCAACATAAAATGAGCATACTTGATGAGAGATCACAACAGCTGGGACTAAAAATAGAGATAAGATCAAATTATGAGAATTAATGTAGTTGGCAATAACCAAATAATAATAGAAGAAATACCTCTACTATACATACAATCTTACATATATCTGGGCAGTAATATAGACAAAGAAGGAGGAACAGGGAATGGTATCAAAATAAGGATATGAAAAGCAAGAGGAGCACTCGTTGCACTGTGAAACATATGGCAGTCCAAAGAAAATAGGTTAAATACAAAAATAAAAATTTTGAACTCCAATGTTAAGTCAGCCTTACTATATGACTAATGACTGTAAACATGAAGAACAACAAAAATGACAGTCATGAAGATACAGACCTTCATTAATGGATGCTTACGGAGAATAAAAATAAAAAGATGGAAATGGCAGAACAAAATCACTAACATAGAATTAAGGAAATGTACTGGTCAAATACCTGTGGTTAAAGAGATACAGCAAAGGTGATGGCGCTGGATAGGAGACAGACTGCCCAACTGAAAGTATTACGCAACAAGCCCTTTTTTGGAATTCCTGAGGAAAAAGACAAAAAGGAAGACCAAAATATTCTTGGAAAAGACAGATAGAAGAAGAGATCAAGATGATGGGGAAGACATGGGATGATCTTAAAAGAATGGCAAGAAACAGAATGGCTTGGAAAGTGTTTGTTGAAGACCTTCACTGGGAGCTGAAAGTTAGAAGAACATACTTAAGTAGAGCTATTAGTGCAATTATGCATACATTTTATTTTAATAAAATTGTATGTGAGATATTTATTAGAAAAAAGATGCAGATAGCTGAACAGATTGTCTGTTTTCCCTTGATATATTATGCCTTGTCACTTGTAAAGCTGTTGTAAGGTTGATTACATTACTAGAACAAATCTTACAAATAATGGCCAACCATTTAAAATAATGTACATAGTGAAAGGCTGAGAAAGGTGTACAGTGTACAATGAAAAAACGTGAGCTATTTTTTTTTATCAACGATGAAAGCCAAGAAAATTGTAAGGAAAGAATATAGAAAAGAAGGAAAGTTTAAAAGAAAAAGTAGTCAAGTCAAGTTAGTCACCACTAGACCTCATTCATGGGAGAGACAAAAATAAGCAGAGAAAGCCAGTCAGGTAAATCTTTCATGATAGAATTTTGAAAAAGAAAGGTATTTGATAGTAATAAAATGATACAAAATAACAACACAGAATTTACAAGACCATAAACTATGATAAACTAAACTCATGTAATTGTAGTATAACTGCAGGAGAATATTAAATGGGGTGTGATAACTTTCAAAACAAAGTCTTAACTTTTAAAGTAACTGTTTTTTTTCCTTCTTTCATTGATTGATAATAATTGGAGACAATAGTATAATAATAATACTATACAGATACTATATATATATTACTTAAAACTTAATTATGGCATAACATAATTGTCGGTCAATCGTGATCCAGATACTGATATAGGTCAATAATAATAATAATATTAAACTTATTAAAATATTTTGTTCTTTTAAAGAAAGATAATATTATATTACATTATTCATTATAAACAGAAAATATGGAACATAGACTGGAAAAATTAATCATACGTAAAGTAGAAATGAGTAGGTTTGACTTAGGAAATGGTAATATACCCGAATACCGTAATATAATGAATGTTATTTATAATGAGCAACATGATCGCCTGCGCCAGATGGTGGTGCGACATTGGAGGAATTGTGAACGACTGAACGTTCGAGCGTTGCTGTACTCTTTGATTTTATACCAGAAATATATTTTATTTAGATCATGATTTCCCCGAACTTACCCGTGACAAAACAATATAGAAGCAGAGCGAGAAGACATTAAATGATTGTCAGTTTGTGGAGTGAAGTGGTAGCAGGACTGGCCTGACACGATCCTTCCATTCCTGGGCAGACGTCGTCGGAACAGACATGACCTTTCACCCCTGACACACGCGCACTCCCCTCGATGTCGTAATGTCGTCTGCACCAACCTCGTCCACAAACACAAAAAATCAACATATTTAACAGCTCATTTCCAGATATAATATCCGATAACTCATTTATAATAAATTGAGAGTTTCTTCTAGAATACCTATTTTACGATAATGATGATGATGCAATGTTTGGTCAACATGTGAAAAGTAGACTCAAACAAGAGGACACCAACAAGAGCCTTCCCTTCTAGTCGACATCTTTCAATTTCTTAACTTTATACTTTGTTGTCTAGGGCCGTATTTCACGTTTGTGGATATATTTTTTAACAGAATAAAGCGACTGTAGTGTATTGATATTTCTTGGTATGAGGAATATCGAAATAATTCGTCTGATGAGAAAAGTTGTGTTGTTGAAAAGTGTTAGATCAAAGAGCCGGTTGTATTTGAATTTGAGGACGGCGTGAACAAACTGACACTTCAAATACACAATACAGGACAAGTCCACTGTCCCAGGCTACTGACTGAAGGTAAGGGAGGTCTTTTGTTGTTCTTTGCGGCGTTATAAGTAATTATTCCCCCGTGTATGAGTGTGTGTTCACACTTACAACTGTACACGTACTTCTTTAAGTTCTGTTCTTACTTAACTAACGACGCAACTAAACTTGACTTACAAGTCATTAGTCAAGACACCGGCGGCGTTGCGTGGTGTTTTTTATTTATAATCTTACTTATTCATCATTACTCATTATCTATTTTAATCCTTTTTCCAGCTGCTCTTATACGTGCCAGATCAAAATTTCGAAATGACGAGATGTTGTAGTACCCACAGCTTAGTCCTAAATATAATTTCAAGTCTGCCCAGTTCTGAGAGTTCTCCTTCATTTGATTATAGACCAATAGCATCAGTGATACTGATCAATGGCATCATTATCAATCATTATAATTCGATCATTCACAGCTATTTCTAGTCTATCTCTAACAACAAAAGTAGTTTTATGACACCTTTCCCAGATCATATGATTCATGAATGGAATGCTTCATTAGCATTTTGCGTTCCACCGTGCAAACACTTGTTCAATAACATAACTCATCATAATCATTTGAAAGATCTTCAAACATAGGTTTTTATTATTTGCCTGACAAAAATCTGGCAGCTTATTTTTTATTTGACCGTGGCACAATTTTCAACAGTTTAAATGTATTTCTTTCCTATGTTCCCAGATTGACCATATTGCCTTTTTAATTTCATCTAAATTTCCTGTGTTTGATCTAATCGCCCCTCTGTAGTGACCCTGAATTCTTTTTATTGCTATTTTTGTCAGTCTTCCAACACCTCCAATTCCTTTATATTTTTTACCATTTTCTTCAAATAGTTTGCTTTTGTTGGCAGTAATTTTATCTGATTATCTAAATACACAGAAGTTAACAAACCAATATATGCCTGCTTCATAGACTACACCAAAGCTTTTGATACACCACAAACGACTTATAGAATGCCTAAAAGAGATACATCTAGATGACATGGACATACGACTAATATGTAATCTATACTGGGAGCAAACAGAAATAATAAAATATAACAAAAGAACTCTACACCCATTGATATAAAAAGAGGAGTAAGACAGGGATGCATCCTATCACCAAGCTTGTTCAATCTATATACTGAGCTAATTTTTAAAAACATCTTAGAGATGCCAGGCCTACAAATTAATGGATAGATAATCAATAACCTAAGATATGCTGATGATACTGTACTACTAAAGAAGGGAATTGCACACCAAGGGATGTGGAAGTAGAATTAGTGCAGTATGGTACGCAGAGGGAGAGAAGTGACGTGAAAGAAAGATAATGACGTAGTGAGCGAGAGACGGTTGGGAAGGAACAACGAATAGAGTTAGTTGGAGATCGGCAGCGATACAGAGCGGTTGACTAATTGAGAGCCATGGAAGGCAAGAGTAATCGTAGAGAAATATGAAGCGAAGAGGCTGAGATGGAACCCAAAGGATAGCCCGAGTCAAAGGAAGGACATGAGGACAGGATTGACCAGCAGGGGAGAATTAATCAGATAAACTCAGCGACAGATATTTGCGAATGGACGATTGCTAACAGAGCCGGCAACAGAAATAGTTAGAATAGGGAGGTCCGTTCGATGGGGAACGGACTAGATTGAAAAGGAAAGCAAACCTGAATAAAATGCTGGCTGAAATCGGATGCACTAGGCCACTGACGCAGAACACGTTTTAACAGGTGCTCAATCATGGTGGATCTAACAGACTCTATCTATCTATCTATCTATCTTTCGTTCGCCTGAAGCATTGTCTATATCTGCAATGTCGTTTCCTGTATAAATGTTACTGTCTTTTGTAATTCTTGCAGTGGCCCATATAGTTTTGTCTGTAGTGTTGTATCTATGGGCCAATGGATTTTCCTCAGTCTACTATATTCAGTGCAGTCTTGAAGTATGTGTTCAGCAGTCTGGGGCGCCTGTCCACATGTACAAGTAGTTGAGGTGCCGATCTTGAATTTTGTATACATGTGACTATGGAGTCGATTGTGTCCTGTTCTGAGACGTATAATGATAACTTGTTCATATCTATTCATATTATAAAAGGCATCCTGATTTGGGGCTTGTGGTCCTCTGATTGATTTGATTATCTGTTTCTTATGATGGTATGTAACAGGTGTATCTAGTTGTGTGCCTGTTGAACCTTCCTTTGCCAACTGATCTGCTTTCTCATTTCCTGGTATTCCACAGTGAGATGGGATCCACTGCAGGGCAACCCTGTGGTGCTTGCAGAGTTCAGTCAATAAGGTCTGCAGATGTGGTAATTTTCTGGATTGTAGTGCCTGGAGTACTGATCTTGCATCTGTCAAAAACACTACAGGCTGCGGGCTAAGATTAATGTTCAGCAGTTTTTCTATTGCTAACTTTATTGCTTGTATTTCTGCATCATAATTGTGACAATATTTCCCTGTTGCTATTTTATTCATATCCCTAGTGTTATTTGGGTATTCTATATATGCACCTGCTCCCCCATTTTTTACTGCATTCTGTGCTGATCCATCTGTATACACACGAATCCATAGGTCTTGTGGGTATTCTTCATCCAGGAAACTGAGAGTTATTGTTTTTCGCTGTAGACTATTCTGTTCCTCTTTATCAACTATTCCTTTCACTTCTGTCCGTATTTGAACTGATAATCCAGATTCCTCTGTCCAGGGAGTCTGTTCTGGTATGGGCAGTAGGGGGTTAACAGCTCTTGGCATGTCTGGTGTTTGTCTACTAATACGCTTGGCTTGGTGGATAAAACTGCTTCTCTTAAGTCGTCCCAATGCAATATTTTGGAATCGGTCCTTCATTGGATGTCTCGGCATGCAAGCAAATTTTTCTGCCTGTATCAGCACCTTTGTGTCCCTCCGTTCTCTCAGTGCTGGTATCCTCCACAATTTCTCCATCTCTAATATTGGTGTTGATTTCATTGCTCCTGTGATGACCCTAAGTGCCTGGTTTTGTACTTTATCCAGTTCTTGAAGTGTGGTGTTTGATGCTGAACACCATGCAGATGATCCATATTCTAAATGTGGGCGTATACTCTGTTGGTAAACTTTACTGAGTATTTTCCCACTCGCACCCCACGTAGTTCCGCACAGCTTTCTTAGAATAGCCAATTTTCTCCTTGCTTTTTGGGTTGCCTTATTTATCTGCTGTTTCCAAGATAGTTTGTTATCAAATGTAACTCCGAGATACGTAGCCTGTATGTCTTCTTTCACAGGCTCATTGTTTATATAGATGGCTCCTGCTTTTTGTTTTGGGGAAAGAGTGAAAAGTGTAGTACTGCATTTGTCTGTATTGATGCTGATACACCATCTATTTGTCCATGAATTCAGTGCATTCATAGCTCTTTGTAACAATTTGGAGGCCACTGTTGCATACTCCTCTGTGCACCACATTACCAAGTCATCTGCATACATTGCCACTTTGATACCATGTGGTAGTTCAGTAACTAGGTCATTGATGTAGATCAGAAAAATGCTGATGATACTGTACTACTAAAGAAGGGAATTGCACACCAAGGGATGTGGAAGTAGAATTAGTGCAGTATGGTACGCAGAGGGAGAGAAGTGACGTGAAAGAAAGATAATGACGTAGTGAGCGAGAGACGGTTGGGAAGGAACAACGAATAGAGTTAGTTGGAGATCGGCAGCGATACAGAGCGGTTGACTAATTGAGAGCCATGGAAGGCAAGAGTGATCGTAGAGAAATATGAAGCGAAGAGGCTGAGATGGAACCCAAAGGATAGCCCGAGTCAAAGGAAGGACATGAGGACAGGATTGACCAGCAGGGGAGAATTAATCAGATAAACTCAGCGACAGATATTTGCGAATGGACGATTGCTAACAGAGCCGGCAACAGAAATAGTTAGAATAGGGAGGTCCGTTCGATGGGGAACGGACTAGACTGAAAAGGAAAGCAAACCTGAATAAAATGCTGGCTGAAATCGGATGCACTAGGCCACTGACGCAGAACACGTTTTAACAGGTGCTCAATCATGGTGGATCTAACAGACTCTAATATTGATGTTCTGTCTGTGGGGGCGATCAATTCACTTAAACAGACAGCTGTCTTCATGTGAGAGTCTGGAACCCTACTCTGATTGAGTCTTGATCGCAGAGCGAGAGAGAGAGAATCTGCATATGTTGATGGTTGTTACTTTATATTTGTGGTCTTCAATCTCCATTATCTGTGATTTCTCTGAGCATGAAACATGTATCCTGTACCGACCAACTGAGTCAGTCGTAAGTTAAGGTTTAACTTAAAAATACATGTTGGGGGTTAATTGGTTGTTTCCCCCACGTGTTTGATCGCTAAGGTCTCACATGCGATCTTTTACGGCCTAACTATACATTTTTAGCTGTTTACATTTTAAAAAGTACTTATCTGATCTTATCCTCCTCTTTGAATAAAAACTTTACATAACTTTTAAAAAAAAATATGTATCCGTTGAAAAACTTTAATCACTTGAACTACACTCCGAAATCAAAACAACAAAATTTATCTGTTTAGGTTGTTGAGATGTTCAAAGGACCGTGATAATTAAATTAGTCAGTTAATGTGCTAAAGTTAAACTAAAAATTGCATAACTTTTTAAAAAATAATTGACAAAATGTACAGATGTGAATGAGGTAACATTTTCTTACTCTGGTCATGGTCTATGTAATTATTATAATTTATTTAGTAAATATAAATTATTATTTAAAATAATTTTTTTAAATTATGACACTTTGTCAAAGTCCCAAGGTTATGTAATAAATGAGATAAAATGTGAGTTGATATATTTTTAAAGTTTCAGTAGTTTCACCATTTTAAATAATATAATTATACAACTGAATTCATTGATCCACAAATATTTCAAATAATTGAAATGTTGAGAAAAATAGTCATTAAAATGATTGTGTTTAAATGTGAACTTCAGAAATCCAGTGAGGCCATTTATAGGGAAAAGGAGACCATTTTGTGTGACTTTTTCTGCATTTTTATTTATAAAAGAATCTACACTTATTCTACATTCAGTTTGTAGCCTTAGTGTTGATCTGCTCTTGACATGACAAGGTTTTGGTTGGTTATTTAGCTATTGACCATACAGCCTAAGTTTTCTACCTTCGACTCTTTAATGCTGTAGTACCTGTGTGGTAACGATGAACACAATGTGAGTTATGGCAGATAGATTGTAATGTGAATGTCTAAGGCCACAATAACAGTTGTCCTCAGCACTTAATGTGATGACTTGAAGATACAGTCTTGTGTTTATGTTACAAGAGTTTATTTAGAAGCATTTTGAGTTACATCTCACATATTCATACAATTATTCTCATGCTTGCATCTAAAAGTCTCTTAACTACACTGGAATACCTGTTATGGCCATTAATGAATCTATAAAACTCTATATCATATGTGGTTGATTTTATAGTGTCTAAGGTAACTGCTGATAGTTTGACACCCTAGGCTCTGTAAGAAAACCAGTATAATTCCTTTGACTATCACAAAATCAAATACATAATCTAAAATCTCTGTATGTATCTTCAGAAATTACTCTTTAAGTTCATGCATAAAATCTAATATATCATCTAAGAAATGTTTACTTTGTTGCTTGTCATGCTAATATATAAAACAGTACTTAACTATATTGTATTTCATCTATATAGTTATATACTTTTGTTTGGTGTCAGATCTGACAGGTCATGGGAGAGACCATCAGAGTTTGCTCATGACATGTCATGGTATTGATTATTGGGTTCTTCTGTAGTATCTATCTATTTCTGTAGTTTCCTTCATTCTACTTTTATGATAATTTATTCTTCATGTCATATGTGGTGCTTATTTTGTTCAAGGTCAGTCTTATCAGTCTCTATTTTGTTGCAGTTCCTTGAGATCAGCACCAGTTCTTTGATGGTAATGCTAAATTGCAGTAGATGGGATGTGAGCTCAATAATGGAAATTTTGATTTTTTTTTTTCTAAGATGAATTGTTGCAAGTTATTGCTGTAATTGATTCATACATACTTTTCATGACTGACTTTTGTATGATGGGCAGCTCTAATAACTGAATTCTTACTGGAATGTCTATAGCAAAACTCAAAATGTCCTTTAATGCAGACCCCCATTAATTATGCTTTGTAGTCGCGGACCCCCAGGATTCAACTTCAATTCAAGTATTAAATTAAAACCCAAAAGTGCATCAGCCATTTTATATGAAAAACTTTAATAAACGTAACATTAAAATTTGTGTCACTCTCCTGTGAATCCATTGAGGTACAAAAAATATTATATTCTTGTAGTCTTTGCGGACCACAGTTTGAGAAACACTGGTCCATAGAATGTGTTATGGTGTAAATATGAATATTTTCAAGGTTCGGGGTTAAGATGGCGTCCTAGCTAGACAAGTTTGTCGTTGTGCCCATGTATATTTTGATTAACAAGGATAGCAAAGGGACCGTGCACTGATAACAGTTCTCCTGCATGATACGTGGGATTGTTTTTATTTCTTCAATGATGTTTGTGCCATTTCATTGATAGGGATTGGATGGTTTTTCACTCATTGTGGACTCAATGTAAGTTGACCCAAACTCGATAATGTAGACAATGGGATCTTATGAGGAGAGAGCTTAGGCACTATCCATCTGCTGTCCTGAACTCAGGGGTAGGTGGCTTGACCTACTCTAAATGCTTCCATTAGTGGAACAGTGGTCAGCCCCTAGATATAGAGGTGTGCTACGAATATACAATAATCAACCGCTTACCGCAAAATGAAGTCAAGTGGTAATTACAGGGGGTGGGGTAGCTAATTCTATAAAATGCCCTATGACGTTTTCATTGGTGAGTCAGAGGTGCCCAAACCTCCTCCCCGGATAGATGCGACCCCTTAACCTAATAATGGCAACGTATCTTGGAGAAGGGCAACTCTGATTATAAATCCCCACTGTCTAGTGGGTATCAATTCATGAAATAGATTTCAGGAGTAAACCCTGAGGAAAAATCAGTTCAGTGTTGATTTAAACATAGTTCAGGCTACTCCTGCGATGTAGTTGGCACCAAACTGTTCTTGCCCTGCTAGATCTTTGTATACCTTGGCTGTGGGGAGAGAAGAAACATGTTGCATGGACAACAACTTGTTTGTTTCTTTTTCTGCCCAAGCTCGCACCCTGGATAGGACACTCAAGCTTTGCCAGTTTGGTGTTCACGGGAAGCAACAGTTCTTCTTCTACCTTTTAGCTCCCAGTGGAGCATAGGTCTTCAACAAACACTTTCCAAGTCGTTCTGTTTTTTGCAATTCTTTTAAGATCATTCCATGTCTTCCCCATCATCTTCATCTCTGCTTCGATCTGTCTTCTCCAAGAATTCCTTGGTCTTCCTCTTTGTCTTTTCCCCTGGGGATCCTGTTCGTTAAGGGTACGAACATTCCAGGTGCCAATTCTGGATGATTTTATGGTAGACAGGGTGAGTCGGCAACCCGGACTCCTTATGGCTTTCTCCGGATTGCGTCATACGTCTCTTAGACAGAGAGCCCTTCTCTTTCCTGGTTGACGGATTAACTTTATCTTTCGAAGCAGCAGTTACTGGTTATAAATCATTCTATCCATTTGGTGTAGGGTATGGTGAGAGTGGCAGCTTCTGACAGTGAGTGAAGTCTATTAACTTCATTGGATAGCTATACATGGCAAAAGAAAATAAAAAATCTTTCCAGGGGCATTGCAAAATCCATAGTCAACTATGACTGATGGAGGCTACTAAATATGAATATATGTTTTTTTCTCTGTCAGGATGGCTAACTCTTCTAATATGACTCCTGAGGAAAAGCTTACTTTGATGAAAAGGAACCTGCAGGTTAGTTCATAATTTTCTTGGCATGTTGAGCATAAATAGTTCATTATTTTGTTGGCATATTGAGCATAAATAGGAATAAATAATTTTGTTGGCATATAGTCAGTCATTATGAGAATTAGTTCAATAACCAAATAACAATAGGAGAAATACCTTTACTAGACGTACAATCTTACATATATATCTCAGCAGTAATTTAGACAAAGAGGGGGAACAGAGAATGATACCAAAATAAGGATATCAAAAGTAATAAGAACATTCGTTGCACTGGGAAACTTATGGAAATCCAAAGAAATTAGGTTAAATACAGAAATTAAAATTTTTCTTTCAACTCTAATGTTAAGTCAGTCCTATTATATGGCTGTGAAACATGGAGAACGACAAAAATGACAATCATGAAGATATAGACCTTCATTAATGGATGCTTGCACAGGATAAAAGGATAGAAATGGCACGACAGAATCACTAACATAGAATTATGGAAAAGTGCCTGTGGATAACAATGAAGATGATGGCGCTGGATATGACACGCACTGCAGAAACCTAACTGAGAGTACTACACAACATGCCCTTTTTGGAATCCCCAAGGAAAAAGACAAAGAAGATGACCAAAATATTCTCGGAGAAGACAGATGGAAGCAGAGATGAAGACGATAGGGAAAACATGGAATGATCTTAAAAGAATGGCAAGAAACAGAATGGCTTGGAAATTGTTTATTGGAAACCTATGCTCCACAGGGAGCTGAAAGTGTTTGTTGAAGACCTATGCTCCACAGGGAGCTGAAAGTGTTTATTGAAGACCTATGCTTCACAGGGAGCTGAAAGTGTTTGTTGAAGACCTATGCTCCACAGGGAGCTGAAAGTTTTTATTGAAGACCTATGCTCCACAGGGAGCTGAAAGTGTTTGTTGAAGACCTATGCTCCACAGGGAGCTGAAAGTGTTTGTTGAAGACCTATGCTCCACAGGGAGCTGAAAGTGTTTGTTGAAGACCTATGCTCCACAGGGAGCTGAAAGGTAGAAGAAGAAGATGTAGTCAGACAATCTTAAACTGTTATAGATGCCTCAGAATCTGGTGAGATTGGAAAATATGCCCACTGGTAGATCATATTGTTTGGCTGCATGGTCCAGAGGGTTTTGTACCTTATGTTTTGCATTAATTTCTTTGTCTCTTTTGCCTTTCAGTGTTGAAGGAAAGTGGAATGTTTGGGACAATGCTCTGTAGTTTGCCTCCTTCATTGTGATGTCTGTTATTTGATTCAGTCATCTTCTATATCTACCTTTTCCTCTCTTTCTGTTGTAGTATCTTATGTAAGTGTGCATAATAGCATGGGAGTTGTATGAATGTGTAAGTGTATGAAAGACCATGTTGAAAACTGCGATTTGCCAAAAATGAGGCCTTAGAGTCAGACAGTTAGAGCCAAGTTATGAGTGCAAAGAATTATTGTTATTTGTGTATTACAAACAGTCTTACTTTAATTATGTCTTTTATTGACAGACTCTTAATAGTTTAATTTATATTATTGGAAGTAATCAAAAGTAAAGCCAATACTTTCTTCTTCCTGCACCTAGAAGTGTCTTTCTATGTTGTAACTAGTGACCTGCATACGTATTGTCGTTTGGTGGTCAGTTTTGTAAATCTAAATCATTGCTTGCAAAATTCATAACCAATGTACTTAATCAGAGCATTATATATTCTGTGTAAGATTCAACCAGTAAGGGTCATTTAAGTGAAAATATTACATTATAGTACTAAATTACTTGTAAATCAATCTTGTGTTTCAGGCACAAAAGTACAAGCTATCAGCGTACCAGAGTTTTACATTTGCTTATTAAAGACACATAAATAATTGATCATCAAATATGTTTACTGTTTATTACTGTTGCTGAATTTCAGGAGGTTCTTGGTGAGGACAAACTAGTGGACATTCTTAAAACCCGAGACATCAAAGTGTACTGGGGCACAGCTACAACAGGCAGACCTCATGTTGCATACTTTGTACCAATGTCCAAGATAGCAGACTTCCTTGCAGCAGGTTGTGAGGTAGGTAGGTGTGTTTGGTGTTGTCATGGTTGCTAGGAATGCTGCAGACTCAATTAGGACACATGACTTTACCAGTGGATAGGAGAAACATCAGTCTGTGAAAGGCTTCAAGTTAAGACAATATTCCTTAAAACTTGATGTGTGGCTGCTGAATGTGGTGCTGTAATGTAACTAGGGGTGCTTGCGGTGGTGAGAAATGTGAGACTGCTTTTATGTCTTTTGTTATATGTCTCTTGAGGGTTGGTGATTTATATGAGAGATTGTTTGATTACATAACAAACACAGGTTGTAGGTGTTTACCATATGTTGTCACATATACAATTTGTATTTACATTTTAATTTTGCAGAAATAGATAGGTCTCATAAAGCTGACAGTTGTTTTGTTATGTTGTACAACCAACACAACTTTCAATGTTTATGTAAGACTGTACAATGATTTATTTCTTTTTTTCTTCACAATTTGATATCATTACTCATATTTGACAATGAAACATAAAGGCATTTTATAACCTTTTATGTCTGTATATAAAGTGAACTAATGATTGTGTTGTGTACGAGTTGCTTCATGTTTCTTGGAAGATTATCATTAAAATTATTCACATCCCTCACCACCACAGAATGTTGCTTTTGTCTCATGAGTAGTTTGTGCTTCAAACAGATGCCTCTCCTGTTTACAGAACATTTGTCACAATTATAGTTTGTCCTTCTGGACAGGTAACTATCCTGTTTGCAGACTTGCATGCCTACCTTGACAACATGAAAGCTCCATGGGAACTTCTAGAGCTGAGAGTCAAGTACTATGAAGCTGTTATCAAGGCCATGTTGAAGTCCATTGGAGTGGACCTTACAAAGCTCAAGTTTGTCAAGGGTACAGATTACCAGCTTAGCAGGTTAGTGAGGATAATCTTTAGCACAAATTATCCTGCATTGAGTAGTGATGTTTTGTTTACGCGTAAGTCAGTGAACTCCCAGGGGACTGAAGTTTCCATTAATATTGGGTTTTTACCCAAAGCACAAATAGCATATCTAAAACATTAACAAATCTTACACTACGAGAATCGGTAAAGAAACCATATAAAATGTATACAGAGCATCACAAAATGATCAGATGCCTGCAAGTTTGTTACATTTTCGCAACAAAATCGTGAAAAAATGACAGAACACTACACCATACTTATAGGACTAAAAAGCAGAAATGACCATCTAGTGAATTTTAAAATATGGATTTATTTCAATCAAAAGAACTGCTGTTTTTAATGGTCTGTTGTTCCTAGTGTTATGTGGCCAGTGGCAGGGTGTCTAGTAAATGAGATTTATTCGTTCGTTAGACCACAAATTAAACAGTGTATTCCATCTTCATTATGACAGGCTACACATATTGTAGCTGTACTTTTCCTTGTTGTAACTTGTTGAAGATGGCTCAATAGCATCCAAACAGTTATCTATTCCTTATTATTCTCTTATACAATTCACTGTACAACCATTGTGAGGCACAATTTTCCTCGTTCATATAACTCCTAGAATGATTATATAGGAGACAAACAGAAACTGAACGTTTGCTTGTCCAGTCATTTTACAGATGTTGCTCAAAAACTTTGAAGTCATTAAAAAATAAATGTATGATTTAAATATGTCACTCCTGGCACAAAAAACAATCTGACTTAATCTATTTCTGTGTTTGTGCAAATTATACAGGCAATACACTCTAGATGTGTACAGACTCAGCTCCATTGTCACTGAGCATGATGCTCGCAAGGCTGGTGCTGAAGTAGTCAAACAGGTCGACCACCCATTGCTCAGTGGCCTCCTATACCCTGGTCTCCAGGCACTGGATGAGGAGTACCTAAAATGTGATGCACAGTTTGGAGGGGTTGATCAACGGAAGATTTTTACATATGCCGAGAAGGTTAGGCCCTTACTAACAAGACAAATTATGTTTAAAATGAACACTTGTTTTTACATTTAGATGCTCAATGGTGACAATTATGCTTTGTTTCTTCCCCAAACACCTAGATAGATAAACAAAGGTTTGAAGAAGATAAAGGAAGAAGTTTGATATTACAGAGCAAATTGCTATAACTGTTTAGGTATGTATCAATAAGATGAGTTGAAATAAAAATTCAGACTCAACACTTCATATTGACTGCACTGGGCATGCAGACCTTCTTTCAAGAATCTGGCACACCCATAAATATGATGAACTAAGTAATAATCAGTGACGTAATCTGTGTACATTTGACACACCATAAAATCTGGCCTGGAAACCAGTACTATTATGCATGCTGTGATAGATACCAGTTGTGTGACATGGCATGGACTGAAAGCTGTTAGCAACTCTTAACTGAGTGCTGGCAAGAGGATCAGTTCAGCATCATTACTGCATCTCCTCATTATAGATAGCCAGATATAGACTAACTAGTCTGGCCAATCAGGTAGGGATCGGAAGAGACAAGGCAAACCCTGTACTAAAGAAATGCACTGCTAAATGTGTTTAGCCAATAGATGCAGTTTTCCTTGCCATAAATCATGGAGCTAAGCCCCTTTAGCAATGGGGAGCTAGGTGGTCTAGAGGTACGATCTCAGCCTCTGGATAGGAAGGTCCTGGGTTCGATTCCCACCACAGGTGGTCGAAATACAGGAGGTCCTGTGTGCACTCTGGCATGTTAAAGAACCTTTGGCAGTTTAAAGTGGAACTGAGCGGGCCAAAATGGCCGCTGTCTAGGCAAAAATTGTTGAGCAAATCTATCCATCCATGCTGAAAACAGAAGTGCAGGGTTTAAAGATGCAGATATCATAGCAATGCCAAAAACTAGTGACACAACACATACACACCCTCTTAAGGGGAGAATGCTAAGAAGAGGAGTGGTGGACAAGGCAGGGGTATAATCATCAGGTGAACACAGATAATAAAGGGCTGTGGAGATATGTGAGCAAGGGAAGATTAGAAACAGTTTCTTGATGAACAACTGAACACAGAGCTTAGAGAAACCTATTTTATCTGACACTCTCTGTGAATCATAGTCTAGTCAGTTATGACTGCCCTATTTGGTGATGACTTTTTGAAAAAATTGGTCAATGGTCTAGGAACTACATAAAATTATGCCAGAAGAATATTTGTAAAATAAAAATGTGGCTTTTTCTTGTAAAAACGAAGCTCCCATTTTACTAAATTATAGTTTCTGTGTATAAAATGATTATTAAAGTTATGATTACCAATACATTATGTCACCAATGTCGGATATAGGCAGTTCTCGAAACACACAAGCATAAAAATTCTCATCATGATGTATGAGAAATGTTGCAATCAAAACATGAAGAGTAGAGTAAAGGGAAAAAAATGATTAAAGAGAGAAAAACAGACAATTTCAGTAGATAATAATAGCAAACAATGAATTGATTTGAGCATGTAGCTCTGAAAGTTATCGTACATACTCACGAGTCACTGAATAGATTCGGAATGATGAATCAGAGTCAACAATGTCCGAAAAAGCCACACTTACCTCCTCTCTGCAACAGCTCATGTTACAAGCAGTAGAACACATAATGAGATATTTTTTTTTTTATTCTCATAATTTATTTGCTGCAATATCTGTTTTTGGTGTGTAACCCTTCTGTTTCCTTTGTTTCAAGTACCTGCCTCATCTAGGCTATGCCAAGAGGTCACATCTGATGAACCCAATGGGTAAGTATTTTGCATTTATGTGTATCTTTAGTTTAAATGGTGGAAAACTTCAAACTGGCAATGTAACGTTTGATTACTCAGTTTTTGATGTAAAATATGTAGTACCTGGTGAAGTTTAGTTTTTTAACTTGACCTTTTCTCCTTCATATTCTTGTCTCTGGACTCAAAAATCTAACACACTTTGATCTCTTAACTTGACATTGAGTTACTTTGATATTTTGTTTCAAAACAGGTTTTTAAATATGATAGCTAGATGGCCCTAGACCACACATAACAATGATCTGTACGTCAAATTATCTAAACAGCTATGATGCACATTTAAGTGTCACAATGACACAATTTTATTGTTTTAATTAGTCAAGCGCAATGCACATCTCAGCAGACTAAAACAAATGGCGTACATGCAAAAAAAAAACAGTCTAGCCAATCTAGGTTAGCAACACATCTAAGGTTATGGCAATAAATTATAAAATAAACAGTGTAAAATACCTATGGGGGTCAGTTTCTACTAGTGAAATTAAAATAACTTAGCTCATAGCTTCCTAATCACACCATTAGTGGGAATGAATGATTAATCAAAATATCCATGTTGACTTTTATTAAAGTTAGTGTTTTTTAACCTTAGATTATGATACCTTAGTAAATATTACCACATCAAAACACAAGTTCTTCAAAATCTGATAGCTTTCAGTGTTCAAACATTACCCCCCTCTGTGTACCTTCCTAATTACTACTTCCTGTGGCCCTTGCGTGTTTAATTTGTTTCTATTGATGTAGGGTATGTTCCAGTCAATATGGTAGATAGGCGGCAGGAACCATTAAAGACTGTGTCTGAAAAGTGTTCCTTGTTGTAGTTTCCTCATATTCCAAGTTCGACTTGCTGCCGGAGCTACTGAGTTAAGTGCTCTGTGCACACCATGAGCTGTGCGTTTCATCTGTTTTGATTGTGTTTCGATATTCAGATTGCTTACAATGAATGATGATATCATATGGCGGATGTATTCCCAGAGAAATATTGTATGGCGAAATTAAGAACAGAAAGAGACCAAAGGGCAGACCAGTGCTGAGATATAAGTATGTTTGCAGGGCTTCCTTGAGGGCATTTTTTATTAGTGAAAGAAACTGGGAAAATGTGGCTGCAGATTGTATCACAAGGAGAGCAAAAATAAAAAATGGCGCAGCAACTTTCGAGACAGTGCTGATATCAAATTCAGAAGAGAAAAGAGACAAGGCCAGGTACCGCAAACACACCTTCCTCGTTCTGTGGATGGATGTCTGTCGAGGATTGGCAAATTCAGCCATGAGAGAAGCTGTTCAGTAAAGCAGCACCCAGTATGGGTCACTAATGCTTTACCAAACTACTGACTTATCATAATTGCTTGCTACCAACCATTTCAAATTCAGAAGAGAAAAGAGATAAGGCCAGGTACCGCAAACACACACTGCTCGTTCTGTGGATGGATCTGTCTGTCGAGTATTGGCAATTCAGCCATGAGAGAAGCTGTTCAGTAAAGCAGCACCCAGTATGGAACACTAGTGCTTTACCAAACTACTGACTTACCATGATTGCTTGCTACCAACCATCTGTCAAGGCGCCAAAGGTCATACATACATGGTGGGGAACAGATGACTGTGTTCACTTTCTGTGCAGTTTCGCCTTATGTCTTTTGGCATGGGCTGAGACTGCTATGATGGGGACTGCAGCTACCTTTCTTTGATGGGGAGGTGAGATATTAATTCGGATGATTCCACTGGCATGGGCGGTTGAGCAATTATGGATTTTAATTCGTTTGCAGTGATACCGAGGCCTTCCATAACCATGTTGATGTTACAATATACATCTTTAAGAACATTGATAGAAAGATCTATAGAGGTAAAGAAAGATCTATATATGTGCTTTATATATAGACTACACAAAATCATTTGACAAAGTAAAGCATGTGGAAATAATCAATATGCTGGATAAATTAAACATTAATGGCAAGGATCTGCGAATCATAAGAAACATGTACCTGCAACAAACAGCGGCTATACTAATTAGCAACCAAACAGGACAATAAAACAAGGAGTCAGACAAGGCTCTGTTTTGTCACCGGATTTGTTTTCACTTTACAGCGAGCATATTATGAGATCAATAGTAGATAAAAAAAGGAATTGAAGTGAACGGTCGCAACATAAATAATTTGCGATATGCGAATGACACAGTCTTAATAGCAGAGACAGAAAATGAGCTACAAGAAATGATAGACATAATAGTAGAAGAAAGCCACAAAAAAGTTCTCAGTCTGAATAGTAAGAAAACAGTAGTAATGGTCATATCAAAGGAACAGTCACCACCATCATGGAGCATAAAAATAAACAGGACAAATCTGAAACAAGTGCAACGTTTCAAATACTTGGGTACAATATTATCAGATGGAAGATGCACCACAGAAATAAAAAGCAGAATAGCTCAGCCCAAAATAGCATTTCAGAAAATGAAAAATATCTTATGCAACAAATCTATGTCAATAGAAGTGAGAGTTCATTGGTGCTATATAGAACCATTCTGACCTATGGAGGTGAATCATGGACAGTAGACAAACAAATGAAAAGATGATTAGAGACCACAGAGATGGGATTTCTCAGAAGAATATTGAAAGTTCCTTGGACAGCTAAAAAGACCAATGAGGAAATTCTCAAAGAGGCCAACACAAAAAGGGAACTCCTAAAAAACATCAGAAAGAAACAATCAACATTTTTCAGACACATTATCAGAAGAGGAAAGTTGGAATACTTGGTTACAACTGGCAAAATAAAATGAAAAATATCATGGACGACAAATATAAATACGGGATAGCTTGCTGTCGTGTCATGGAAAAGTCAACAACAGAACTGATACAATGCACTGTAGGTAGAAGATTGTGGAAGGACAAGATCGCATACGCCAACCGGTATGGCACGTGATGATGATGATGAATGTTATAATTATGTGGTAGTATTTTGTACTTCCGGTCAATATGGCGGATAGACGGCAAGGAACTGTTGAGGCTCCGTTTGAAAGTGTTCCTTGTTGCAGTTTCTTCATATTCCAAGTCCAGCCTGTTGCCGGAGCAACTGAGTTTAGTGCTCTGTGCACACAATGAGCTGTGTGTTTCATCCAAATGATGTGTCTATATTCAGATTGCTAACGATAATATTGTATAATGAAGGACAGTTCAGCTGTGTTCACTGTTGGTGCTAATATGCCTTATGTCTTGACATGTGCTGTAGCGGCTATGATGGGGACTGCAACGTTTATTTTTTTTAATATTTGGTAGATGTTAATTCGGATGATTCCACTGGCACGGGCAGTTGAGTAATTATGGATTTTAATTCATTTGCAGTGATACCAGGGCCTTTGAATAACTATAGCTATTCTTAGAATAGAAATCTTGGCTGGTCCATCTTGTCATTTAGCAAAGAATAAAGACTACACCTACATAATGTGTGTGTGTGTGGCTTGTGGTTATGGACACAATATACATCTAATCTGCCCTTCTGTATACGCTGTCTTATTTATAATTCCTTCACATTCAGAACCTTTGCTTCCATTATTGCAGTACTGATCTTCTCTTTTACTGCCTGGTACCGTGTCCTATAAAATTGTCTTGGCAAGTTCTATAGATCTTGTAACAAATCTATCCCATTTTAATTTTACGGTGTTTTGACCTGTTCAGTGAGTAGACAGAGAGTGGCATGTCTAGTTTCATGAAGTCTAGTTGTTTCACCTTTCTAGGAACTCCATCTGAACTATTTTGGACAGCAGGACAACACAAGAGTTGTGAAACCCTAATATCACAATAGAAGAATAGAGAAATTGTGTATTTGATATCAGACAGTAGGTACACATACATGGGGTTGGAATCTAAGATTTGGTAACTCTGTGGTCCTAATGTTTAAGGTTACAGTTACAACATGAACGAAACAACATTTCCCTCCCCCCTCCCACAAAAAAAAGTGTTGATTTTTTAATTATTTTATTGAAATAATTGTTCTTTTTTAATATTCCAAACCAGTGCCTGGCCTGACAGGAAGCAAAATGAGCTCCTCAGACGAAGACTCTAAAATAGACCTTCTAGATACACCAGCTCAAGTGAAGAAGAAACTCAAGAAAGCATTCTGTGAGCCTGGAAACATTGCAGACAATGGAGTCTTGTCATTTTGTAAATACGTGCTCTTTCCTTTAAATTCTTCAGGTAAGAATTGTTGTGTAACTCTTTTGTTTCTCGCTATATATGATCATGTTCTTGTATGACTTTCGATTTAGCTTATTGTCACATTTCTGTGTTTGTTTATTTGTCCATCCATGAATGAATTGGCTAGAAATGGTCACAGTATCGCAGTTTGATCATATCATGTTAATTTGACATGTTCTCTACAGCTCTATTCGCTACCCAACATAGTATTTAATATTTTGTATATTTAATATTTGTGCTTCTGTCATAAGACAATGCTTTGAAGTGATGATCTTATCAGAAGCAGCTGTTTGTTCCTTCATGCACATCTAGAGTAGTAGCCACTTTGCCTCAATTTTAATTTGCCTACTTTCAGATCAGTCAGATGTATCTATCTTTGACAAGCTCTCTTTAGTTAGCTGGATCTGTCTTTGACAAATTCTTCATAGGCAGCAGGATCTGTGCACTTATTGATGTTCATAGACAGATTTAGAGCACATATTAATGATGATCATAGACAGATATACAGCACTTATGGTCATAGGCAGATCTAGAGTACTTATTAATGATGGTCATAAACAGATCTAGAGTACTTATTAATGATGGTCATAAACAGATCTAGAGTACTTATTAATGATGGTCATAAACAGATCTATAATATATTAGGACAACTACTAGAAAATATAATAGCACTATATAAAAACAGTCAAAGTGCCGTCAGAACATCGGAAGGTCTGTCAGAATGGTTTCAGGTTACAACAGGAGTAAGACAAGGATGTGTCCTCTCACCACTCCTCTTCATCATATATATGGACAAAATAAATCAGGAAACAACCAACAACAAGGACAAATCAAATAATAACATAGAGGTAGAAAACTCCAACATCAATGAGCTACTCTTCGCAGATGACCAATGCCTAATATACGAGGATGAAAACCTGCTACAACAGCATTTAACATCTCTAGATAAAAGCTGCACAAACTACAGTATGAAAATTAACACAGCAAAAACAGAGGCTATAAGAATAAGCAAATTAAGACACCCATTAAACATCAAGATCAAAGACAAAGATATAAAACAAGTAGAGGAATTCAAGTATTTAGGCACAATGTTCACAGAAGATGGAAAATTAGACAGAGAAATTGACATGCGAATACAAAAAGCAAATGCTGTCACATACCAGCTTTCACCATTGCTAAGACATCCAAACATTTCTATGCCAGCTAAACAACAAATGATAAATAGCATCTTCATACCAACTTTGTGCTATGAAAGTCAAACATGGACCCTTTCTAAATCACATTTAAGAAAGATCAATACATGTGAGATGCGATGCTTGAGAAAAGTAACAAACAACACAAGAAGAGATAGAATACCAAATGAAACCATAAGAAAAATGGTAGGAACAAAACCCTGCCAAGAATATATAGAACAACAACAACTTAAATGGCTTGGCCACCTGGTCAGAATGAATCCTCACCAATCACCATCAAGGGCGTTCTTCTCGAGAATGCATGGAAAAAGACCAAGAGGAAGACCCAGAAGAAGATGGATAGATGCAGTGACAGAGACATGTAACAACAAAGGAAAATCACTAATTCAGACAATTCGAGCAGCACAAGAACGACAAATGATATAAACCACGACACCTTTTAGGTATCAGTGAAAGAGAAAAGAAGAAAGAAAGAAGATAAACAGATCTAGAGTACTTATTAATGATGGTCATAAACAGATCAAGAGTACTTATTAACAATGGTCATAAACATATTTAGTGCACTTATTAATGATGGTCATAGACAGATCTAACGTACTTATTAATGATTGCCATAGACAGATCTAGAGTACTTATTAACAATGGTATTAAACATATTTAGTGTACTTATTAATGATTGTCATAGACAGATCTAAGGTACTTATTAATGATGATCATAGACAGATATACAGCACTTATTAATGATGATCATAGACAGATATACAGCACTTATGGTCATAGGCAGATCTAGAGTACTTATTAATGATGGTCATAAACAGATCTAGAGTACTTATTAATGATGGTCATAAACAGATCTAGAGTACTTATTAACAATGGTATTAAACATATTTAGTGTACTTATTAATGATTGTCATAGACAGATCTAAGGTACTTATTAATGATGATCATAGACAGATATACAGCACTTATTAATGATGATCATAGACAGATATACAGCACTTATGGTCATAGGCAGATCTAGAGTACTTATTAATGATGGTCATAAACAGATCTAGAGTACTTATTAATGATGGTCATAAACAGATCAAGAGTACTTATTAACAATGGTCATAAACATATTTAGTGCACTTATTAATGATGGTCATAGACAGATCTAAGGTACTCATTAATGATGATCATAGACAGATCTAGAGTACTTATTAATGATGGTCATAAACAGATCTAGAGTACTTATTAATGATGGTCATAAACAGATCAAGAGTACTTATTAACAATGGTCATAAACATATTTAGTGCACTTATTAATGATGGTCATAGACAGATCTAAGGTACTCATTAATGATGATCATAGACAGATATACAGCACTTATTAATGATGATCATAGACAGATCTAAGGTACTCATTAATGATGATCATAGACAGATATACAGCACTTATTAATGATGATCATAGACAGATCTAAGGTACTCATTAATGATGATCATAGACAGATCTAGAGTACTTATTAATGATGATCATAGACAGATCTAAGGTACTCATTAATGATGATCATAGACAGATATACAGCACTTATTAATGATGATCATAGACAGATCTAAGGTACTCATTAATGATGATCATAGACAGATCTAGAGTACTTATTAATGATGATCATAGACAGATCTAAGGTACTCATTAATGATGATCATAGACAGATCTAGAGTACTTATTGATGGCCATGAACTGTGTTAAGAGTTTGTAGACTGCTTACCATAGTCTGCATTTGAATAATGGTCATTAAACCTGAAATCTACAGAAAAATAAAGGTTCATTATGAAGACATTTGTTTGAAGAGTGAAAGGCTACACACCATTCTGTGTGAGCTAGTACATTTGTGAACACTGCTCGATCGTCACTGCACCATTTTGAGATATTACTAAGGAGCTATTTCGAGTCCTGAAATAAGCTACTTTAAAATAAAAAAACCTGTTATTTAATTATCTTTCCCTGTACTTGTATTCATATTTATGCAAATTTTTATGTATTTTACAAATCTACAGCCTTTGAAATCAAAAGAGCTGCTGAATTTGGAGGGAATGCATCTTTCAGCAAATATGATGACTTAGAGCAAGCTTTTGCAAGGGAGGTAAGTGTATTTCTGTAGTTAGCTTGCAATGTATTGAATGCTGAGGTGGGGGAGGATGGGAGGAAGAAGATGCTTTTAATCATCAGAATAACAATAAATCCAATCAAGGGTATGGGAAACAATAACTTGAATTGACAGACTATTACAGAAAGCCTTGTCACATCCCAAATTTGAACAAGTATAGCATTAAGGCTTTAGCGTGTTTTACTCCTATAGCTTTTCATGTTATAATCTATTTCTACTTTTACATTTGTTTACTACTCCTCTTGTTATCAACTTCCCTTTAAGGGACATTATATGGGCATGGTTGCACCATGTCAGAGTTTATAGAATACAACATTTCATCACACCAAATATTAAAATAAACATATAGACATAACAGGTTATGATAAATTGGTAATAAAGTGAAATTGTTTGTGGATGTGTTTATGTAAACTGCTGAACACTTTTTCAAAATGTTTCCTGCACTTTTTTCTTTTTATATTTCTTTAGGAGGTTCATCCTGGGGACTTGAAGAATGCGGTGGAGTTTTACTTAAATAAATTAATGGAGCCAATCAGAAAAGAGTTTGCATCAGAAGAACTGAAGAAATTGACAGCTCAAGCTTATCCTGTTGAGAAAAAGAGTAAGTCTGTTGCAGCAGTTTTACCATTTTTGTTGCAGCAGTTTTACCATTTTTGGTGGAGGCTTATAAATAATAGTTGTGACATTTGTCATGACATCAGAATAAGAAGAAAGTCTTAGTGTTATGTATAGAGACAGCCACAAGTGTCACATTATTATGCTTCAAGTGCTTGCAAATTCTACTGGTATATGTAAAAGTATATTATATATACTAAGCCCTAATGCTGTTTTCCTGGCACCAAATTTGCTTTAAGTCATATCTTTATTGCAACAAGAGGGAGACACCTGGTACTCAGGTGGGCTCACCCCTCTTAAAGTATTAAAAGCTTTCTTGATAGAGGAGACCAGTTCTGGTGATCAGATTTTCTCCTCTTGCAAAGCTCTCTCTATATAAAGAGTCTCCTACATATCTATCTATTGACCTTTCGAGCCGTAACCGGCCCATAGGGCGTAGACCAAGATACACCTTCTCCTATATGAATTTTTGTTCTAGCAGTTTTCTTTTAAAGATATTTTATTAAATCTCGCCATCTGTCTCTGTTCTGTGCAAGCAGTTCTATCTCATTGAGGGAGCCGATTCCTGCTGCTCTTGCCTCTCTCATCAATGTTCTTCTCAGTGTCTCCCTGGGTCTTCCTCTTTTTCTTTTACTTGTTGTTTCCCATATGAGGGCTTGCTTTGCTATTCGATTATTATCTCTTCTCATCACATGTCCAACGTATGACCATCGTCTTTTCTTTATTACTGAAGATATTAGTGGTTGATTGGCGATTTCTCTAATTTCCTCGTTTGTTTTGAATTCGTTCCATTCTATACCAAGTATTTCCTAGATATACTAATGTTTTTTTATATCTATAATAATATTTTGTTATACGGCTAAATGTTTCACTGTCATACACAGAGGCTGGACCAAAGTCAAATGATGCTACCAAGGATGGTGGTGACGAGATCATTCCTTCCAGACTGGACTTGAGAGTGGGCAAAATCACAAGTGTTTCTCAGGTAAGAGACAATGCTACATTTAGCACTGTTCTTGTACACAACACTGGACAGCTTTCAACATCTTCACAAGTTAATAAATAAATGAATAAAATGATAACAAATAATACAATGAGAAATTGTATAAGTCCCTATAGACTAGGAACTGAATTTTGCATGTTAATCCATTTTTCCCTGGCAGCCGCGTGCACAGGGGTCCCTCGCCACACAGGCAAATAACTCTGACTTCGAAGGAACTCATATTTTTTCCATCGATTAGTAATTGACGTTTCAAGCAGGGCCTCGCTGTTGAGACCAGGGGTGGTTGCCGCAGAGAGAAAAATAAATCAGAAATAAAAATCCCAACTGGTACAGCCAGGATTTGAACCCACGACCTCTCTTGTCTCAAGGCCGACATCTTGTCTCGAGGCCAACCAGTCCCCAAATCATGGTTCAAATCAAGGCAGTGAATGAGAAAGTAACAACATTGGGAAATGATTACATTAGAAATGTGAAGCGTTGAGTAACCTTCAGCATGGTGGTGGAGATTGCAGTAGTGCTGTCCTCAAGTGGGCTTTCATTGCATATTTGTTATGGTGGACTCTGTCTAAACTTCAAAGGGTTCAGAACCAATGTTTTTACCATGAGTTGATGACATTTGTAAGTCTCAAGCCATGAAAAGTTTTGATTTATTGCCCGGATTATATGGGGATTGCTCGCAATGAAAGATCTGATTGGCTGATCTCAAATGCCTGTGGCACAAATGGTGGACTTTCACAATGCCTTTGTCTTGAAGCCTTTGATGACTACATGTTAAAATATTGGTTGAGTTTCCAATGAAGATGCTGTCTTGTGGCTGTAGTGGTTTAGAAAATAGCGTTGAGCTTGTAGGAATTACACCCTACAGGATGAGCTAGATGAGTATATAACCAGCGAGCTCCGGAACAGTTGCTACACTTCATCATCTTCTGCAAACAAATGAGAGCCTGTGGGTTTTCCTGGAAGACTGTGCTGTAAAATGCAATAATGATGACATGATTATTGAAAGACAGCTAGAATGAGCCTCCAAATTGGAGGACTTTGAGAAAAAAAAAAGAAAACAAGGGAAAAGAGAAATATAAAGTTTTAACCCTAGATTACGATACTGTAGTAAAAATTACCACATCGAAACACAAATTCCCCAAAATTTGACATTTTCCCCCGTGTTTTAACATATCTCTCTCTCTCTCTCTCTCTTTCTTTTTTAAACAACAAACACCCCCACCAATTGCGGTGACCCCTGAGCTGAGTGTCTAATTCGTTTCCACTGTTGGGATTCTTCCTTTCCCCCCCCCCCCCCCCCCCCCCCCACACACACACACACACACACAAAAGAGAGAAAGAAAGTTCAAAGAAAAGACTATTTTTAGGGCTCCTAATGTTGCAATTAAGCAGTAATTTTTACTATGGTATCATAAACATGTCGACCACAGATAGGTATTGTAATCTTCTTCTGCGATCATGACTCATTCAGACTAGGATTCCGGACTCTCTTATGAAGGCAGCTGTCTGTTTAAGTGATTCAGTTGCCTCGTATAGTTTCTCTTCCAGGGAGGTGGGCCACTTTATCCTCCTCTGGCCTGTGAGGTGGGGGCAGACCTGTAGAATGTGTTTAGTTGTCATGTTATCCAGGGTACAGTGGCACAGGCTGGTAGTTCCTATTTTGTGTTTGGTGAACATGTGGTTTCTCATTCTGTTGTGGTCAGTACAAAGGCGAAGTATGATGACTTGATCCCTCCTTGATAGTTGGAGGTATCTGTCCCTCTCGTTATACTTTGGATATTCTTGTTTCCATTTTTCATGGTACTGGCCTTTGATGATGGATTTGGCTTCATCATAGCTGGTTCTCTAGTGGTAATCTCCCTCCCTCCTTAGCTAGATTGTCTGCGCGTTCGTTTCCATGTATATGACAGTGTGATGGTACCCTCTGGATAGCCATTTTCTGGAAGTTATGTATTGTAATCTGGGTTCAAGCATATATTTGTTATATTTCTTGTACACTTAATTCACCAGCTTTTTTACATCCTCCCACAGCTGTAGGTCAATACCCACTTTTAGTTTTTAAGCTAAACCTTTCTAAAACAAATAAACATGCATGCCATTGTGACTGACACCTCTAACATGACTTGATAAAGCAAATATACAAGTATACCATTATGACTGACACCTCCAACATGATTGATAAAACAGATAAGCATGCATGCCATTGTGACTGACACCTCCAACATGACTTGATAAAGCAAATATACAAGTATGCCATTATGACTGACGCCTCCAACATGACTTGATACAACAGATAAGCATGTATGCCATTGTGACTGACACCTCCAACATGACTTGATAAAGCAAATATACAAGTATGCCATTATGACTGACACCTCCAACATGACTTTATAAAACAAATATACAAGTATGCCATTATGACTGACACCTCCAACATGACTTTATAAAACAAATATACAAGTATGCCATTGTGACTGACACCTCCAACATGACTTTATAAAACAAATATACAAGTATGCCATTATGACTGACACCTCCAACATGACTTTATAAAACAAATATACAAGTATGCCATTATGACTGACACTTCCAACATGACTTGATAAAGCAAATATACAAGTATGCCATTATGACTGACACCTCCAACATGACTTGATAAAGCAAATATACAAGTATAACATTATGACTGACACCTCCAACATGACTTGATAAAACAGATAAGCATGCATGCCATTGTGACTGACACCTCCAACATGACTTGATAAAATAAATATACAAGTATGCCATTATGACTGACACCTCCAACATGACTTGATAAAACAGATAAGCATGTATGCCATTATGACTGACACCTCCAACATGTCATAATTGTATAAGCATATATGATTGCCATGATTTGCCAGAAGGTCAACAACAGAAATGATAAATAACTGTCATGATCGAAATTGCCAGAAGGTCAACAACAGAAATGATAAATAACTGTCGTGATCGAAAGTTGTGGAGAGACATGATCACTTACACCAGCAGGCTTGGTACTTGATGATGATGATGCATGCCATTATGACTGACATCACCAACATGGCTAATATTTCCTTGCAGCACCCAGATGCAGAGTCCTTGTTTGTAGAGACTGTTGACCTAGGAGAGCTAGCCCCACGCACTGTCATCAGTGGCTTGGTTGGGTTAGTGCCAAAGGAGGAGCTGGAAGGTAGACTGGGCGTGTTCCTGTGTAACTTGAAGCCAGTCAAGATGAGAGGAATAGATTCCACAGCCATGCTTATGTGTGCATCCTTGTGAGTGTAGCATTCACTTCTTTGATGTCTTGTTAAAGTTGAGATTAAATGTTTGCTTCTTTGTTATTTTGTCAAAGTGGAGATTAACACATTCCTTACCAAGGGATATAACACACTATGGCCACACCATTTTTTTGGAATTTAAAATAAAAAAGTTTCAAATAAAAAATAAAGTAAATTAAAATTGATCTAACACAGGAATTTTGTTTGGACAATTTATTCATGAAGTAAAGGTGTGTAATAAGAGAATTACAAGGTATCAATGGAAATCATTGTGAAAACATCAATAAATTAAAAGAGTAAGTCGCTGCGTTTGGTAGGTACTTTCACATTTGACATTACACAGCTTTTACATCCGGGTATTCTGTTCGACCTTGAGGACTTTCATGCCACAGCATTAGAAAGCAGCATAATAGTGCGTTCATATTTTATTTTAACAAGCTAACATGTGATTATAAAGATACAAGAAGTGGTTTTCAATCAAAGAGTGGTTAATTCTCAATTATAAAAATGGAGAACGCAAGAATTCCTGTCTGGTTATTTTTTTAATTTAATATTTTCTGCTTTGTCAATTTTCTTAATTTTGCAGCTAAATTAAAATAATGTATGGTAATTTGGAATAGATATTTAGATTCAGCATCTATTTTTACATAAATATGGTAAATTTCAAGGGAAAATCCCATGCCAAATTCCTGCTGTCTCACTAAGCCATTGAAAATGGTGTGCAAAATTGGCTCGGAGTGGTCAGCGTGTAGAATTTTGCATTTAGCACAAATCAGAAGGAAACTGTGGTAAAATGGAATGGATATTTAGATTCGGTGTCCATTTGTACATAAGTGTGGATAAATTTCAAGTTAATATCCACTGCCAAAGTTTTGCTGCCTGCAATTAAATGACATCATTTTTTATTATTCGCAGCAATGAGCTTACATCACAGATGTCTTGACCCCAATTGGCAGGGTGCATGACATAGATGGTAACCTTATCAATCTACTTTTGTTTTGTGTTACATGTTTTGACAGCTGAGAAGACATAATAATTAAATAAATTTTTTTTTCTTAATTTTGAAATTTTTGTGAAAGTACCTACTGCTGGACTCGGCGCACCAGCTATGAAAGCTGCGATTTGTTGCTCATGGAGTGGAATGTGTTACATTTTTTCATCAAATGCAGACTACAGTACTTTATACCGGTCCACATAGCACAGAACTTAATCAGTCATCTTCATTAGCTTAGGATGGCTCTCTGGCAACATTGATCACTACTGAACATTTATTTCAGATAATTTATTTATTTCTTCTGTGTACACCATTAGTTAGATGCCAAGCTTAATTGATTTCAATGAGGTTGAATTGTCAGCTTTGTAAAGCTGGTGATTTCTCCATACAGCTTGTCCACTGGTGATTGCCACAAGAGGCCTCATCATCATCATTGAGTGCCGTCTCCGCAACGAAGGTTGGCTACCATGGAGCGCCATTCTGCTCTATCTTTGATGGTGCAGGTTGTCATCGGTTGATTTGTCCATCTTTTGATGTTACTCGTCCATGTTAATCTTGGTCTGCCTCTGCCTCTTTTACCTTGTATTTTCCCCTCCAGGATTACTTTCAGTAGGCTGTTGTGTCTTTTAACATGGCCCAAGAATCGCATTTGTCTTGTTTTAATTGTGTTCAGAAGTTCTCTTTTCATTTTTAGTTGTTTTAAGACTTCATCGTTTGTTTTCTTTTCCTTCCATCCAATTCTACCTATTCTTCAATATATCCACATTTCAAAGGCTTCAATTCTCTGTTCTGTTTTCTTGTCTAATGTCCATGTTTCAGCACCATATAGGAATATTGAGAAGATGTAACATTTTGCTATTCTTAGTTTTAGCTTTGGTGTTATTTGTTTTGATGTTAGTATGTCCTTCATAACATTAAAATTACTTTTTGCCATACCTATTCTTTTGTTTATTTCAGTTGTACATTTTCCATCACTGGTTATAGTATGTCCAAGGTAGTTATAGTTCTGAACTGTCTCAAGGTCTATTCCTTCAATTTTGATATCCACTTGTGGGTTTTGAGTATTTTCTTTGTTTATGATCATAGTTTTAGTCTTTTTGATATTCATATCTAGTCCATATTTTTTGCTTGTCGTGTTTATTTCATTAAGTAATTGTTGTAGGTCTTTAGGATTTTCTGCTAGTAGTACAGTATCGTCAGCATATCTTAGGTTATTGATTATCTTTCCATTAATTTGTAGGCCTGGCATCTCTATGATGTTTTTAAAGATTTGCTCAGTGTATAGATTGAACAAGCTTGGTGATAGGATGCATCCTTGTCTTACTCCTCTTTTTATATCAATGGGTGTAGAGAACTCTTTGTTATATTTTATTATTGCTGTTTGCTCCCAGTATAGATTGCATATTAGTTGTTTATCCATGTCATCTAGATGTATCTCTTTTAGGCATTCTATAAGTTGTTTGTGGTGTACTCTATCAAAAGCTTTGGTGTAGTCTATGAAGCAGGCATATATTGGTTTGTTTACTTCTGTGTATTTTTCGATTAATGTTCTCATGCAGAATATGGCTTCTTTTGTCCCGCTATTTTTCCTAAATCCAAATTGCTGCTCATCTAATTCAGTATTGATTTTACTCTGAATCCTTCCTTGTATAACTTTTAGCAAGATTTTTGTAACATGGCTCATTAGGCTTATTGTTCTAAAGTCACTGCATTCAACTGCACCATTCTTTTTAGGCAATGCAATGAAAGTTGATGTTTTTAGTTCATTTGGTATGTATCCTGTGTGGTATATGTCGTTGCATATGTCTGTAATCACTTCAATGCCAAAATCTTCAAGTGCCTGTATCATCTCTATCTGTATGCTTTCAGGTCCTGCTGCTTTTACCCTTTTCATTGTTTTTATAGCTTTTTCCACCTCAGATTTTAAGATTTTATAGCCTGATGTACATTTTATAACTGGTTTCTTGTCCCTTTGATCATGAAATAGTTCTGTTATATATTCCTGCCATCTATCTATGATATCCTTATTGTCTGTTAGCATTTTTCACAAGAGGCCTACTTAGGAAAATTTTTAGATAACAACTGCTGATGTCAAATACCTCCATCACTCACATCCTGTTTTGAGGCACCAAACAACTGAGAATATGTTTTACTACAAGACCCTGGGAAAAGAGAAAAATTAGTCTTAGTTTGAGCTGTATACAACTATTGAGCTCAAAAGGCTATACCTGATGTAAGAATCAAGAAATTAATAATAGTGATCTCAGTTATGAATGTGGCAGTGGCTTTGTTAAATTATTCCTTACATATGATTAACACAGTAGCCTTGTTCAATGATTGCTTACAAATAATAGCACAAAATTCATTTAACCCTTAATTACACGACCAACCTGTGGCCTTTTGGTTTTTTGGTTATGGAAGGCCCCAGTTTCACTGCAACCGAATTAAAATCCATAATTGCTCAACCGCCCATGCCAGCGGAATCATCCAAATTACTAACTCATCTTCATCTCCAAAACAAAGAAAGGTAGCTGTAGTCCCACACTGGTGGTCTATGTGTTTGCAATACAGTTGTAAAAATTACTGCCACTTAATTGTAACATTAGGAGCTTTAAAAATAGTGTTTTCTTTGAGTTATTTGACACACAGCTATGTGTTTACACTAGGAGAGACACTGGGAATTTGGATTTCCTGTCTTAGGTTGATATATGACCTGAATTTGACCTCAGGAGTTGGACGTGATGCAATGTCTATTGGTATGGATGCTGTAAGTTAATCAGAGGAAATTTCCCTAAGAGGGTAGGGTCAACCTATTTCATGAAAATTTGCAAATTTTTTCATTTATTTTTTAATATATGAAATCGTATCTCACAAAATGAGAAAAAACAAATCCCAACAACAATGGAAACAAATCAAACACTCAGAAGACACAGGGAACTCTGATTTCCTGACTCATTTTGACTTATTATTGAACGTATTACAATGTCTATCAGTATGGGTGCAGTAAGCCCATAAGTTTGTTCGGCTACCTCATAGTGATATTTGCTGCATTTCTAAAACTACAAAGGGTTGTTTGATGCTGGCCAACAACTAAGGGAGTTTTTCCCTGGTCAAAGTTTATTGAAGAAGAAAAAAAGGAATATCAACCATTGACCAATTTAATGTTTTTTCACATTATATGAGATATCTCACAAAATCATGGGATGGGGGGGGGGGGGGGGGGGGTCCCAGCAACAATGGAAATAAGTCAAACACTCAGGGTTCACCAAAAGTGTTAATTAGGAAAGTATGCGGCTGAAATGTTCGAACATGGCAAAATGTCAGATTTGAAGAATTGGTGTTTTGATGCAGTAATTTTTACTATGGTGTTGTAATCTAGGGTTAATCATGTATAATCTCAGTTGAGGACTACATGATTATTTTGTCTGTTGCAAGTCATGGTCAGACATCTACTGCCTTGAATCTCTCAATTTTCTGAGCCATCATTACTAACCAATCGCTCCATCACCGCTCTGTTTTAGTCATTAATCATGTAAAATAAACATAAAATAGTGTGGAGCAGTAAACTAATAAAGAGACGAGACAAGCTACAATGTGTCTACAAAAGCCTTCATCGGGTATAACAAACTTTACAAATTAAACACATAAATCCAAGTCAGAAAACACTGATCTAAAAGTGGCAGAAAAAGACAGTGGCAAAATTTACGTTGAATGATTTTGATGTTGGTGTTATGGATTGAGAAGCCTGTGAGCTGACTTTGACCCAGTGCCAGGTAATGATATCTGCAGGTATTTCTGAGTATCCTTGCAGCATTGTGATCATTGTGCTTTATCATGAGTAGATGAGAGTCTTGTTGCTCTTAGTGTGCCTGATGGTCAAAGTGATTTATTGTCCATAGAGAAACTCCCAGACAAGTTGAGCCACTGGTTCCACCAGAAGGCAGTGCACCTGGCGATCGTGTTTTTGTGGAAGGATTTGAGTCAGGGACTCCAGATGAGGAACTCAAGCCCAAGAAAAAAGTATGGGAAAAGTTGCAGGTGAGATGTTACATCAGTGGTGTTTGAAGTATAGTGAGAAATATGTCTGAATGATTCTTTTGCCTATATCATGTGTGAAGTCACATGGTTAGTGTACTCGCTACTGATTAGAATGGTCCTGTTTCATTTCTAGACATGGAGATTTGTTTCTGACGAAACAGCTTTGGGATTTACTAAGAATGGGTACTAGAAATTTATTTCTGACCAAGACAGCTTTGAGATTTACTAAGAATGGGTACTAGAGATTTATTTCTGACTGAGACAGCTTTGGGATTTACTAAGAATGGGTACTAGAGATTTGTTTCTGACAGACACAGTTTTGGGATTTACTAAGAATTGGTACTAGAAATTTATTTCAAGTAAAGACGGGTTGCCTGGCGTAACATCCGCCACATCACCTATGTGGTGTGCCATTGGTCATTAAAAATTATGGACACTTGACCTTGATCCTACCCGCTGCAATAGGCACCACATAGGTCTTGTAGTGTTTTTCGCCATCCATCTCTATTCTTGGCAAGATGTTCGATCTAAGAAATGAGTCTATGCCTGTCAACTTTGCTTCTCTTGTAAGTGTTCTTTTCAATGTTTCTCTAGATCTTTCTCTTTTTCTGTATGCTGATGTTTCCCATAGAAGAGCCTATTTTGTAATTCTCTTGTTGTCTCTTCTCAGCACATGTTTGACTTATGTCCATCTTCTCTTCCTAATTGTAGGTGAGATCGTTGGTTGCATGGCCACTTCTCTTATCTCTATATTAGCCTTGAATTCATTTCTTGGACACTATTATGATATAATTATTTCTCATTACACCGTAAGGCATGGATGAAGGAGCTCGTTAATCATATGGGGGGGGGGGGGGGTTTACAATTGTTGAAGGCCTGAAGTAAAATGTTCGACAATGATTCCAACAGCATTTAATTTGAAGTTAAAGTTGGTCTCAGACAATTCTTTGTTTGTATTTTTTCAGCCTCACCTACGAGTTAATGGTCAGAGGGAAGCAGAATGGCAGAACAACCCTTTGATGACAAAGTTGGGAAAAATCGTCACAAAAACTGTATCAAGTTCACCAATTAAATAAGAATATTTTTTAAATCATGTAACCATTGCTGTCATGATATATTACCATTTATAAGTTATTGGGCCTCTCTTCTCCCTCTTTCTCGTCAAAATAAATATGGCATCTCTAGTAAATTCTGATGATAAATATTGATAGAGAAACTTGGAAGTTGAAGATCTGTGAGAATGATGTCAACATTAACCCTACATTATGATACTGTCATCAAAATTACCACCTCAGAATACAAATTCTTGAAATTTGACAGTTTGCTGTGTGCAAACATTGCCCCCATCTTTATACTTTTCTAATTACTACTTCTGGTGACCCCTGAGTGTTGGAGTTGTCTCCTTTGATGTTGGATCAGACACAAACATGTGTTGCACACAAAAGGGGCTGCTTTTTTTTTTCTTCATTTTGCTAATTTTTCAGAAATTCTTTTTTTTTCGAATGATAAGGGAAAACTCTGCAGCTCTCAACGCAGACTTAAAAAAACCTTTGTAATACAGGATAGCCAGTAAACAATGCTAAGAGGAAGCCGAACGTATGATTGGATTGGTGGGCTGATGGCCGCCATGTCAATAGACAACACCTCTGTAGCCATGGCCTGGTGGGGTTGAATTTCAGGCCATAAATCTAATCTAAGTCAGGAAATGATTATCACATCTGATTCCTGTGTCTCTGCTTGGGTAAACACACAGCTATGTAGCAAAGTTTCAAACAAAATATTATTTTCCAAATGTAACAATTAAGTGGCAGTAATCTTTACCAGGGTATCGTAAAACCGTGACTCACAGATAGGTATTGTAATCTAGGGTTAACAATTTTGATGAGAAGGATATAACTTGTGAGGATGAATGGACAAGATCCAGCTAGTGGGACAAGAGGAACAGTGAAATGAGATCTGAGAGTTTAGTTGGGCAGTTTCCATAGAGATACACAATTAGATGCGGTGGCAAACTTATAACCATCTCTGTTATGTATCATTCACATATAAGAGAAGTATGAATTAACTATATGAGAGCCTGGAAGTGAACTTGTGTATGTATGTAATAATTTATATAATGTTTAATTGAACAAAGAGTAATGCCATTATTCTGTGGTGATGTATTTTATGTCTGGCATCAATCAGAACTGATATGATAAAATTGTAAAATGTGTAACCATGGAATAATAGTAAATTGTACTGGTTTTATATATTTCTTTACATTCATCTTAATTTATAACAATTTATGATTCACGCTATAGTAACTGTTACATTCAGTGTATTTGTAAATCATTCAGTTAGAATTTCAGGTTTCCCTTAACTGTTATTTTAGCAATGACCTCTGCTCATTCATGATTTTTATCTAGTTTGAGAATAGTTTATGGTCATTTTGTTAGTTTTTGTTAACAAATATATCCTGATATGGTTATTGATGCACACAAACACAAAGCTTTATTAACTTTAACTCTGGCCAGGGTCATTGATGAAACAAAAGAACACTGACGTATATAGACATATATACAGACGTATGCATTTATGAATGTATGATTGTGTACGCATGGGTTTGTGCACATCCATAGTTGCAGATATACACAGATTTATGTGTTTGCATGTATGTAACAAATTTTCTACATGGAGAAACTTATTGGGAATCATAAACGTTTTCAGTAATAGTAGAGTCTGGGATCTTGTACCCACCTCCACATATTTTTAGAACCCTTCCCTTTTACTATATTTCACACCTGTGACCAACCACCATATCAATTACAGTTCAGTTTGTGTCTGGCCAAGCTCCAGACCACAGGGAAGTGACTTATTTTCCTATTTTGAGTCAAGCAAATTATCACCATGTAGTTAAATTTCTTTATATATCATTATATATTTTTGTGTTTATTGTTCCAGCTGATGGTCTTCTTGGCTGAAATGTCGATCTACTTCAGTTGTGTTTTTCACCTATGTAAAGCTGTTGCCATATCACTTTTTCCTCTCTTCTTTTTTTTAAAATCTTCATAAGAAAAGAATACAGTAGGAGACCCACCAGGGCGTAAGAAATGTTGCAGACTCAGAAACTATCAGTTAAAAAAAGTGAAGAGCCCTGTCATGCCAAGTGGCATGTAGGGAATATGGTGTTAGTGACCATCATTTTTATAGATCTTCGGCGCATGATTTTTGGATAAATTCACCATAAATTGATAAGATTAAAAAATAAACACATTAAATTTGAACTCAACTAATTCCAGATTGAAAAGCAGGTTTTCTAGGTTCATTATTTCTCTTCCACCATGTTGGCGTCATAGTGGGGCCTCGTACTTTGAATGTTCCAGAGTTTGAACACTACTTTAGAGAGGATTTTTATTGGGACTTAGAACAAAGCATCAAACCCTGCATGTACAGTAAACTATTGTCATCTAGAGCTTTGTTTCAGCCACAAATTCCTGTCAATCTTTAGTACTTAAGCAGTCTTGAGGTATATATATTTTTTTAATACTAAGGAATTGCTATTTGTATCAAATGTTTGATAGAGGTAAATTACTGCATTTTGGGATCAACAGGGATTTCTGTTACAGGCGGGCGATTTTCAAAAGTAACTACCTCCCATCTGGCTAACCAATCTCAAGTTAATTTTTCTCTTTGTTCTCAAATTTTCTGTTGTGTCAGTTTCCCCATTATGAAAGACAATTATTATTGCATTCTGACTTTGGAAGGTGGTGTACCAACAACCACACAAGACATCACCACTCCTCACTTACTTACACTAAAATGCAGTTTTTGTTATATTATATAATATCTGTGTATTTTAAAAATAATTTCAATGTTTTAATTTAATATTTAGGACTTTTAATTGTAGTATTCTTACCTTAAGGTATGAGTATTCACTGTCTAAGTTTACTGAAATAAGTGTTGCTTGGGGACTGGGAACAGATTCATTCATTTTCTATTTTATCTAATAGGGAAAACATGTCTGAAGTTTGATGGCCTCCTGGAACGAATTAAGATCAAAGTATGAGGCAGCATTGTACTTGTTTGTTTTTATAGATTTTGACCAACTTGATATGTCATAGTGGAGGCAAATGACAGGTATTTTCTGATGGAGACTGCTGCTGCTGTATGATGTATTATTGATAACCTGGCCTGAATATGTCAACATAGAAGATTTA
The DNA here is from genome assembly GCA_032433765.1 of Megaustenia siamemsis. Classification (NCBI taxonomy): domain Eukaryota; kingdom Metazoa; phylum Mollusca; class Gastropoda; order Stylommatophora; family Ariophantidae; genus Megaustenia; species Megaustenia siamemsis. The sequence goes on along the minus strand of JAVIAB010000047.1, from coordinate 97,150,501 downwards.
ACATTTTTTACAAACATGATATTGACATATCCATAAGCTTCTGTATCAAACCTTTCTTCAAAATTACTTGTATATGCAGTAATTAGAGGTTTGATCCGTGGTTGGTATATCCACCAATTAGAAGTTTGATCAATGTTTGATTGTCCAGCAATTAGAAGTTTGATCAATGGTTGATTGTCCAGCAATTAGAAGTTTGATCAATGTTTGATTGTCCAGCAATTAGAAGTTTGATCAATGGTTGATTGTCCAGCAATTAGAAGTTTGATCAATGTTTGATTGTCCAGCAATTAGAAGTTTGATCAATGGTTGATTGTCCAGCAATTAGAAGTTTGATCAATGGTTGATTGTCCAGCAATCAGAAATTTGATCAATGGTTGATATATGTCCAGCAATTAGAGATTTGTACAGCAGTTAGAGGTTCGATCAATGGTGATATCTAAATAAGGATTGTCACATCAGACTCTCACAAGATTGTTTAAAAGAAGTGTTGAATTATTGACAACAAGAAAAGAGAGAAACTAGCAATTTGTAAATATGTTGATTACATTCAGTTTTTGTGCAACAGTTGCTGACTTCACAAGCAGACATTCTTACAACAAAAGTTTATACAAACATAATGATGTCGAGTTTTTGTAGCTGTTACTTTGATCTAATTTTTCTCTTCAACACCTCTCCACTAACACAGCCACTGTTATGTGTCATGCTGGCTGGGGCTATATTTAATACATTAGAAATATTAGCTGTCCATGTTGCACTTCAGAAATTGTGAGCACATTTGATTTTCTCCTGATGACTAAACGCTAATCAAAAGGCTAAACTGCTTCAGTGTTCTCAAACCAGGCTTGTTAATTAACTATGTAAGGGCAAATAAATGTGACAAGTGCCACCTGTGTTGTTGCTTTATCCATTTTCTCATGTATTTCATTTTAAGGTAAATATAGATTTAGAAATCCTATTGTTGACACTCTTTGGTGACAGTAATTTATCAATATGATGTCACCTGTCACTTCAATTGTGAGATACTGATGTCTGCAGCCAACAATCTCCATTTCTCTTGATCTTTCACAAATAATTCACTCAATGAAACCAAGGCTTGTTCATTTTATGCACATTTGTATCTGTAGCTCAATGCTTTTAGTCATAATTTTTGTTGTTTTAGCCTCAATCTTCATGATATTGGCACAAATGTTAATCCAGAGCACTTTATTAGTTTGGCAAGCTCTCGTTCTGATCCTGCTAGTCGGTCTATGTCATCAGTTGAACACTGACTATTGGTCAGTGCTTCTTTCTCACATAGAGACTGTGACCTTGGAAAACATCAGTCACACTTGTCTTTAATATGTTGAAAAAAAGCATGCATAAACTCTGGTCATCGTATGAATCCATTTCCCCTCATAAATACTACACTTGTTGCATTTTCATAACATTTTGAGAAAAGAACAATTTTGCAAAAACTCAAAATTCCAGAAAACTATCTTGATAAAGAACATAAACACAAGGAAAATAACATATTTTGGTCGTGTAAAACAATGGCCTAGTTCCAGGTAAATGAGAGAAATACTCAGGAGAAGATTGGTGCAAGATATCACAGATGAGCTATATTTGACCACTGCTGAAGCTGGACTTCTCACACGCAGGCAGACACAAATTCACAGTAACTGTCATGGCAGTCTTCAACTGGAACAAGTAGCTGGATGATGATGGACAATATTGGGTTGGATGTGTCCTCTTGGGGGTTCTCAAGCAATACAAAAATAACCATTATCGTTCACTCTTTCCCGTGTTCTCTCTTTTGATGTGATGTTATATTCAAACTGATCTAGGGTTCTACTTACAAACACAGCTACCAAGATTCAAGATTTCTTGTCAACTTCATCTGTTTGTTCCCTACCACTTTCTCATCATTGAGTGCCGTCTCCACATCGAAGATTGGCTACCATGGAGCGCCATTCCACTCTATCTCTTGCTTTGATGGTGCAGATTGTCATAGGCTGACTTGTCCATCTTTTGATGTTATTTGTCCATGTTAGTCTTGGTCTGCCTCTTTTACCTTGTATTTTCCCTTCCAATATTACTTTTATTAGGCTGTTGTGTCTTTTAACATGCCCCAAAAATTTCATTTGTCTTGTTTGAATTGTGTTTAGTAGTTCTCTTTTCATTTTTAGTTGTTTTAAAACTTAAAAAGCACTTTTAAAACCACTTTCTATCATTCACAAAATTGTGCTTGTTTGAGCAGGCCTGTGAGATATGTGCTTGTTTGAGTGAAGCAATGAGATATGTGCCTGTTTGAGTGAAGCAATGAGATATGTGCCTGTGTGAGTGGACCAGTGAGATATGTGCCTGTGTGAGTGGGCCAGTGAGATATGTGTTGTTCGATTTCAGGTGGTCTAGATGTGAGATGGCAACCTCTGAACAAGGTTTTTTTCAAATTAATACTTCTCCCCCTCCCCACACTCACAAGGTGGGATTTTTACTAATGGAATCCCTGGTATCTTCGTGACTTCCTGTTTCTTCCAGCTCTACAGAGTGAGACCCAATGTCTAGCACCCTTTGATGACCAAAAAAACAGGTCATGTGAGCACTCTGTGCATGCTAAAGACACCCCATGGTAGTTAAAAACTGCATGAACATATTTATTTTTAAAATCTCTAAAAGGACAGATGTGTCTGGCCAAAAAAGTGCAGGAAACATGGCTTGTGTAAGTTACCAAGAAAACTCAGAAAATTGCTAGTAACATAAAGTTACCAAGAAAACTCAGAAACATGCAGGGTAATGTGAAATTGCAAAAAAAAATACTCAGAAAAGTTCAGGTAACGTGAAGCTACCATGAAATTTGGAAGAGTGCAGGTAGCATGAAGCTATCCTGAAAACTCACATATGGTAGAATGGCACTGAACGGATGAACACTTAAAATGTCTGATTTAATGGGCAAAGAAACATAACTAGATCGACATGCCATAGGTGATCATCTCACCACATCTCTCAGTCCTTCATACATGTTATAGTTTCAGTCTGTGATCATCTCACCACATCTCTCAGTCCTTCATACATGTTATAGTTTCAGTCTGTGATCATCTCACCACATCTCTGTCCTTCATACATGTTATAGTTTCAGTCTGTGATCATCTCACCACATCTCTGTCCTTCATACATGTTATAGTTTCAGTCTGTGATCATCTCACCACATCTCTCAGTCCTTCATACATGTTATAGTTTCAGTCTGTGATCATCTCACCACATCTCTGTCCTTCATACATGTTATAGTTTCAGTCTGTGATCATCTATTATTCCATTTGGATAAACTATTCAATATTTTTTCTCTTGGTTTTCCTCTGCTCTTCTTTCCATTCATTCTGCCTGTTGTTATAGTATTCTTAATGCCTTCTTTTCGCATCACATGCCCAATAAAGTTTTCTTCATTTGTAATTTTTGCTATCCACAGAATTCATGGCATTCTTCTCATAAACCACATCTCAGCTGCCTCTAATGTTTTTGTGTTGTCTTACATATCATCCATGATTTGCTTCCATAAAGTAGAACAGGTTAAATGTAGCACTTTTGGACACTTTTTCTAGGTTATCCAACCATAAACCAGTACCTGATTTTTTTCTTGGAAAGCAAAGTGGTACAGGAGTATTAAAAAAAAAAGTAAAAGCAAAGTACCCCCGTTACGCCAAGTGGCATATAGGGAATATAGTGTTAGTGACTATACATTTTACGGACCTTCGGCACATGATTTTTGGGGTAATGTAGTCGGTATTACGCCCATGCCACTTTACTTTCCCAGGAAAAAAATCCGGTACCCATTTTAGGCTAGGTGAACCGGAAGCAGTCGGTTGGGATCGAACCCTACCTCTTGTCCTTTGTAGTCCAGTTCACTAACCACTGAGTTATCACGGCTCCCGGCACAGGAGTAATAGTGACAATATTATCTCATAAATAATGTGCCTACGGTCTATAATGAAATGGACACTAACACCATATTCCCTTATGCTGTATGGCCTGATGAGAAGCTATTAGAGATGTCATGATGTGTTTATTCAGACCCATATAAATATAATTCACTCATTACAGCAATAAGGACTGGCTTGTTTACCTTTCCTGCCACAAATGGGATCCCTGTTAAATCAAGTCTGTAATGTTTCCTTGGTTCTGTCTTATGAGCACTTGTTGAATGTATGGTGGGTGTAGGTTTGTTCCTTCTCTTGCTGGCTTTGTTTGTTTTCCTGGCTTGAGAGAAGTGAGCACCAAGCCTTGCTGTAGCTGCTATTGTGGATGAGGGATATGCCTTGTGATGGCTAGCAGTTTCAAGCTGAGAAACATCAGATCAATGAGAAACATCAGATCAACAGGAAACATCAGATCAACGGGAAACATCAGATCAATAGGAAACATCAGATCAACAGGAAACATCAGATCAACGGGAAACATCAGATTTACTGGAAACATCAGATCAATGGCAAACATCAGATTAACTGGAAACATCAAATCAATGGGAAACATCAGATTAACCGGAAACATCAGATCAACAGGAAACATCAGATTGATGGGAAACATCAGATCAATGGCAAACATCAGATTAACCGGAAACATCAGATAAATGGGAAACACAAATTAACTGGAAACATCAGATTAACCGGAAACATCAGATCAACAGGAAACATCAGATCAATGGGAAACATCACATTAACTGGAAACATAAAATCAATGGGAAACATCAGATTAACTGGAAACATCAGATCAATGAGAAACATCAGATCGATGGGAAACATCAGATTAACTAGAAACATCAGATTAACTGAAAACATCAGATCAATGAGAAACATCAGATCAACAGGAAACATCAGATTAACTGGAAAGATCAGATCAATGAAACAGATCACAAATATCACAGAAACTTTTCTGAACCCCCTGACAACTCTCAAGACAAAGTGAAAACAACAAATGTCACAATCACATGTGGCAACCTTTAGGGGGGGAATGATAACAAATCAGTATCTAGATAACTACAACAAGTAAATAGATGTCTAAAATTAAAGATTATTCAAATCATCAAGTACCAAGCCTGCAGGCGTAGGTGATCATGTCTCTCCACAACTTTCGATCACGACAATTATTTATCATTTCTGTTGTTGATCTTCTGCCAAGCCATTCTCTTAAGCTGTCTGGTATCTTTTCTCTTTGCATCCCTCAATCTCTTCCTCCCTCAATTTTCCCAGTTGTTACAATATATTCCAGCTGTTCTCTTCTCATTACATGACCAAAAAATTATGATTGTTTCTTCTTAATATTGGAAATTAGCTCTCTTTTTGTTTTGGCCTCTTTCAGAACATTTTCATTACTCTTCTTAGCTGTCCATGGTATTCTCAACATTCTTCTGTAAAACCACATTTCTACAGCCTCCAGTGATTTTCTTGTCTGTTGTCCTATTGTCCATGATTCATATCTATATGGTAAGACAGGCTCTACATAACATTTAAGAACTCTTTTTCTTGTTTCCATTGTCAAAAATGGATTGTACAGTATCTTTCTCATTATTTGGAAAGCTGCTTTTGCCTGAGCCATTCTGCATCTCACCTCTGTTGTACACCTACCATCTGAGGTTAACATTGTTCCCAGATATTTAAATTCATTTACCTGTTTTAATATTGTTCCACCTGTCTTTATTTTGCACTGTGGTGTAGTCTTTTTCTTTGTTGTTACCATTACCTCTGTCTTTTTACTATTAAGGCTGAGTCCTTTATTTTTGCTTTCTTTCACTTTAATGTCTAACATTTCTTGTAACTCATTTTCACTCTTAACAATTAAGACTGTATCATCAGCATACTTTAGATTATTTATATTATGACCTCTGATTGTTATTCCAGGCATGGCCCTTATGGATCTTAAAATAATCTCACTATAAATATTAAACAAATCTGGTGACAGTACACAACCTTGCCTAACACCCTGTTTTATTTCTTGAAACATTCCCAATCGGTTTCCAGTTTTTATGACTGCTGTTTGTTCCAGTACATATTCTTAGATCTTTGCTGTCTACGTTTATGCTTTCTAAAATTTTGACTTTATCTTTGTGTTTACTTTGTCAAATGCTTTGGTATACTCTATAAAACATAGGTATAGATCTGTTTTCACCTCTATGGCTCTTTCTACTAAAGATCTTATGATGTATATGGCATTGTTTGTTCCTTTATCTATAACAAAACCACAGTGCTCATCACTAATTTCTGGACTGATTTTGTCTCACACTCTTCGCATGATGATTCTTAGTAATATCTTATTCATATGACTCTTAAGGCTTATTTTGCGATGATCATTGCATTCAATCGCACCAGATTTCATTGATAGAGCTATGAATATTGATTTGAGCATGTCGTCTGGTATATATCCGCTGTTTTAGACATCATTCAATATTTTTGTTATTATTTCTATTCCAAATCACCCATGGCTTTAATCTTTTACTTAGTTATATTATCTGATTATATAATGACCACAATAAAAAGATGGTAAACCATAATACACATGCACAAAAAAATAGTGAGGCATGATTGTCAATGCCAAAGGGCACCAGAGGATTGATTAAATGAAACAAAAAAACAGGTCTTCTTCTTCTACCTTTTTTTAGCTCCCAGTGGAGCATAGGTCTTCAACAAACACTTTCCAAGTCGTTCTGTTTTACGCCATTCTTTTAAGATCATTCCATGTCTTCCCATCACCTTCATCTCTGCTTCTATCTTTGGTTATGGAAGGCCCTGGTATCACTGCAAACGAATTAAAATCCATAATTGCTCAACCACCCGTGCCAGCGTAATCATCCGAATTAATATCTCATCTCCCAAACAAAGAAAGGTAACTGTTGTCCCCATCGTAGCAGTCTCAGCACACGCCAAAAGACATAAGGCGAAACCGTGCAGAAAGTGAACACAGTCAACTGTTCCCCGAGATATGATATCATCATTCATCGTAAACAATTGAAATATCGAAACATGATCAAAATGGATGAGACACACAGCTCACAGTGTGCACAGAGCACTTAACTCAGTAGCTCCTGCAACAAGCCGGACTTGGAATATAAGGAAACTGCAACAAGGAACACTTTTCATGCATAGCCTTCAATTGTTTCTGCCGCCTATCCACAATATACCGGAAGTTCACCTGCTTCTATCTGTCTTCTCCAAGACTTCCTTCGTCTTCCTCTTTGTCTTTTCCCCTGGGGATTCCAAAGAAGGGCCTTTTGTGTAATACTCTCAGTTGGCATCCCCAGTGTGTCCTATCCAGCGCCATTGTCTTCACTGTATCTCTTTATCCACTGGTATTTGACTGGTACATTTCCATAATTCTATGTTAGTGATTTTGTCGTGCCATTTCCATCCTTTTATTCTGCATAAGCATCCATAAATGAAAGTCTGTATCTTCATGATTGTCAATTTTGTTGTTCTCCATGATTCACAGCCATATAATCGGAACGACTTAACATTTGAGTTGAAAATTTTTATTTTTGTGTTTAACCTAATTACTTTGGATTTCCATGTGTTTCACAGTGCAACGAAAGCTCCTCTTGCTTTTGATATCCTTATTTTGGTATCATTTTCTGTTCCTCCCTCTTTATCTATATTACTGCCCAGATGTAAGATTATATGTCTAGTAGAGGTATTTCTCTTAATTTTTTGGGTTATTGCCAACTGTATTAAGTATTAATTCTCATAATGTTGGTCTTATCTCTATTAATCTTCAGTCCTAGCTGTTGTGATCTCTCATCAAGTATGCTCATTTTATCCTGCACCTGTTGATGGTTGTGTGATAGGAGAGCTATGTCATCAGCAAAGTCTAAATCACCAAATTGTTTGGTCAGTGACCACTGGATTCCATTTCTGTTGTTTTGAGTTATTTTCATAATCCAATCTATGGCCAGTAGAAAGAGAAATGGAGACAGAAGGCATCCTTGCCTTACTCCTGTTCTTATTTCAAATGCTTCTGTAAGCTGTCCTTCATGCACCACACTACATTTCGTTCCTTCATACATTGTTTTTATCAGGTTAATAAACTTTATGGGGATTCCGTAATGACTCAGCAACTTCCAAAACATTCTTCTGTCTAAACTATCAAATGCCTTTTCGTAATCTATGAATCCAATATAAAGTGGGGATTTTAGTTCTAAACATTGTTCAACTATTATACGTAGAGTAGTTATTTGATCAGCACATGATCTGTTCTTCCTAAAACCTGCTTGTTCATCTCTCAAATGTTTCTCTATGGCCTCTTTTAGTCACTCCAAAATGATTCTGCTTAATATTTTTCCTGGCACTGATAGTAGCATAATTCCCCAATAATTTGTGCACTCCTGTAAACTTCCTTTCTTTGGTAGTTTGATCATATAACCTTCTTTCCAGTCTTTAGGTATTTCTTCCCTCTCTCAAATTTTTTCTAATAGATTATGTAACATCTTGGTTGGAGTGTTAATATCTGCTTTGACGGCTTCCGAAGGAATTTCATCTGGTCCTGTGGCTTTACCATTTTTTAATAGCTTGATGGCTTTCATTATTTCTTCTTTGCTTGATTTTCCGCAGTTAATGTGTAACTCTTCTTCTGCTGGTAGTATATCTGGAGGATTATTTGAGCCGGGTCTGTTCAAAAGTTCTTCAAAGTGCTCTTTCCATCTCTCCATTTGTTCCCTTATATTACTAAGCAGATTTCCTTTCTTATCTTTAATAAAGGCGTTGATCTGTTTGTATTTTCCACTTAATTTCTTTGTGCTGTTGTACAGTTCTTTCATATTCCTTTTATTTGCTGCTTCCTCATCCTCTTTATATAGTTCATCTATATATTTCCTCATATCCCTTTTAATGCATCTTTTCACTTCTGCGTAAGCTTCCTGTTTCTTGACTTTATTACTTCTCGTTTTGCTTTTATTTATGTCTTTTTTCTTGTTCTTTCTTTCTTTAATTTTATCCAGCGTCTTCGCTGTCATCCATGCCTTATTCTGGTGTTTTCTTTTCCCTAGTGTTTCTTCGCATGTCTCTTTCCATATATCCATTACCTGTTTCCAATGATCTTCTATATTTATTGTATTTTCTAGTTGTTTGAGGACTTGGTATTTGTTTGATATTGTGACTGCGAATTTATCTTTAATTCCTTGTTCTTTAAGAAACCCTACATTGAAATACTTTCTTCTCTTATTCGCTGTAGTATATCTTTTTCTATCTATCTATCTATTGTCCTTTCAAGCCAAAGACGGCATATAGGGCAGAACCACAATCTCAAAAACAGAAACCTTGCGTGCCAAAATGGCACATATTGCAGAGATCACTGCTCTAAAATCTATGGTGCTATCTTTTTAGTTTAAGTTTAAGTTTGGCTATCAGAAGATGATGATCTGAAGCTACATCTGCTCCTCTATATACTTTTACATCCTGTAAGGATGACTTAAACTTATATTAATACATATGTGATCAATTTGATTTTCCATTCTATGACCTGGTGACACCCATGTAACTTTATGTATTCTTTTATGTTGGAATATTGTTCCTCCTAGGCTCACTTGATTAAGGGCGCAGAAATTCACAAATATCTCTCCATTCTCGTTTATATCTAAGTCCATGTTTTCCCATAATCTCTTTGAAGCCTCTGTTGTCTTATCCTACTTTAGCATTTAGGTCTCCCATCAAGATTATAATATCCTTGGCTTGTCTTGCATCCATCTGACATTGTAACTGTTTATAGAATTCATCTTTAACTAAATCATCTTTATCGTTGGTTTGTGCATAGCATTGGATAATGTGTAATTTTATTTTGTTTTTGGTTGTTTTAAATGTTACTTTTATTAGTCTTGGCCCTACTGCTTTCCATTCTATTAGTGTCTTCTGTGCATTCCTTGATAACGTTATAGCTACCCCTTCACTATGTTGTGCTCCATGTTCCTGGTGTCCTGATGATAAAATCATCTCTCCTGTATTTAGTTTTATTCTTTCTGTTCCTAGCCATCTTGTTTCACACATTCCCATAATATCTATTTTGTAATTTCTCATTTCTGCTGCTACCTGTGCAGCTTTTCCCTGTTCATTTAGGGTACGTACATTCCAGGTGCCAATTCTGGAGGATTTCCTGGTAGACAAAGAGTGAGTCGGCAACCCGGACTCCTTACGGCTTTCTCCAGCTTGCGTCATACATCTCTTAGACAGAAAGCCCTTATCTTTCCTGGATGGTGGATTTACTTTTTCTCTCTTTGACTTGTCCTTGTTTGTAAAGTTTTTTCGGCTTATTTTTTTTACAGTATGGGATAAGCCAGCCCCATGCCCAACCCTCCTTTCTCGCCTCTTACGAACATGCCTGGTAGGGTACAGTGCCGCTATTCTTTACTCCCCTTTCGGGCCCCGGCAGCGCACAGGCGAAATAACAGGTATTGAGATAGATCAGGAGGCAATGACAATTTGTCTGCTTACTATTCATGTTTGTTGCAGTCCTACTTCAGCATTCTATTATTTGATTTTAAGTAAACACAATGAATCAATGACAGTAGACAAACAAATAGAAAGACGATTAGAGGCCACAGAGATGGGATTTCTCAGAAGAATGTTGAGAGTTCCCTGAACAGCTAAAAGACCAATGAGGATATTCTCAAAGAAGCCAACACAAAAAAGGAAACTCCTGAAAACAAAAGAGGATAATTGAAATAATTGGTTACAACTGGTAAACACAGGGAAAGTGAGATCATAGTAAACAGCAGAATTGATACAATGTACTATGGATAGAGAATTGTAGAAGGACATGATCGCTGATGCCAACCGGTGTGGCACATGATGATGAAGTAAACACAGTTGTAAGACAACAAAATAAAGATGACAAAAAGTCAACAATAACGAGAAAGAAATGATGTGCCAATTTACTCGTATATGTGAGAAACAGTATGTTACTTCATTTTTTTTACAACACAGAAAAACCTAATTTGATTACAACACACATAAACTAAAACATGACACGCACAAAACTAACTATAACACATACACATTTCATAAACACAAACCTCCACTATCAACATCTACTAATATTATTTGTGTTTCTTCTCTCATTCTTAGTGTTCACTGCTATGTGGGTGTGGATGCATTTTGTCACTAGTTTATGGCATCATCAGGTTGCATGTCCTTTGCAGAAATTTGCTTCACCACAGCCCATCTGAAAGAAGCCAGATCTCCCACAGAACGTTGCTTCACCACAGCCCATCTGAAAGAAGCCAGATCTCCCACAGAATGTTGCATTCACCACAGCCCATCTGAAAGAATCCAGATCTCCCACAGAATGTTGCATTCACCACAGCTTGAAAGAAGCCAGATCTCCCACAGAACGTTGCATTCACTACAGCCCATCTGAAAGAAGCCAGATCTCCCATAGAAAGTTGCTTCACCACAGCCCATCTGAAATAAGCCAGATCTCCCACAGAATGTTGCATTCACCACAGCCCATCTGAAAGAAGCCAGATCTTCCACAGAATGTTGCATTCATCACAGCCAATCTGAAAGAAGCCTGATCTCCCACAGAATGTTGCATTCACCACAGCCCGTCTGAAAGAAGCCAGATCTCCCACAGAATGTTGCATTCACCACAGCCCATCTGAAAGAAGCCAGATCTCCCACAGAAAGTTGCTTCACCACAGCCCATCTGAAAGAAGCCTGATCTCCCACAAAAAGTTGCTTCACCACAGCCCATCTGAAAGAAGCCAGATCTCCCACAGAATCTTGCATTCACCACAGCCCATCTGAAAGAAGCCCAATCTCCCACAGAATGTTGCATTCACCACAGCCCATCTGAAAGAAGCCAGATCTCCCACAGAACGTTGCATTCACCACAGCCCGTCTGAAAGAAGCCAGATCTCCCACAGAAAGTTGCTTCACCACAGCCCGTCTGAAAGAAGCCAGATCTCCCACAGAAAGTTGCTTCACCACAGCCCATCTGAAATAAGCCAGATCTCCCACAGAAAGTTGCTTCACCACAGCCCATCTGAAAGAAGCCAGATCTCCCACAGAAAGTTGCTTCACCACAGCCCATCTGAGACTTCCTGCTCCAGCTCCTTCATCTTTGACTAAAGTTCACAAACATGAAAAGTTTGTTACATCTATTGGCCATTCTGTCAACATTCACCTGCATTAATATATACTTACAGTTTGAACAATTATCTAAACATTTGTCAGCTGTTTATGAGCCGCGATAGCTCAGTGGTTAGTGAACTGGACTGCAAAGGACAAGAGGTAGGGTTTGATCCCAACCGACGGCTTCCAGGTTCACACAGCCTTAAATGGGTACTGGATTTTTTTCTGGGAAAGTAAAGCGGCACGGGCGTAATACCGACCACATTTCCCCAAAAATCATGTGCCAAAGGTCTGTAAAATTTATGGTCACTAACACCATATTCCCTATATGCCACTTGGCGTGACGGAGGCTCTTTACTTTTTTACTTTACTATGTCAGCTGTTGGCTGTATTACTTAAATAGCATTTTTTAAAAGTAGTACAGTAAGTATATATATATATATATATATATATATATATATATATATATATATATATATATAGAGAGAGAGAGAGAGAGAGAATGAGAGAGAGAGACGTGTGCGTGTATTTAGAGACAATAAAAGACAACCTTTACAGTGAGCTAAATATGCTGAAAACCAATCAGGAATGCACATTTTGCTCGAAATTTGCGCTCCACTTAGGTGAGCAAACACTTCCAAAAGTGTAAAAATAATCTATAGTCCGTTCAGAAATTCATAACCACACTTGAATTAGCTTTACGTGATAACCGTTTGTTATTTTGCTTTCAACTTTTGCATGTAATCTTATAATATTGATGTCGTTATAGAAATATTTTTTGCTCTGAGAAATTTGATCTAGTTTAAAAGTTTTCTTCTTTAGGCTATATTAAATTCACCCTGTTCGAATTTGACACCATTTTAGGATATATACATTAATTTGTTGCGGTCGTTCACGTAAAATAGTTTGGCTATTGCAGAAACACTAAGTTCAGGAAAATCCCGTGCACAAAACTGAATTGTTATTGAACGACATGACGCACCACGGCCTGGGCATTAATTACCGAAGGGAAGGCGTATCTTTATTAATTTTGTGAAGACTCAGTAGACAATTTGTTGACTTTAAATACCAACATTTATATCTAAATTACAATGAGTTTGAAATGCAAATTTATAACTATGCAAAAGGTTACTGTTTTACTATATCAGCACTTCCTTAGGGAATTCAAGATGGGACAAAGTGCCTACTGCATCAAATACAAAAGAGCAAATTAGGACATGGCTTGCGAATGAAAATGTCAAATTTGACGACACATATTTAAAACCCGAATTGTTACAACTTGTGAAGAATACGAATAAGAAAAAGGTGTACCATGTTGACAAAATCATTGAGAAATACGGCCACACTAATTGTAACCAATTGAATTCATGTTTGCAAATACATATAACGAACAACACCCACAATTAAGCACTATGTAGATACGCTTCTATAGTCCGTTCAGATTCGTTTGCCTAGACATTAATTTATTTTTTTCAAAAACTTATTGTTCATTTGCATTGATCTTTTGAAGTTAGGTTTAGAATACTAATGTCGCTATAAAAATATTTTTTTATCAAAGAAATGTGATCCAGTTTCAAAGATGCCTTATTTAACCTATATTAAAAAAAAGTTAATCGATATTATAAACACCGGCGGGATTATGTAGATGCTTACATCTCACAGCTGATTCTTTAACATATAGGCATGACCTTCACGGCTGAATGCGCACCGTCCTAAAATAGTTATGTTTCCACTATAAATTTTTATAAAGAAATGTTACATATGAAATTTCCCGTTTAGCACAAAATGACATTTTAGCCGAAACCGGAAATTATGTGACGTCAAAATCACGGCCGTAGACTCGAGTTCAAGTCATAATTCAGAGGCAAATCTCAATATTTACAGAAAGGAGGCGGCACTATCATATTATCTTCTGCAAGTCTATGTGAGAATGAATATAAAGGCAAAATATTTTACTGAGCATAACATTGTTATAAAGATTTATACAAGAACATGGCCATAGATGTTTGAGACTACCCCAATATCATGCACACTTAAATCCTATAGAACTAGTTTGGGCAAAAGTTAAAGGACACGTAGCATATACAAATAAAACTTTCAAATTATGCGATGTTGAGACACTTACAAATCAGGCTCTATGAAATATAAATAAAGACTACTGGGTAAAATGTGAGGATCATGTGTTACGACAAGAAGAGGAATATTGGAAAAAGGATGGTTTGTTGTTTGTTCAGCCGAAAGCAGTAATCGACCTATTTGACTCGTCTGATTCTGAATGATCATTACTCTGATTAAGTCTACAGATAAATAGTTTGATTTGCAAAATTTCCTAGTTGATTTGTTAAACAGTTTATTGTTCAAGACCACCCAAGCAATCAAAAATATGTTATAAGCAAACCAACAACCATTACTTTGAATGGAAGCCTGCTTGAGTCAGTACAGAAGTTCAGCTATCTTGGATCCACTATTACAGCCACACTTTCCTTAGATGAGGAACTAAATGTACGTATTTGAAAGGCAGCGACAACATTTGGCAAACTCACACCAAGAGCATGGAGCTATATCAAATTGACTCTACGAACAAAAGTTCTATATATAATTTAAAATTTGTATACTTGCCACCAAGTAAAATTTTATGGACACGCCTATGGGTCATCGTTGCACTAGATTACTGTAAAACATTTTGATTAGGGTCAAAATAATAGTTACATGGGCAAAGATCAAAGGAATTCGCCGCTTTAAGAAAACCGTTATAGCTAGACATCGAGTAACACATATGTTCTCGTGACATGGACATTTTAACACCGTATGCTAAAAATCATGTGAAATCATCAAGAACTTTTTGAATTATAAATCATAACATCTCGGCAAACGATTCTGAACGGACTATAGTACAAAGTACCTTGATAATAGAGCAGATGTACCTTGATAACAGAGCAGACGTACCTTGATAATAGCGCAGACTTACCTTGATCAGAAAATGGATTAAAACTCAAAGTGTATGCTAATTTTACAGCTTTGGAATGAAGGAAAACAAACACATTCCAACATTTCTAAAACCTTGAACACCACTGAGAGGACGCTACAAAGTTATGAAATCAAAAGCAGGCCATGGAATCGAGCAGTAATGGGATGCTAGAATTTTGGGCACAAAGGACTATCAACATTTCACTGAAATTGCTCAAGCAGTGCAGAAAAGAAAATATGGCAGGACGTGGGTGAGAGGCGGGAGCAACACAAGATGAATCACACCCACACAAATAAAGTTCATTTTGTCACCAGAGGTGTGCTGAACTGGCGCCAATTAACACCAACATTCATTGATGAGATCTTTTAGACAACATTTCGTTTGGTCTTTTCCTGCTCAAATAAATATTTGGACTAAAGACCCTACAATGATTGTTTACCAATGACCAACGCCTACCCAGACATTTCAGCTTTGGTGAGGGGTCTGCAAAAGGTGCAGCCTCTGTGTATTTTCACAGGACTTCTCACAAAAGAATGAAGATACCTCAACACAACAGAGGAACACCTTCTGTCAGCTACCCTGATGGGTGAACATTTCAACATGACTATGACACAAAGCAAACAGCTCCAACCACCAACAACACGCCTGCAAGAGAAGAATATGACAGAACTGAAGAGGCACACTCCCGTGCGCTGCCGGGGCCCGAAAGGGAAGTAAAGAATAGCGGCGCTGTACCCTACCAGGCATGTTCGTAAGAGGCGAGAAAGGAGGGTTAGGCATGGGACTGGCTATCCCATACTGTAAAAAAATAAGCCGAAAAAACTTCACAAACATGAACAAGTCAAAGAAAGATAAAATAAATCCGTCAACCAGGAAAGAGAAGGGCTCTCTGTCTAAGAGACGTATGACGCAATCCGGAGAAAGCCATAAGGAGTCCGGGTTGCCGACTTACCCTTTGTCTACCAGGAAATCATCTGGAATGTTCGTACCCTTAACGAACAGGGAAAAGCGGCACAAGTGGCAGCAGAAATGAACAACTACAAGATAGATATTCTGGGAATGTGTGAAACAAGATGGCTGGGAGCGGAGAGAATAAAATTGAATACAGGGGAGATGATTTTATCATCAGGACACCAGGAACCAGGAGCACAACATAGCGAAGGGGTAGCTATAATGCTATCAAAGAATGCACAGAAGACACTAATAGAATGGGAGACAGTGGGACCAAGACTGGTGAGAGCAACATTTAGAACAACCAAAAACAAAATAAAATTACACATTATACAATGCTATGCACCAACCAACGATAAAGATGACTCAGTTAAAGATGATTTTTATAAACAGCTACAATGCCAGATGGATGCAAGACGAGCCAAGGATATTATAATCTTGATGGGAGACCTAAATGCTAAGGTAGGATCAGACAACAGAGGCTTTGAAGAGATTATGGGAAAACATGGACTTGGAGATATAAACGAGAATGGAGAGATATTTGTGAATTTCTGCGCCCTTAATCAAATGAGCCTAGGAGGAACAATATTCCAACATAAAAGAATACACAAAGCTACATGGGTGTCACCAGATCATAGAACGGAAAATCAAATTGATCACATATGTATTAATAATAAGTTTAAGTCATCCTTACAGGATGTAAAAGTATATAGAGGGGCAGATATAGCTTCTGATCATCATCTTCTGTTAGCCAAACTTAAATTAAATTAAAAAGGTATACTACAACGAATAAGGGCAGAACGTATTTCAATGTAGGGTTTCTTAAAGAACAAGGAATTAAAGATAAATTCGCAGTCACAATATCAAACAAATACCAAGTCCTCCAACAACTAGAAAATACAATAAATATAGAAGATCATTGGAAACAGGTAAAAAATATATGGAAAGAGACATGCGAAGAAACACTGGGGAAAAGAGAACGCCAGAATAAGGCATGGATGACAGCAGAGACCCTGGATAAAATTAAAGAAAGAAAGAACAAGAAAGCAGACATAAATAAAAGCAAAACAAGAAGTAATAAAGCCAAGACACAGGAAGCTTACACAGAGGTGAACAAAGAAGTGAGAAGATGCATTAAAAGGGATAAGAGGAAATATATAGATGAATTAGCTAAAGAGGCAGAAGAAGCAGCAAATAAAGGGAATATGAAAGAACTGTACAACAGCACAAAGAAATTAGGTGGAAAATACAAACAGATCAACGCCTTTATCAAAGATAAGAAAGGAAATCTGCTTAGTAATATAAAGGAACAAATGGAGAGATGGAAGGAGCACTTTGAAGAACTTTTGAACAGACCTGGCGCAAATAATCCTCCAGATATACTACCAGCAGAAGAAGAATTACACGTTAACTGCGGAAAACCAAGCAAAGAAGAAATAATGAAAGCCATCAAACTGTTAAAAGATGGTAAAGCCACAGGACCAGATGAAATTCCTTCGGAAGCCATCAAAGCAGATATTATCACCTCTACCAAGATGTTACATAATCTATTGGATAAAATTTGGGAGAGGGAAGAAATACCTAAAGACTGGAGAGAAGGTTATATGATCAAACTACCAAAGAAAGGAAGTTTACAGGAGTGCACAAATTATAGGGGAATTATGCTACTATCAGTGCCAGGAAAAATATTAGGCAGAATCATTCTGGAGAGACTAAAAGAGGCTATAGAGAAACACTTGAGAGATGAACAAGCAGGTTTTAGGAAGAACAGATCATGTGCTGATCAAATAACTACTCTACGTATAATAGTTGAACAAAGTTTAGAACTAAAATCCCCACTTTATATTGGATTCATAGATTACGAAAAGGCATTTGATAGTTTAGACAGAAGAATGCTTTGGAAGTTGCTGAGTCATTATGGAATCCCCATAAAGTTTATTAACCTGATAAAAACAATGTATGAAGGAACAAAATGTAGTGTGGTGCATGAAGGACAGCTTACAGAAGCATTTGAAATAAGAACAGGAGTAAGGCAAGGATGCCTTCTGTCTCCATTTCTCTTTCTACTGGCCATAGATTGGATTATGAAAATAACTCAAAACAACAGAAATGGGATCCAGTGGTCACTGACCAAACAACTTGATGATTTAGACTTTGCTGATGACATAGCTCTCCTATCACACAGCCACCAACAGATGCAAGATAAAATGAGTATATTAGATGAGAGATCACAACAGCTAGGACTAAAGATTAATAGAGATAAGACCAACATTATGAGAATTAATGCAGTTGGCAATAACCAAATAAAACTAGGAGAAATACCTCTACTAGACGTACAATCTTATATATATCTGGGCAGTAATATAGATAAAGAGGGAGGAACAGAAAACGATACCAAAATAAGGATATCAAAAGCAAGAGGAGCTTTCATTGCACTGGGAAACATATGGAAATCCAAAGAAATTAGGCTAAATACAAAAATACAAATTTTCAACTCCAATGTTAAGTCGGTTCTATTATATGGCTGTGAAACATGGAGAATAACAAAATTGACAATCACGAAGGTACAGACTTTCATTAATGGATGCTTGCGCAGAATAAAGGGATGGAAATGGCAGGACAAAGTCACAAACGTGGAATTATGGAAATGTACCGGTCAAATACCAGTGGATAAAGAAATACAGCGAAGACGATGGCGATGGATAGGACACACACTACGGAAACCAACTGAGAGTATTACACAACAGGCCCTTTTTTGGAATCCCCAGGGGAAAAGACAAAGAGGAAGACCAAGGAATTCTTGGAGAAGACAGATTGAAGCAGAGATGAAGATGATGGGGAAGACATGGAATGATCTTAAAAGAATTGCAAAAAACAGAACGACTTGGAAAGTGTTTGTTGAAGACCTATGCTCCACTGGGAGCTAAAAGGTAGAAGAGAAGAGGCACAGCAAGAGGCCACGTCCAAACCCAAAAGAAACATTTGGGACCTACTCAATGATCATTTTTTTTTTTTAAAAGACTGTACTCATAGACATTGAACAATTGGAGAAGATTGCTGAAAACTTCTGGGACTTTTATCGCCTCAAAGTATCCCACACAAACAAATCCTCATGTGGAACTTGTATCCTGGACCCAGAGCATATCCTCTGACCCAGATCATATCCTGGACCCAGAGCATATCCTCCATCACAAGTAACAAGGGTGCCAGATCTGGCCAAAAGGTGCTGAACTGAGGCAGAAACTATGGGGCTGCCATTACGACCTCAAAGAATTGTGAACTCCGTCATGACAACGTGACTGTAGATCTGACCTCATGAACTAAGAAGGAAGACTTCTCCTAACAGGATGGAGTGGGTGCAACAGGTGGAGTAGGTAGAACTATTGCATCACATAAAAAATGTCCCAGAAGGTCCAACGACAGAGTAAGCCATAAAGTAAGAACAGCATCCAAAGCTCTATCCACGGGGTAGGACCCCCAGGAAAACAAACCACAGCTGCCTAGCAGTTACCATCGGAAGAAGGAAAGGCTATGGGAGGACATCCAGACAGAAACCACGGGCAGGGTGGGCTTAATAGACGTGGCCGGCATCCACCCACAAGAGAGATCCCACGGGCTGGGTGAGCTTAACAGACTTGGCCGGCATCCACCCACGAGAGAGAAACCACGGGCTGGGTGAGCTTAACAGACTTGGCCGGCATCCACCCACGAGAGAGAAATCTACATCATAGCAAGATCCAGCCTGCTGAAGACAGTGCACTCCCCTCGATGTCGTAATGTCGTCTGCACCAACCTCGTCCACAAACACAAAATAATCAACATATTTAACAGCTCATTTCCAGATATAATATCCGGTAACTCATTTATAATAAATTGAGAGTTTCTTCTAGAATATTTATTTTACGATAATGATGATGATGCAATGTTTGGTCAACATGTGAAAAGTAGACTCAAACAAGAGGACACCAACAAGAGCCTTCCCTTCTAGTCGACACACTTTCTTAACTTTATACTTTGTTGTCTATGGCCGTATTTCACGCTTGTGGAGAGATATTTTTTAACAGAATAAAGCGACTGTAGCGTATTGATATTTCTTGGTATGAGGAATATCGAAATAATTCGTCTGATGAGAAAAGTTGTGTTGTTGACGAGTGTTAGATCAAAGGAACAAATAATAATAAATGAATATTATTGTAGAGGGAAACTTCGGAGGCGAATTCAGCGAATCATAGGAGGAGGAGGTCTGTTTTACAGCACTAAAAAAATGACACATAAACAACAAAAACATGGTCCTAAGCAAGATCGAACCCGTACTCCATGGCACACCGTGTTGCCACGGGAAGCCGGACGCTAGGGAACACTGTCAACTCAGCTACCTAAAATTTAGCTATCGTGGACGATGTCTTTCACGCAGACGTTCTCATGACTATAGCATAGGGTTACGAACACAGCTCGAGAATGTATTTCTGTACTTTCCTATTAGTAGGGCTGAATACTTGTTAGCTGAGCTTAGTTAGCTGAGAGGCAGTGTTCCCTAGCGTTCAACTTCTCGTGGCAAGGCACAGTGCCAAGGAGTACGGGTTCGATCTTGCTTCGGACCATATATTGTTCTTTGTTTTTTTCGGTTGTTATTTATTTGTCATTTTTCTGAGTGCTGTAAAACATACCTCTTCCTCCTATGGTTCGTTAGATCAAAGAGCCGGTTGTATTGAGACGTGGACGGCGTGAACAAATTGACACTTCAAATACAGGACAAGTCCACTGTCTCGGGCTACTGACTGAAGGTAAGGGAGGTCTTTTGTTGTTCTTTGCGGCGTTATAAGTAATCATTCCCCCGTGTACGAGTAAGTGTGTGTTCACACTTACAACTGTACACTCTAACCGTACACGTACTTCTCACTAACGCAACCCGGGGGCCTCGGTAGCCTAGTTGGGAAAACCACCCGACTGGACTACCGACGTTCGGACAACCCGTGTTCGATTCCCGCTGGGAGCAGTTTGAATTGTACTCGTGGTTGGAAAAAAAAATACCCCCACGGTCGACCCAGTCGTTGGCAGAAATGGGTACCGGGGTATTACCCTGGGAAGGTGAGGAATGTCGCTTCGCATCTGAGTTTCGATGCTTGAGGCGACACTATACAGGAATATCCGAACATTTCTGGATAGGCGGCCGAGCACATATGGGTGTAAACTCGCGTGCTCAGCGTGCGTAAGACGCCGGTTCAAGTCTCGTACTAGACCTTACTTTACCTTTACTAACGCAACACTTGAACACTTTACAAGTCAAGACAGGACCGGCGCCTGTTTTTTTTTTTTTTGTTTAATGATTTTCTTATCGTTGCTGGAGTAGTTCTGAAGTTAGTAAAGGTTGTTTATTCTATTTCCGTTCAGCTTTTTTTTCTTTTATGTCGAAACCGAAACTCACTGATGTAAGAGGGGTGCAACAGTTTGAATATATATATATATGATTATGATTTCAGTTGAGCGGCTCATAGCATAGTAAGTCACTAGTCAGTGTGGATGCTGAACACTTAGTAAAAAAAAGGAACTGATTATTGTTTTTGAGTTTAGATTCTTCTTTCTTTCCTTCAAGTACAATCTCAGGGGACTCACTAAATCACTTCCTAAGTCATTACAACAAACGCTACATCAACTTTTTGATTATGTTAGTGTTAGTTTAAGTTAGTATTTTCTTCATTTATTCAAAGTCAACTCGTTTAGTAAGTATGATAATAATTTATGTTGTTTTTGTTTATTATTTAATCATTTATAAAATTATATATAATTTATAATTATTTTGACAAATGGTGTAGATACAACTAATGTTGCTTGGTATGCTGTTGCTGAGTTCGCTTGCTTTGAAAATTCACATTTTAATGAGGCAGGCCATTTTACAATATTTAAATGTAAAAGAAGCCAAATGAATTGTTTCACTTCCTGCCAGTTTTCATCATCATTATCGAGTGCCGTCTCCGCAACTAAGGTTGGCTACCATGGAGCGCCATTCTGCTCTGTCTCTTGCTTTGATTTGATGGTGCAGGTTGTGATAGGCTGATTTGTCCATCTTTCGATGTTACTCGTTCATGTTAGTCTTGATCTGCCTCTGCCTCTTTTGCCTTGTATTTTCCCCTCCATGATTACTTTTAGTAGGCTGTTGGGTCTTTTAACATGCCCCAAAAATCGCATTTGTCTTGTTTGAATTGTGTTTAGTAGTTCTCTTTTCATTTTTAGTTGTTTTAAGACTTCATCGTTTGTTTTCTTTTCCTTCCATCCAATTCTACCTATTCTTCTATATATCCACATTTCAAAGGCTTCAATTCTCTGTTCTGTTTTCTTGTCTAATGTCCATGTTTCTGCACCATATAGGAATATTGAGAAGATGTAACATCTTGCTATTCTTAGTTTTAGCCCTGGTGTTATTTGTTTTGATGTTATTATGTTCTTCATAGCATTAAAATTACTATTTGCCATTCCTATTCATTTGTTTATTTCAGTTGAACATTTTCTATCACTGATTATAGTATGTCCAAGGTAGTTATAGTTCTGAACTGTCTCCAGGTCTATTCCTTCAATTTTGATATCCATTTGTGGGTTTTGAGTATCTTCTTTGTTTATGATCATAGTTTTAGTCTTTTTGATATTCATATCTAGTCCATATTTTTTGCTTGTCATGTTTATTTCATTAAGCAATTGTTGTAGATCTTTAGAATTTTCTGCTAGTAGTACAGTATCGTCAGCATATCTTAGGTTATTGATTATCTTTCCATTAATTTGTAGGCCTGGCATCTCTGTGATGTTTTTAAAGATTTGCTCAGTGTATAGATTGAACAAGCTTGGTGATAGGATGCATCCCTGTCTTACTCCTCTCTTTATATCAATGGGTGTATAGTTCTCTTTGTTATATTTTATTATTGCTGTTTGCTCCCAGTATAGATTACATATTAGTCGTATATCCATGTCATCTAGATGTATCTCTTTTAGGCATTCTATAAGTTGTTTGTGGTGTACTCTATCAAAAGCTTTGGTGTAGTCTATGAAGCAGGCATATATTGGTTTGCCAGTTTTATAGAAACAAATTTAGTGCCTAATATAGTATATGATAAAAGAGTTCTTAAATGTTATGTAGAGCCAGTCTTAACATATGGATGTGAATCATGGACAATAGGACAACAGACAAGAAAATCACTGGAATCTGTGTAGAAATGTGGTTTTACAGAAGAATGTTGAGAATACCGTGGACAGCTAAGAAGAGTAATGAAAATGTTCTGAAAGAGGTCAAAGCAAAAAGAGAGCTAATTTCCAATATTAGGAAGAAACAATCATCATTTTTTGGTCATCTAATGAGAAGGGAACAACTGGAATATATTGTAACAACTGGGAAAATTGAGGGACGAAGAGATAGAGGGAAGCAAAGAGAAAAGATACCAGACAGCTTAAGAGAATGGCTTGACAGAAGGTCAACAACAGAAATGATAAATAACTGTCGAGATCGAAAGTTGTGGAGAGACTTGATCACCTACGCCAGCAGGCCCGGTACTGGATGGATGGATAGTATATGATGATATCACTGTATTTTCTTTCAATATAAATGCATAATGGCTGAGTTTTACTCGTTTTGAATTAACAGATCTTTGTTCCAATCATGTTCTTTATAAACACACACCGTTAAACAAGCCTCTTATTTTTTCAATGTAAATAGATTTCCATAAGCAAATTGGTAGACATATTAGATTCAGCGTCAAAGTCTACATAAATATGGGAAGTTTCAAGTTTATGTTAGGGCTAGAAGACATTTTGTGACAGAGCGGAAATGCTCACGCTTATAAGCGTTTGATGATTTTTTTTTTCTTTGAAAAACTATTTTTTTTAAAACTATCAAAAAAAGTGATTAATTTGGACATGATTAATCATTCATTGACCTAGATTTGGATTATCTATTATTTGCTTGCACCTTATCTGTTTGTTTAGGTTGTTGAGATGTTCAAAGGAACGTGATAATGAAATCAGTTAATTAATGTGCTAAAATTAAACCAGAAATTGCATAAGTTTTTAAAAAATAATTGACATATTAATGTGCAGATGTGAATAAGGTAACATTTTCTTACTATGGTCAAAGTCTATACTCTATATAGATATTATAATTTATTTAGTAAATATAAATTATCATTTTAAATATATATTTTTTTAATTTTGACATATTGCTAGAGTCCCAAGGCTATGTAATAAATGAGATAAAATGTGAGTTGATATATTTTTTTGTTATTTTTAAAGTTTCAGTAGTTTCACCATTTTAAATAATATAATTATACAACTGAATTCATTGATCCACAAATATTTCAAATAATTGAAATGTTGAGAAAAATAGTCATTAAAATGATTGTGTTTAAATGTGAACTTCAGAAATCCAGTGAGGCCATTTATAGGGAAAAGGAGACCATTTTGTGTGACTTTTTCTGCATTTTTATTTATTAAAAGAATCTACACTTATTCTACGTTCAGTTTGTAGCCTTAGTGTTGATCTGCTCTTGACATGACAAGGTTTTGGTTGGTTATTTAGCTATTGACCATACAGCCTAAGTTCTCTACCTTCAACTCTTTAATGCTGTAGTACCTGTGTGGTAACGATGAACACAATGTGAGTTATGGCAGATAGATTGTAATGTGAATGTCTAAGGCCACAATAACAGTTGTCCTCAGCACTTAATGTGATGACTTGAAGATGCAGTCTTGTGTTTATGTTACAAGAGTTTATTTAGAAGCATTTTGAGTTACATCTCACATATTCATACAATTATTCTCATGCTTGCATCTAAAAGTCTCTTAACTACACTGGAATACCTGTTATGGCCATTAATGAATCTATAAAACTCTATATCATATGTGGTTGATTTTATAGTGTCTAAGGTAACTGCTGATAGTTTGACACCCTAGGCTCTGTAAGAAAACCAGTATAATTCCTTTGACTATCACAAAATTAAATACATAATCTAAAATCTCTGTATGTATCTTCAGAAATTACTCTTTAAGTTCATGCATAAAATCTAATATATCATCTAAGAAATGTTTACTTTGTTGCTTGTCATGCTAATATATAAAACAGTACTTAACTATATTGTATTTCATCTATAGAGTTATATACTTTTGTTTGGTGTCAGATCTGACAGGTCATGGGAGAGACCATCAGAGTTTGCTCATGACATGTCATGGTATTGATCATTGGGTTCTTCTGTAGTATCTATCTATTTCTGTAGTTTCCTTCATTCTACTTTTATGATAATTTATTCTTCATGTCATATGTGGTGCTCATTTTGTTCAAGGTCAGTCTTATCAGTCTCTATTTTGTTGCAGTTCCTTGAGATCAGCACCAGTTCTTTGATGATAATGCTAAATTGCAGTAGATGGGATGTGAGCTCAATAATGGAAATTTTGATTTTTTTTTTCTAAGATGAATTGTTGCAAGTTATTGCTGTAATTAATTCATACATACTTTTCATGACTGACTTTTGTATGATGGGCAGCTCTAATAACTGAATTCTTTGTATGATGGGCAGCAGTAATAACTGAATTCTTTGTATGATGGGCAGCTCTAATAACTGAATTCTTTGTATGATGGACAGCTGTAATAACTGAATTTTTTGTATGATGGGTAGCTGTAATAACTGAATTCTTTGTATGATGGGCAGCTGTAATAACTGAATTCTTACTGGAATGTCTATAGCAACAGTTCTCAAAATGTCATTTAACGCGGACCCCCATTAATTACGCTTTGTAGTTGCGGACCCCCAGGATTCAACTTCAATTCAAGATTTAAATTAAAACCCAAAAGTGCATCAACCATTTTATATGAAAAACTTTAATAAATGTAACATTAACATTTTTGTCACTCTCCTGTGAATCCATTGAGGTACAAAAAATATTATATTCTTGTAGTCTTTGTGGACTCCATGAGACAGCACTGTGTGATCCCTGAGGGGCTGCGGACAACAGTTTGAGAAACACTGGTCTATAAAATATGTTATGGTGTAAATGTGGATATTTTCAAAGTTGGGGTTAAGATGGCATCCTAGCTAGACAAATTTATCACTGTGCCCATGTATATTTTGATTAACAAGGATAGCAAAGGGACTGTACAGTGATAGCAGTTTTCCTGCATGATAATTAGGGCACCTAACGACCTGCGGTTGCAATAGCAGGGTCGGTGCATCATTAGCCGACCAAGACCTAGCAGTTCTACCTCCTCGTGGTCTCCCCTGGAAACAGTCTGCGTTAAACCAGACTGGCTAACAGAAGCTAGGATCGCCGTGTTCCCTGTAGTGGTGGCTGTTACTGATATAGAGGACCCAGTATTGCAGTACCTCTGGGCTGGACTAGTAGTTTTCCAGCATAGACTGGGGCAGATGAAATCCAACCTCTCCAGTAAGAGCCGGGAAGTCAAGAAAACCATTATTACACACCACATCTTATGAGTCAAAGGGCAACCTGCCCGCATCAACTCGTGGCAATCCGTCAACAACAACCTGCATGATACGTGGGATTGTTTTTATTTCTTTGATGATCTTTGTGCCATTTCATTGATAGGGATTGGATGGTTTTTCACTCATTGTGGGCTCAATGTAAGTTGACCCAAACTCGATAATGTAGACAATGGGATCATATGAGGAGAGAGCTTAGGCACTATCCATCTGCTGTCCTGAACTCAGGGGTAGGCGGCTTGACCTACTCTAAATGCTTCCATTAATGGAACAGTGGTCAGGCCCTAGATATAGAGGCGTGCTACAAATATAGAATAATCATCCGCTTACCGCAAAATGAAGTCAAGTGGTGATTACAGAGGGTGGGGTAACTAATTCTATAAAATGCCCTATGATGTTTTCATTGTTGAGTCAGAGGTGCCCAAACCTCCACCCCGGATAGATGCGACCCCTTAGCCTAAAAATGGCAACGTATCTTGGAGATACTCTCCAACTCTGATTATAAATCCCCACTGTCTAGCGGGTACCCATTCATGGAATAGACTTCAGGAGTAAACTCTGAGGAAAAATCAGTTCAGTGTTGATTTAAACATAGCTCAGGAAACTCCTGCGATGTAGTTGGCACCAAACTGTTCTTGCCCTGCTAGATCTTTGTATACCTTGGCTGTGGGGAGAGAAGAAACATGTTGCATGGACAACAACTTGTTTGTTTCTTTTTCTGCCCAAGCTCGCACCCTGGATAGGACACTCAAGCTTTGGCAATGTGGTATTGACGAGAAGCAGCAGTTACTGGTTATAAATCATTCTGTCCATTTGGTGTAGGGTATGGTGAGAGTGGCAGCTTCTGACAGTGAGTGAAGTCTATTAACTTCATTGGATAGCTATACATGGCAAAAGAGAAGAAAAAATCTTTCCTGGGGCATTGCAAAATCCATAGTCAACTATGACTGATTGAGGCTACTAAATATGAATATATGTTTTTTTCTCTATCAGGATGGCTAACTCTTCAAATATGACTCCCGAGGAAAAGCTTACTTTGATGAAAAGGAACCTGCAGGTTAGTTCATAATTTTGTTGGCATGTTGAGTATAAATAGAAGTACATTATATTGTTGGCATATTGAGCATAAATAGTTTATTATTTTGTTGGCATATTGAGCATAAATAGGAATAAATAATTTTGTTAGCATATAGTCAGTCATTATGAGAATTAGTTCAATAACCCAATAACAATAGGAGAAATACCTTTACTAGACGTACAATCTTACATATATATCAGCAGTAATTTAGACAAAGAAGGAGGAGCAGAGAATTGTACCAAAATAAGGATATCAAAAGCAAGAGGTGCATTCATTGCACTAGGAAACATGGAAATCCAAAGAAATTAGGTTAAATACAAAAATTAAAATTTTTCAACTCCAATGTTAAGTCAGTCCTATTATATGGCTGTGAAACATGGAGAACGACAAAAATGACAATCATGAAGATACAGACCTTCATTAATGGATGCTTGTGCAGAATAAAAGGATGGAAATGGCACGACAGAATCACTAACATAGAATTATGGAAAAGTACTAGTCAAATGCCAGTGGATAACAATGAAGACTATGGCATTGGATATGACACACACTGCGGAAGTGAACTGAGAGTATTACACAACAGGCCCTTTTTTTGGAATCCCCAATGGAAAAAAACAAAAGGATGACCAAGATATTCTTGGAGAAGACAGATGGAAGCAGGGATGAAGATGATAGAGAAGGCAGTGTATGTTCTTAAAAGAATGGCAAGAAACAGAATGGCTTGGAAAGTGTTTGTTGAAGACCTTGGCTCCACAGGGAGCTGAAAGTGTTTATTGAAGACCTTGGCTCCAGAGGGAGCTGAAAGTGTTTGTTGAAGACCTATATTCCACAGGGAGCTGAAAGTGTTTGTTGAAGACCTATGCTCCACAGGGAGCTAAAAGTGTTTGTTGAAGACCTATGCTCCACAGGGAGCTAAAAGTGTTTGTTGAAGACCTTTGCTCCACAGGGAGCTGAAACTGTTTGTTGAAGACCTATGCTCCACAGGGAGCTGAAACTGTTTGTTGAAGACCTATGTTCTACAGGGAGCTGAAAGTGTTTGTTGAAGACCTATGCTCCACAGGGAGCTGAAAGTGTTTGTTGAAGACCTATGCTCCACAGGGAGCTGAAAGTGTTTATTGAAGACCTATGCTCCACAGGGAGCTGAAAGTGTTTGTTGAAGACCTATGCTCCACAGGGAGCTGAAAGTGTTTATTGAAGACCTATGCTCCACAGGGAGCTGAAAGTGTTTGTTGAAGACCTATGCTCCACAGGGAGCTGAAAGTGTTTATTGAAGACCTATGCTCCACAGGGAGCTGAAAGGTAGAAGAAGAAGATGTAGTCAGACAATCTTAAACTGTTATAGATGCCTCAGAATCTGGTGAGATTGGACAATATGCCCACTGGTAGATCATATTGTTTGGCTGCATGGTCCAGAGGGTTTTGTACCTTATGTTTTGCATTAATTTCTTTGCCTCTTTTGCCTTTCAGTGTTGAAGGAAAGTGGAATGTTTGGGACAATGCTCTGTAGTTTGCCTCCTTCATTGTGATGTCTGTTATTTGTTTCAGTCTCTTCTATATCTACCTTTTCCTCTCTTTCTGTTGTAGTATCTTATGTAAGTGTGCATAATAGCATGGGAGTTGTATGAAAGTGTAAGTGTATGAAAGACCATGTTGAAAACTGCGATTTGTCAAAAATGAGGCCTTAGATGTCAGACAGTTAGAGCCAAGTTATGAGTGCAAAGAATGATTGTTGTTTGTGTATTACAAACAGTCTTACTTTAATTATATCTTTTATTGACAGACTCTTAATAGTTTAATTTATATTATTGGAAGTAATCAAAAGTAAAGCCAATACTTTCTTCTTCCTGCACCTAGAAGTGTCTTTCTATGTTGTAACTAGTGACCTGCATACATATTGTCGTTTGGTGGTCAGTTTTGTAAATCTAAAGCATTGCTTGCAAAATTCATAACCAATGTACTTGTTGTTGTTATGGATCCAGTGACCTTTCAGCTGATGCCCTTTGGCCCAATGCCATGTAGTAGTATCTGCAGGTATTTTTAGGTTCTGCTGTTCCGTACAGAGTATTCCATTTGGAGGGTCTTTGGGGAAATAGTGTTGTTCTGATGTCAGTGAGCTCTGGACATTGAAACAGGTGGTGTTCTACAGTTTCTTGTGGGTGATTACAGAGTGGACATACTGGGGTATGGTTTTGTTGTATTCTATTAATGTGGTTATTTAGCATAACATGTCCTGTTCTCAGTCTGAAGATGGTGGTTTGGTCTCTTCTTGTTAGGTTGTTGATGTTGTCTTGTGGATTTGGTCTTGCCATATATTTAAAAAGCTCTCTCCCTGTTTTCCCTAAGGCCCATTCATAATTGTTACAGACTTCACCACAAGGGCCACAAATTTCTTCTGCTGTCCCATCTGGATAATGTATTAATATTCTATATCCAGCTTTTGAAGTAGCGTTAGTGGCTGCACCATCTGTGTATATATGTAAATCTGGATAAGTATCTATTGTTTTCCTTGCTGCTAGTGTTAATGATACTGGGTCTGCTTTTTTACCTGTTCTGTTACATATCTCTACATTTATTTCAGGTTTTTTATAATTCGTACTTCGTGGCATTTCTTTAATGCTCTTGATGTTTGTAGTCGTTTTTCAGGTAGATGGAATTTCTTTTGTATATTTCTAACATGTTGTAATACTGACATCTGCTTAATTCTTTGTTTTGGAGTCCATGTATCTACTAATTTTCTGTTAGGGTGGTCCTTCTCCATTCTTTTTTGTCTTTCATAGAGAACCATAGCGGCTTTGTTTCTCCTCAACTCTAAAGGTTCCACATTGCAGTGGATTTCGCAGGCTGCAACTGGGGTGGACCTCATTGCACCGCTGATGAGTCGTAATGCATTATTTTGTATCTTGTCCAGTGCCATGTTAGTTGTTTTGCTGCATGTCACTAGGAGCGAGCTACCATGATCCAAAACAGAGTGAACATATCCCAGATAGAGATTTCTAAGAGTTTCTTTATCTGCTCCCCATAAGGTACTGGAAAACCTTTTCATTAGTTGAAGTCTTTGTGTTGCTTTCTTAGTGAGATTCTCTACGTGTTTCTTCAGGTTCAGTTGTCGGTCTAGTTATATTCCTAAGTATGTAGGGTGTTCCTCTTTTTGAAGACTATTGTGTTGGAGATTGAGTTTGATGTTTGTCTTAGCTATTTTGTTACTTCTAGTAAATACTGTATATACTGTTTTCTGTACATTTATTTTTATTTTCCAGGTATTACAGCATTCTTCTAGGTGCCTCAGGTCTTTATTTAGTTGTGCTTCAGCTGTTCTAATATTTTCGTTAGTACTCCACATGACCAGATCATCCGCATAGAGAGCTTTTTTATTTATCAGGGTAACCAATGTACTTAATCAGGGCATTATATATTCTGTGTAAGATTCAACCAGTAAGGGTCATTTAAGTGAAAATATTACATTATAGTACTAAATTACTTGTAAATCAATCTTGTGTTTCAGGCACAAAAGTACAAGCTATCAGCGTACCAGAGTTTTACATTTGCTTATTAAAGACACATAAATAATTGATCATCAAATTTGTTTACTGTTTATTACTGTTGCTGAATTTCAGGAGGTTCTTGGTGAGGACAAACTAGTGGACATTCTTAAAACCCGAGACATCAAAGTGTACTGGGGCACAGCTACAACAGGCAAACCTCATGTTGCATACTTTGTACCAATGTCCAAGATAGCAGACTTCCTTGCAGCAGGTTGTGAGGTAGGTAGGTGTGTTTGGTGTTGTCATGGTTGCTAGGAATGCTGCAGACTCAATTAGGACACATGACTTTACCAGTGGATAGGAGAAACATCAGTCTGTGAAAGGCTTCAAGTTAAGACAATATTCCTTAAAACTTGATGTGTGTCTGCTGAATGTGGTGCAGTAATGTAACTAGAGGTGCTTGCGGTGGTGAGAAGTGTGAGACTTTGAAACATTTAGGGAAACACCAGAATAGAGGTAACAGCTGTTGCTTTAACTTTAGGGTAGAATAAAATTTTGTGGGACATCAGACTTGAAGTCAACACTGTTTACCTCAGACCAAGATCACCTGTGATGAGACTATATGGAAGAAAATAGTCACCTCAGACCATGTTCACCTGTGATGAGAATATATGGCAGAAAACAGTCACCTCAGACCATGTTCACCTGTGATGAGATTAAATGGCAGAAAACAGTCACCTCAGACCATGTTCACCTGTGATGAGATTAAATGGCAGAAAACAGTCACCTCAGACCATGTTCACCTGTGATGAGATTATATGGCAGAAAACAGTCACCTCAGACCATGTTCACCTGTGATGAGATTATATGACAGAAAACAGTCACCTCAGACCATGTTCACCTGTGATGAGATTATATGACAGAAAACAGTCACCTCAGACCATGTTCACCTGTGATGAGATCATCGTGTGCCTTCTCCGCAATGAAGGTTGGCTACCATGGATCGCCATTCTACTCTGTTTCTTGCTTTGATGGTGCAGGCTGTCATAGATTGACTTGACCATCTTTTGATGTTACTCGTCCATGTTAGTCTTGGTCTGCCTCTGCCTCTTTTACCTTGTATTTTTCCTTCCAATATTACTTTTAGTAGGCTGTTGTGTCTTTTAACATGCCCCAAAAATTTCATTTGTCTTGTCTTAATTGTATTTAGTAGTTCTCTTTTTATTTTCAGTTGTTTTAAAACTTTATCGTTTGTTATCTTTTGTTTCCATCCAATTCTATCTATTTTATAAATCCACATTTCAAAGGCTTCAATTTTCTGTTCTGTTTTCTTGTCTAATGTCCATGTTTCTGTACCATACAGGAATATTGAGAAGACGTAACATTTTGCCATTCTTAGTTTCAGCCTTGTTGATATTTGTTTTGTTGTTATTATATTTTTCATGGCATTAAACTTACTTTTTGCAATACCTATTCTTTTGTTTATTTCAGTTTTGCATTTTCCATCATTGGTTATAGTATGTCCCAGGTAGTTGTAACTCTGGACTGTCTCCAGATGTATTCCCTCAACTGTGATAATTAATTGTCGGTCTTGAGAATTTTCTTTGTTTATGATTATAGTTTTAGTCTTTTTGATATTCATTTCTAGTCCATATTTTTTGCTTGTTATGTTTATCACATTAAGCAATTGTTGTAGGTCTTTAGGATTTTCTGCTAGTAGAACAGTATCATCAGCATATCTTAGGTTATTGATTATCTTTCAATTAATGTTTAGGCCTGGTATCTCTAAGATATTTTTAACGATTTGCTCAGTGTATAGATTGAATAAGCTTGGTGATAGGATGCATCCTTGTCTTACTCCTCTTTTTATGTCCATGGGTGTAGAGTTCTCCTTGTTATATCTTATTATTGCTGTTTGCTCCCAGTACAAATTACATATTAGTCGTATTTCTGCGTCGTCTAGATTTATATCCTTTAGGCAGTCTATAAGTTGGTTATGGTGTATTCTATCGAAAGTTTTGGTGTAGTCTATAAAGCAGGCATATATTGGTTTGTTTACTTCTGTGTACTTTTCAATCAATGCTCTCATGCTGAATATGGCTTCTTTTGTCCCACTGTTTTTCCTGAATCCAAATTGTTGCTCATCTAATTCAGTATTGATTTTATTCTGAATCCTTCCCTGTATAACTTTTAGTAAAATTTTTGTTACCTGGCTCATTAGGCTTATTGTTCTGAAGTCACTGCATTCAACTGCACCATTCTTTTTATGCAATGCAATGAAAGTTGATGTTTTTAGATCGTTTGGTATGTATCCTGTATGGTATATGTCATGGCATATATCTGTGATCACTTCGATGCCAAACTCTTCTAGAGCCTGTATCATCTCTATTTGAATATTGTCAGGCCCTGCTGCTTTTCCCTTTTTCATTGTTTTTATAGCTTTTTCTACTTCAGATTTCAGGATTTTATAGTTGTATGTACATTTTATGTCTGGCTTTTTGTCCCTTTCGTCATGAAATAATTCTGTTATATATTCTTGCCATCTATCTATTATATCTTTATGGTCTGTTAGCATTCTTCCCTCTTTGTTTGCAATACATCCATTTCCTGTAGCTTTTTTGTCTTTATTCGTCATCCTCTTTATTTCTGTGTGCATCTCTCTTAAGTTTTGTTTACTTTCCACAGTTTCGACTTCTAGACATCTGTGATTGAGCCAGTCTTCTTTTGCCTTTTTGCACATTCTCCATATTTCATTGTCTATATCCTTGTATCTGGCAGTGCTTTTCGCTTGTCTTCTTTCTTCCATTTTTTCTAAGATTTTGTCAGTTATCCATTTTTGTTTTTTGTTACTTTCCTTTTTGGGCAAGGTGTTGCAGGATTCTTGCATGCTGTTTTTTATGCATTGCCATTTTGTTGTGACTTTTTCCTCAGATGAGGTCATATGACAGAAAACAGTCACCTCAGACCATGTTCACCTGTGATGAGATTATATGACAGAAAACAGTCACCTCAGACCATATTCACCTGTGATGAGATTATATGACAGAAAACAGTCACCTCAGACAATGTTCACCTGTGATGAGATTATACAGAAGAAAACAGTCACCTTAGACCATTTTCACCTGTGATGAGATTATATGGAAGAAAACAGTCACCTCAGACCATGTTCACCTGTGATGAGATTATATGACAGAAAACTGTCACCTCAGACCATGTTCACCTGTGATGAGATTATACAGAAGAAAACAGTCACCACAGACCATGTTCACCTGTGATGAGATTATATGGAAGAAAACAGTCACCTCAGACCATGTTCACCTGTGATGAGATTATATGACAGAAAACAGTCACCTCAGACCATGTTCACCTGTGATGAGATTATATGACAGAAAACAGTCACCTCAGACCATGTTCACCTGTGATGAGATTATATGACAGAAAACAGTCACCTCAGACCATGTTCACCTGTGATGAGATTATATGACAGAAAACTGTCACCTTAGACCATGTTCACCTGTGATGAGATTATATGATAGAAAACTGTCACCTCAGACCATGTTCACCTGTGATGAGATTATATGGAAGAAAACAGTCACCTCAGACCATGTTCACCTGTGATGAGATTATATGGAAGAAAACAGTCACCTCAGACCATGTTCACCTGTGATGAGATTATATGGAAGAAAACACTCACCTCAGACCATGTTCACCTGTGATGAGATTATATGGAAGAAAACAGACAACTCAACACACCAATGAGTTTTGAAGTGTAGATCTGACAATGCCATCATTATACGTAGTGTCAACTTTTATATGTTATCACAGTGTTATATGTTTCTTGAACGTTGGTGATTTATATGAGAGATTGTTTGATTACATAACAAACACAGGTTGCAGGTGTTTACCATATTTCATCACACATACAATTTGCATTTACATTTTAATTTTGCAGAAATATGCAGGTTTCATAAAGCTGACAGCTGTTTTGTTGTGTTGTACAACCAACAAGACTTTCAATGTTTATGTAAAACTATATTTTTAACTTTATTCTTTTTTCTTCACAATTTGATTTCATTACTCACCTGTAATTATTAAACCAGGGAAATACAAACGGAAATACAGAGTTTAAACATAGGCAGTATGATGAACAGGAACCGAATATACTTAAAGCAGAAGTAGAATGGGCATTGAAACAGAATAAAAAGAACAAAGCAGCTGGTATAGATGGAATAACAACAGAAATGCTACTAGCCTGTAAGGAAACAGCTATAGATTGGCTTACTATCATATTCAATATGGCTTGGGTAGAAAGAAAAGTCCCAGACGATTGGCAAAAAGCTATCATTGTCCCATTTTGGAAGAATAAGGGAAGTAAAAGGGAGTGTGAAATGTACAGAGGAATATCCGTATTGAGTCAAGTTGGTAAAATGTATGCTAAAATATTAGAGAGGAGAGTAAGATACATAATAGAACCACAATTAAGTAATAATCAATTCGGATTCAGAAAAGGCAAAAGCGGCACTGATGCTATATTTACATTGAGACAACTATGTGAAAAAACAATAGAATATGACAGAAACCTAAATATAGTGTTTATAGATCAGGAAAAAGCGTTTGACCGTGTGGACAGGAACAAACTTTGGCAAACTTTAGAAACATACGGGGTAGCAGGACAACTACTAGAAAATATAATAGCACTATATAAAAACAGTCAAAGTGCCGTCAGAACATCGGAAGGTCTGTCAGAATGGTTTCAGGTTACAACAGGAGTAAGACAAGGATGTGTCCTCTCACCACTCCTCTTCATCATATATATGGACAAAATAAATCAGGAAACAACCAACAACAAGGACAAATCAAATAATAACATAGAGGTAGAAAACTCCAACATCAATGAGCTACTCTTCGCAGATGACCAATGCCTAATATATGAGGATGAAAACCTGCTACAACAGCATTTAACATCTCTAGATAAAAGCTGCACAAACTACAGTATGAAAATTAACACAGCAAAAACAGAGGCTATAAGAATAAGCAAATTGAGACACCCATTAAACATCAAGATCAAAGACAAAGAAATAAAACAAGTAGAGGAATTCAAGTATTTAGGCGCAATGTTCACAGAAGATGGAAAACTAGACAGAGAAATTGACATGAGAATACAAAAAGCAAATGCTGTCACATACCAGCTTTCACCATTGTTAAGACATCCAAACATTTCTATGCCAGCTAAACAACAAATGATAAATAGCATCTTCATACCAACTTTGTGCTATGAAAGTCAAACATGGACCCTTTCTAAATCCCATTTAAGAAAGATCAATACATGTGAGATGCGATGCTTGAGAAAAGTAACAAACAACACAAGAAGAGATAGAATACCAAATGAAACCATAAGAAAAATGGTAGGAACAAAACCCTGCCAAGAATATATAGAACAACAACAACTTAAATGGTTCGGCCACCTGGTCAGAATGAATCCTCACCAATCACCATCAAGGGCGTTCTTCTCGAGAATGCATGGGAAAAGACCAAGAGGAAGACCCAGAAGAAGATGGATAGATGCAGTGACAGAGACATGTAACAACAAAGGAAAATCACTAATTCAGACAATTCGAGCAGCACAAGAACGACAAATGATATAAATCACGACACCTTTTAGGTATCAGTGAAAGAGAAAAGAAGAAAGAAGAAGACTCACCTGCTATTAATTTGTCAAAATGTATTCATATTTGACAATCAAACATAATGGCATTTAATAATCTTTGAAATTATGTCTGTATATAAAGTGAACTAATGATTGTGTTGTGTACGAGTTGCTTCATGTACCTTGGAAGATTATCATTAAAATTATTCACATCCCTCACCATCACAGAATGTTGCTTTTAGTCTCATGTGTAGTTTGTGCTTCAAACAGATGCCTCTCCTGTTTACAGAACATTTGTCACAATTATAGTTTGTCCTTCTGGGCAGGTAACTATCCTGTTTGCAGAACATTTGTCACAATTATAGTTTGTCCTTCTGGGCAGGTAACTATCCTGTTTGCAGAACATTTGTCACAATTATAGTTTGTCCTTCTGGACAGGTAACTATCTTGTTTGCAGAACATTTGTCACAATTATAGTTTGTCCTTTTGGACAGGTAACTATCTTGTTTACAGAACATTTGTCACAATTATAGTTTGTCCTTCTGGATAGATGCCTCTCCTGTTTACAGAACATTTGTCACAATTATAGTTTGTCCTTCTGGACAGATGCCTCTCCTGTTTACAGAACATTTGTCACAATTATAGTTTGTCCTTCTGGACAGATGCCTCTCCTGTTTACAGATCATTTGTCACAATTATAGTTTGTCCTTCTGGACAGGCAACTATCTTGTTTACAGAACATTTGTCACAATTATAGTTTGTTTTTCTGGACAGGTAACTATCTTGTTTGCAGAACATTTGTCACAATTATAGTTTGTTTTTCTGGACAGGTAACTATCTTGTTTGGAAAACATTTGTCACAATTATAGTTTGTCCTTCTGGACAAGTAACTATTTTGTTTACAGAACATTTGTCACAATTATAGTTTGTCCTTCTGGACAGGCAACTATCTTGTTTACAGAACATTTGTCACAAATATAGTTTGTCCTTCTGGACAGGTAACTATCCTGTTTGCAGACTTGCATGCCTACCTTGATAACATGAAGGCTCCATGGGAGCTTCTAGAGCTGAGAGTCAAGTACTATGAAGCTGTTATCAAGGCCATGTTGAAGTCCATTGGAGTGGACCTTACAAAGCTCAAGTTTGTCAAGGGTACAGATTACCAGCTTAGCAGGTTAGTGAGGTTTATCTTTAGCACAAATTATCCTGCATTGAGTAGTGATGTTTTGTTTACGCGTAAGTCAGTGAACACCCAGGGGACTAAAGTTTCCATTAATATTGGTTTTTTTTTTCCACACTGGCAGCCATGTGCTCAGGTGTACCTTGCCATATAGGCAGATATTCTCCAACTTTTGAGATACTGTTATTTTTTTATCACCAAGAGTTGATGTTTTGGGTAGATCTATCCTATAAATATTTGCCCAGGGTGGCCATTTTGGTCTACTCTTTTCAATTTGTAACTGTCAAGGGTTCTTTAATGTGTACACGGGAGCTCTTGTTTTTCCACTGTTATCAAAGACATTAGCTCTCTCATCAAATATCTTTGTGCTCCATATATTAACATTCATTCCCTTAGTAGACACCAGAGTAAAACACATTGTGACTCTTTTTTTTTTTGCACAATTTTTTAACATAAGTTTTCAAGAAATATAGCAATAATTCAACTGTTTGTTATTATTTGGTCGACTATCAAAATGTTCATTAAAGCCTGCTCTTTACTTTACTTTTAATCGCTATAACTAAATAAATCCTTCGATCATCAAATTGAAAATCCACTTTCATTTTGAAATGATACCCATAGACAAAGAGAATCCACATGAACTCATAAATTTAGAGCATAAATAGCATATCTAAAACATTAACAAATCTTACATTATGAGAATTAGTAAAGAAATCATTAAAATGTATACAGAGCAACACAAAATGATCACATGCCTATGAGTTTCAGTTACATTTTTGCAACAAAATCGTGAAAAATGACAGAACACTACACCATACTTCTTGGACTAAAGAGCAGAAATGACCATCTAGTGAATTTTAAAATGTGGATTTATTTCAATCAAAACAATAGCTATTTTTAGTGGAATAAATACGCAGACCACTGGCAGTGGTCTATTGTTCCTAATGGTGTGTGGCTACTGCCAGTGGCCAGGTGTCTAGTAAGGGTTAAATGAAATTTATTCATTCGTTAGACCACAAACTAAACAGTGTATTCCATTTTCATAATGAACAGAGTACACATATTGTTCAATCTATACACTGAGCAAATCTTTAAAAACATCATACAGATGCCAGGCCTACAAATTAATGGAAAGATAGTCAATAACCTATAAGATATGCTGATGATACTGTACTACTAGCAGAAAATCCTAAA
Source organism: Megaustenia siamemsis (assembly GCA_032433765.1). NCBI lineage: Eukaryota > Metazoa > Mollusca > Gastropoda > Stylommatophora > Ariophantidae > Megaustenia > Megaustenia siamemsis. The sequence goes on along the minus strand of JAVIAB010000047.1, from coordinate 97,111,449 downwards.
GATCTACAACAATTACTTAATGAAATAAACATGACAAGCAAAAAATATGGACTAGATATGAATATCAAAAAGACTAAAACTATTATTATAAACAAAGAAGATAAAACCCACAAGTAGATATCAAAATTGAAGGAATAGACCTGGAGACAGTTCAGAACTACAACTACCTTGGACATACTATAACCAGTAATGGAAAATGTACAACTGAAATAAACAAAAGAATAGGAATGGCAAAAAGTAATTTTAATGCCATGAAGAACATACTAACATCAAAACAAATAAACCAGGGCTAAAACTAAGAATAGCAAAATGTTACATCTTCTCAATATTCCTATATGGTTCAGAAACATGGACATTAGACAAGAAAACAGAACAGAGAATTGAAGCCTTTGAAATGTGGATATAGAAGAATAGGTAGAATTGGATGGAAGGAAAAGAAAACAAATGATGAAGTCTTAAAACAACTAAAAATTAAAAGAAAACTACTAAACACAATTGAAACAAGACAAATGCGATTTTTGGGCCATGTTAAAAGACACAACAGCCTACTAAAAGTAATCCTGGAGGGGAAAATACAAGGTAAAAGAGGCAGACCAAGACTAACATGGCGAGTAACATCAAAAGATGAACGAATCAGCCTATGACAACATGCACCATCAAAGCAAGAAACAGAGCAGAATGGCGCTCCATGGTAGCCAACCTTCGTTGCGGAGACGGCACTTGATGATGATGACACATATTGTGGCTGTACTTTTCCTTGTTGTAGCTCAACTCATGACCTATGGAGCTATGGTTGCTGTTTCATCTACCTTTTTAAATATGTCACTCCTGGCACAAAAAACTGACTTATCTATTTCTGTGTTTGTGCAAATTATACAGGCAATACACTCTAGATGTGTACAAACTCAGCTCCATCGTCACTGAGCATGATGCTCGCAAGGCTGGTGCTGAAGTAGTCAAACAGGTCGACCACCCATTGCTCAGTGGCCTCCTATACCCTGGTCTCCAGGCACTGGATGAGGAGTATCTAAAATGTGATGCACAGTTTGGAGGGGTTGATCAACGGAAGATTTTTACATATGCAGAGAAGGTTAGGCCCTTACTAACAAGACAAATTATGTTTAAAATGAACACTAGTTTTTACATTTAGATGCTCAATGGTGACAATTATGCTTTGTTTCTCCCTCAAACACCTAGATTGGTAAACAAAGGTTTGAAGAAGATATAGAAGTTTGATATTACAGAGCAAATTGCTATAACTGTTTAGGTATGTATCAATAAGATGAGTTGAAATAAAAATTCAGACTCAACACTTCATATTGACTGCACTGGGCATGCAGACCTTCTTTCAAGAATCTGGTACGCCCGTAAATGTGATGAACTAAGTATTGAGTTATTGAGTTATTTGCGGGTCATCATCATTGCACTCCGAACATTGAACTAAGTAATGATCAGTGACATAATCTGTGTACATTTGATACGCCATAAAATCTGGCCTGGAAACCAGTACTATCATGCATGCTGTGATAGATACTAGTTGTGTGACATGGTACGGACAGAAAGCTGTTAGCAACTCTTAACTGAGTGTTGGCAAGAGGATCAGTTCAGCATCATTACTGCATCTCCTCATTATAGATAGCCAGATATAGACTAACTAGTCTGGCCAATCAGGTAGGGATCGGAAGAGACAAGGCAAACCCTGTACTAAAGAAATGCACTGCTAAATGTGTTTAGCCAATAGATGCAGTTTTCCTTGCCATAAATCATGGAGCTAAGCCCCTTTAGCAATGGGGAACTTGGTGGTCTAGATGTAAGATATCAGCCTCTGGATAGAAAGGTCCACAGGTGGTGGGAAATTTAAAAAAAAAATCACATCTGTAGTTTCATCCTAGCGCTATCCTCCCCTGGTCTCTGGGTAGTAAGTTCCGATGTCTAGCCCTCTTGGAAAGTGGCAAAATACAGGAGGTCCTGTGTGCACTCTCGCATGTTAAAGAACCTTTGACAGTTTAAAGTGGAATAGAGTGGGCCATAATGGCCACTGTCTGGGCAAAAATTGTTAAGTAAATCTATCCATCCATACTGAAAACGGAACAGACTGGCTAAAGCAGCAATGTCTTTCAGAAGCCTTGAAAAGTTGTGGAAATCAAAACTCATTAGCACAAACACAAAACTTAGGCTATTCAAATCAAATGTACTATCAACCCTTACGTATGCGTGTGAAAGCTGGAAAACAACAAGAGATATAGAAACAAAGTTGAACGCATTCGAAAATAAATGTCTAAGGAAAATACTTGGTATAGAATGGAACGAATTCAAAACAAACGAGGAAATTAGAGAAATCGCCAATCAACCACTAATATCTTCAGTAATAAAGAAAAGACGATGGTCATACGTTGGACATGTGATGAGAAGAGATAATAATCGAATAGCAAAGCAAGCCCTCATATGGGAAACAACAGGTAAAAGAAAAAGAGGAAGACCCAGGGAGACACTGAGAAGAACATTGATGAGAGAGGCAAGAGCAGCAGGAATCGGCTCCCTCAATGAGATAGAACTGCTTGCACAGAACAGAGACAGATGGCGAGATTTGATAAAATATCTTTAAAAGAAAACTGCTAGAACAAAAATTCATATAGGAGAAGGTGTATCTTGGTCTACGCCCTATGGGCCGGTTACGGCTCGAAAGGTCAATAGATAGATAGATACTGAAAACGGAAGTGCTGGGTCTAAATGTGCAGATATCATCATCATGTGCTGTACCGGTTGGCGTGGACGATCATGTCCTTCCACAGTCTTCTATTTACAGTGCATCATATCAGTTCTCTTGTTGACTATTTTCCATGCCATGACACCAAGCTATCCAGTATTTTCTCTCTTTGTCGTCCACGATCTCTCTTTCCTTGTATTTTGCCTGTTGTAACCAAGTATTCTAACTTTCCTCTTCTCATGATGTGTCTCAAATGTTGATTGTTTCTTTCTGATGTTTTTTAGGAGCTGCCTTTTTGTGTTGGCCTCTTTGAGAATTTCCTCATTGGTCTTTTTAGCTGTCCAGGGAACTTTCAACATTCTTCTGAGAAATCCCATCTCTGTGGCCTCTAATCGTCTTTTCAATTGTTTATCTACTATCCATGATTTGCATCCATAGGTCAGAATTGGTTCTATATAGCACCAATGAATTCTCTTTCCTACTTCTATTGACATAGATTTGTTGCATAAGATATTTTTCATTTTCTGAAATGCCATTTTGGCCTGAGCTATTCTGCTTTTTATTTCTGTGGTGCATCTTCCATCTGGAAGATATCATAGTTATGCTAAAAACTAGTGACATAACACATCAACACCCACTTAAGGGAAGAATGCTAAGAAGAGGAATGGTGGACAAGGCAGGGGTATAATCATCAGGTGAACACAGAAGATAAAGGGCTGTGGAGATATGTGAGCAAGGGAAGATTAGAAACAGTTTCTTGATGAACAACTGAACACAGAGCTTAGAGAAACCTATTTTATCTGACACTCTCTGTGAATCATGGTCTAGTCAGTTATGACTGCCCTATTTGGTGATGACTTTTTGAAAAATTGATCAATGGTCTAGAAACTACATCAAATTATGCCAGAAGAATATTTGTAAAATAAAAATGTGGCTTTTTCTTGTAAAAACGAAGCTCCTATTTTTCTAAATTATAGTTTCTGTGTATAAAATGATTATTAAAGTTATGATTACCAATACATTATGTCACCAATGTCAGATATAGGTAGTTCTCGAAACACACAAGCATAAAAATACTCATCATAAAGTATGAGAAATGTTGCAATCAAAACATGAAGAGTAGAGTAAAGGGGGAAAAATGATTAAAGAGAGAAAAACAGACAATTTCAGTAGATAATAATATCAAACAATGAATTGATTTGAGCATGTAGCTCTGAAAGTTATCGTACATACTCACGAGTCACTGAATAGATTCAGAATGATGAATCAGAGTCAGCAATGTCCAAAAAAGCCACACTTACCTCTTCTCTGCAACAGCTCATGATACAAGCAGTAGAACACAGAAGGAGATATATTTTTTATTCTCATAATTTATTTGCTGCAATATCTGTTTTTGGTGTGTAACTCTTCTGTTTCCTTTGTTTCAAGTACCTGCCTAATCTAGGCTATGCCAAGAGGTCACATCTGATGAACCCAATGGGTAAGTATTTTGCATTTATGTGTATCTTTAGTTTAAATGGTGGAAAACTTCAAACTGGCAATGTAGCGTTTGATTACCCAGTTTTTGATGTAAAATATGTAGTACCTGGTGAAGTTTAGTCTTTTAACTTGACCTTTTCTCCTTCATATTCTTGTCTGTGGACTCAAAAAATCTAACACACTTTGATCTCTTAACTTGACATTGAGTTACTTTGATATTTTGTTTCAAAACAGGTTTTTAAATATGATAACTAGATGGCCCTTGACCACACATAACAATGATCTGTACGTCAAATTATCTAAACAGCTATGATGCACATTTAAGTGTCACAATGACACAATTTTATTGTTTTAATTAGTCAAGCGCAATGCACATCTCAGCAGACTAAAACAAATGGCGTGCATGCAAAAAAAAACAGTAGCCAATCTAGGTTAGCAACACATCTAAGGTTATGGCAATAAATTATAAAATAAACAGAGTGTAAAATACCTATGGGGGTCAGTTTCTACTAGTGAAATTAAAATAACTTAGCTCATAGCTTCCTAATGACACCATTAGTGGGAATGAATGATTAATCAAAATATCCATGTTGACTTTTATTAAAGTTAGTGTTTTTTAACCTTAGATTATGATACCTTAGTAAATATTACCACATCAAAACACAAGTTCTTCAAAATCTGATAGTTTTCAATGTTCAAACATTACCCCCTCTGTGTACCTTCCTAATTACTACTTCCTGTGGCCCCTGCGTGTTTAATTTGTTTCTATTGATGTAGGGGATGTTCCAGTCAATATGGCGGATAGGCGGCAGGAACCATTAAAGGCTGTGTCTGAAAAGTGTTCCTTGTTGCAGTTTCCTCATATTCCAAGTTCGACTTGCTACCGGAGCTACTGAATTAAGTGCTCTGTGCACACCGTGAGCTGTGCGTTTCATCTGTTTTGATCGTGTTTCGATATTCAGATTGCTTACGATGAATTATGCTATCATATGATGGGGTAAAGATGACTATGTTCACTTTCTGTGCGGTTTGACCTTATGTCTTTTGGCGTGTACTGAGACTGCTATGATGGGGACTGCAGCTACCTTTCTTTGTTGGGGAGATGAGATATACATTTTGATGATTCCACTGGCACAGGTGGTTGAGCAATTATGGATTTTAATTCATTTGCAGTGATACCAAGGCCTTCCATAACCATATTAATGTAGAATTTTTTATTTTTATTTTTAAGATACGATCCTATAATAAAAAAAGAATTTACTAAATTTCAACAAATTGGTTATTTTTTTCATCATATCCCTCCAAACCACCACCAACTGGCCAGGAAAATTTTCTCAGCCGTCAACAACATCAAACAACTCTTTGTGGCTCAGGAAACTGCTTTGAGGTTGCGAAACATACTGGAAATATTTACAGCGTCCGTCTGAATAGACAAAATAACACGTCTTGTCCAAGTGGTCAATTCCAAGTCATAAATCAACCTGAGAAAGGAAATCCGAGTTCCCTCTGTGTGTTTTTGGTAAATAAAGTCCAAAGAAAATACTGTTTTTAGTGTTCCTAATGTTACAATTAGGTGGTAGTATTTTGTGGGAATCATAGGAGGAAGAGGTATGTACTACAGCACTCAGAAAAAAATGACAAATAAACAACTGAAAAAAACAAAGAACAATATATGGTTCGAAGCAGGATTGAACCCGTACTCCATGGCACTGCGCCTTGCCACGAGAAGCCGAATGCTTAGGAACACTGCCACTCAGCTAACTAAAAAATTAGCTATTGCGGACATTGTCTTACGCGAAGGCATTCTCATGACTATAGCATAGGGTTACGTTCACAGCTCAGGAATAAATTGTATTTCTGTACTTTCCTATTAAGGCAAGTATCTCCCAGTAGGGCTGAATACTTGTGTTGCAGACAAACATTTATTGGACGAAACTGCACGAATAGTAGTTTCCATTGGTTTTTTATACTGGAGACAAATAATAATAAATTTCTGGTGTTGTTTTGTGTTCTGTCATTTTTTTTCTGAGTGCTGTAGTACATACCTCTTCCTCCTATCTTCTTCTTCTTTCCTTCCTCATCTGCCTTTCAGTGTCGAGGGGAGATATAGTTTGCGGTCTTTTGCTCTTCTGTTCGCCTCTGCTGCTGTTATGTTTCCTAGTGCTTCTAATATTCCATCGACCCATCTTTTTCGTGGTCGACCATTGTTCTCATAACGTTTGTTGAAGGCTCGTTGTGTTGTGTTTTGTTCTTTCTGCCTTGTCATGTGGCCAAACCATTTTATATGTTGTTTCCTTATATATTCTATGGCGGGGTCTATTCCTAGCTTTTTTCTCAGTTCTTCATTTCTGATCTTATCTCTCAGACTGTTTCCTGTCATTCGTCTAACACATTTCATCTATGTAGAGGTTATTTTTCTTATTGTTCTTGCATCTAGGGTCCAGGTCTGGCATTGGTAGCACAACGTTGGGATAAAGATTGTATTGTATAGTGCTCGTTTTGTCTCCAGAGTTATTTCCTTGTTAAACAATAGTGGTGATAACTGTCCGATGATTTGACAAGCTTTGTTGCATCTTGATTCTATCTCTGCTGTTTGAGAATTATTGTTTGTCATTAGACGTCCTAGGTATTTGAATTCCTCTACTTGTTTTAGTTGTCTGCTTTCTATAGTTATGTTGATGTTCTGTTTATTTTTGGCGACATTCATGACTTCTGTTTTGTTGATGTTGATTTTCATGTTGTATTTTGTGCCTGAGATGTTGAGTTTGTTTAAGTGTTCTTGTAGGTCTTCTATTGTTTCATGTATTAGTGCCTGGTCGTCTGCAAATAAAAGCTCGTTGATCTCCTCTGTCTCTGATGGGTTGGCTAGCTTGCATATATAGTCCATGTATGTAATAAACAGTAGGGGGGATAGTACGCACCCCTGTCTTACACCTGATCTAACTTCGAAGTGGTCTGTGTAGCCTGCTGCTGTTATGACCCTGCAGCTGCTGTTGACGTAGAGACTTTTAATAAGGTTGGTTAGATGTTGGCTTACTCCGTATGTTGTTAGTATCTACCACAATTGTTCTCTGTTTACTCTGTCGAATGCTTTTTCCTGGTCAATGAAGGCTATTTATAAGTTTTGATTGTGTTCTGTCGTTTTTTCTGCAAGCTGTTTTAATGCCTCTTATGATCCTTCCTCCATTGATTCCCTGAGTGAATTATCGCCTCGGAAGTTTCCCTCTATAACAATATTCATTTATTATTATTTGTCTCCAGTATAAAAAACCAATGGAAACTACTATTCATGCAGTTTCGTCCAATAAATGTTTGTCTGCAACACAAGTATTCAGCCCTACTGGGAGATATTTGCCTTAATAGGAAAGTACAGAAATACAATTTATTCCCGAGCTGTGATCGTAACCCTATGCTATAGTCATGAGAACGCCTTCGCGTAAGACAATGTCCGCAATAGCTAATTTTTTAGTTAGCTGAGTGGCAGTGTTCCTAAGCATTTGGCTTCTCGTGGCAAGGCGCAGTGCCATGGAGTACGGGTTCAATCCTGCTTCGAACCATATATTGTTCTTTGTTTTTTTCTGTTGTTTATTTGTCATTTTTTTCTGAGTGCTGTAGTACATACCTCTTCCTCCTATGATTCCCAGAATTATCATCTCTGAATTTTCTCTCTATAATAATATTAATTTATTATTATTTGTCTCCGGTAATATTTTGTACTTCTGGTCAATATGGCGGATAGGTGGCAAGGAACTGTTGAGGCTCTGTTTGAAAAGTGTTCCTTGTTGCAGTTTCCTCATTTGTCAAGTCCGCCCTATTGCCAGAGGAACTGAGTTTAGTGCTCTGTGCACACAGTGAGCTGTGTGTTTTATCCAAATGATGTGTCTATATTCAGATTGCTAACAATGATATCCTATAATGAAGGACAGTTCAGCAGCGTTCACTGTTGGTGCTAATATGTTTTTTGACATGAGCTGTAGTGGCTATGATGGGGACTGCAACTGCTTTTTTTTTTTTTTGATAGATGTTTATTCAGATTTTAATTCGTTTGCAGTGATACCAGGGCCTTTGAATAACTATAACTGTTCTTAGAATAGAAATCTTGGATGGTCCATCTTGTCATTTAGCAAAGAATAAAGACTACACATGCATAATGTGGGTGTCCGGTTAGCGCAATCGATAGGCGGTTGGCTTACCACGGCAACAGCCGGGGTTCGTACCCTGGCGAGGACACCTGGGTTTTACTAATTCCCTAAAAATTAGTGGGAGCCGCGATAGCTCAGTGGTTAGTGAACTGGACTACTACGGACAAGGGGTAGGGTTCGATCCCAACCGACGGCTCCGGGTTCACCCAGCCTTAAATTGGTACCGGATTTTTTCTGGGAAAGTAAAGCAGCACGGGCGTAATACCGACCACATTACCCCAAAAATCATGTGCTGAAGGTCTGTAAAATATAGGGTCACTAACACCATATTTCCCTATACGCCACTTGGCGTGACGGGGGGTACTTTACTTTTTTACTTACATGCATAATGTGTGTGTGTGTGGCTTGTGGTTATGGACACAATATACATCTAATCTGCCCTTCTGTATACGCTGTCTTATTTATAATTCCTTCAATTGGCACCTCAACTACTTGTACATGTGGACAGGCACCCCAGACTGCTGAACGCGTACTTCAAGACTGCACTGAATATAGTAGATTGAGGAAAATCCATTGGCCCATAGATACAACACTACAGACAAAACTATATGGGCCACTGCAAGAATTACAAAAGACAGTGAAATTTATATAGGAAACGACATTGCAGATATAGACAATTCTTCAGGAGAATGAAAGATTGATAGATAATCCCTTCACATTCAGAACCTTTGCTTCCATTATTGCAGTACTGATCTTCTCTTTTACTGCCTGGTACCGTGTCCTATAAAATTGTCTTGGCAAGTTCTATAGATCTTGTAACAAATCTATCCCATTTTAATTGTCACTTTTTACTGTTGATGGTAAATCTTGAATTGGTCATATGAATCATAATTGTAACTTGTTCAGTATTTGAAGCCTCTATAAACATATCTACTTAGGTTGTGATACGGTGTTTTGACCTGTTCAGTGAGTAGACAGAGAGTGGCATGTCTAGTTTCATGAAGTCTAGTTGTTTCACCTTTCTAGGAACTCCATCTGAACTATTTTGGACAGCAGGACAACACAAGAGTTGTGAAACCCTAATATCACAATAGAAGAATAGAGAAATTGTGTATTTGATATCAGACAGTAGGTACACATACATGGAGTTGGAATCTAAGATTTGGTAACTCTGTGGTCCTAATGTTTAAGGTTACAGTTACAACATGAACGAAACAACATTTCCCTCCCCCCTCCCACTAAAAAGTTGATTTTTTAATTATTTTATTGAAATAATTGTTCTTTTTTAATATTCCAAACCAGTGCCTGGCCTGACAGGAAGCAAAATGAGCTCCTCAGACGAAGACTCTAAAATAGACCTTCTAGATACACCAGCTCAAGTGAAGAAGAAACTCAAGAAAGCATTTTGTGAGCCTGGAAACATTGCAGACAATGGAGTCTTGTCATTTTGTAAATACGTGCTCTTTCCTTTAAATTCTTCAGGTAAGAATTGTTGTGTAACTCTTTTGTTTCTCGCTATATATGATCATGTTCTTGTATGACTTTCGATGTAGCTTATTGTCACATTTCTGTGTTTGTTTATTTGTCCATCCATGAATGAATTGGCTAGAAATGGTCACAGTATCGCAGTTTGATCATATCATGTTAATTTTACATGTTCTCTACAGCTCTATTCGCTACCCAACATAGTATTTAATATTTTGTATATTTAATATTTGTGCTTCTGTCATAAGAAGACAATGCTTTGAAGTGATGATCTTATCAGAAGCAGCTGTTTGTTCCTTCATGCACATCTAGAGTAGTAGCCAGCTTGTCTCAATTTTAATTTGCCTACTTTCAGATCAGTCAGATGTATCTATCTTTGACAAGCTCTCTTTAGTTAGCTGGATCTGTCTTTGACAAATTCTTCATAGGCAGCAGGATCTGTGCACTTATTGATGGTCATAGACAGGTTTAGAGTACTTATTAATGATGGTCATAGACAGATCTAAAGTACTTATTAATGATTGCCAAAGACCGATCTAGAGTGCTAATTAATGATGGTCATAGACAGATGTAAAGTACTTATTAATGATTGCCATAGACAGATATAGAGCACTTATTAATGATGGTCATAGACAGATCTAAGGTACTTATTAATGATGGTCATAGACAGATCTAAAGTACTTATTAATGATGGTCATAGACAGATTTAGAGTACTTATTGATGGCCATGAACTGTGTTAAGAGTTTTTAGACCGCTTACCATAGTCTGTTTCTTCGCATGTCTCTTTCCATATATCTTTTACCTGTTTCCAATGATCTAGAAGTCTGATAAGAAATCGGGTGCGATTGAATGCGATGATCATCGCACAATAAGCCTTATGAGTCATATGACTAAGATATTACTAAGAATCATCATGCGAATAGTGCGAAACAAAATCAGTCCAGAAATTAGCGATGAACAGTGTGGTTTTGTTAGTGATAAAGGAACAAGCAATGCCATTTATATCATAAGATCTTTAGTAGAAAGTGTCATAGAGGTGAAAACAGATCTATACCTATGTTTCATAGATTACACCAAGGCATTTGATAAAGTAAAGCACCAAGAAATAATCTAAATTTTAGAAAGCATAAACGTAGACAGCAAAGATCTAAGAATAATAAAGAACATGTACTGGCAACAAACAGCGGCCATAAGAATTGGAAATCAATTGGGAATGTTTCAACAAATAAAACAGGGTGTTAAACAGGGTTGTGTGCTGTCACCAGATTTGTTTAATATTTATAGTGAGATTAATTTAAGATCCATAAGGGACATGCCTGGAATAACAATTGGAGGTCATAATATAAATAATCTAAGGTATGCTGATGATACAGTCTTAATCGCTAAGAGTGAAAATGAGTTACAAGAAATGTTGGACATTATAGTGAGACAAAGCAAAAATAAAGGACTCAGCCTTAATAGCAAAAAGTCAGAGGTAATGGTAACAACAAAGAAAAAGACATCACCTCAGTGCAAAATAAAGACAAGCGGAACAATATTAAAACAGGTAAATGAATTTAAATATTTGGGAACTTTGTTAACCTCAGACGGACGATGTACAAAAGAGGTGAGATGCAGAATGGCTCAGGCAAAAGCAGCTTTCCAAAAAATGAGGAAGATACTATGCAATCCATTTTTGACAATAGAAACAAGAAAAAGAGTTCTTAAATGTTATGTAGAGCCAGTCTTAACATATGGATGCGAATCATGGACAATAGAACAACAGACAAAAAAATCACTGGAGTCTGTAGAAATGTGGTTTTACATAAGAATGTTGAGAGTACCATGGACAGCTAAGAAGAGTAATGAAAACGTTCTGAAAGAGGTCAAAGCAAAAAGAGAACTAATTTCCAATATTAGGAAGAAACAATCATCATTTTTTGGCCATGTAATGAGAAGAGAACAACTGGAATATATTGTAACAACTGGAAAAATTGAGGGATGAAGAGATAGAGGGAAGCAAAGAGAAAAAATAACAGACAGCTTAAGAGAATGGCTTGGCAGAAGGTCAACAACAGAAATGATAAATAGCTGCCGAGATTGAAAATTGTGGAGAGACATGATCACCTACGCCAGTAGGCATGGCACTTGATGATGATGACCATAGTCTGCATTTGAATAATGGTCATATCTGAATTTCAAACCTGAAATCTACTGAAGAATAAAGGTTCAATATGAAGACATTTGTTTTGAGTCAGGGGAGAGTGTATGGGTGAGTGAAAGGCTACACACCCTCTGATCACCAAAAAAATAATGTCTTGTTCCTCTCCCACGGTGCAAGTCAGTAGCCATGCTGTGTGAGCTAGTACATTTGTGAACACTGCACCATTTTGAGATTTTACTAAGGAGCTATTTCGTGTCCTGAAATAAGCTACTTTAAAATAAAAAAACCTGTTATTTAATGATCTTTCCCTGTACTTGTATACATATTTATGCAAATTGTTATGTATTTTACAAATTTACAGCCTTTGAAGTCAAAAGAGCTGCTGAATTTGGAGGAAATGTATCTTTCAGCAAATATGATGACTTAGAGCAAGCTTTTGCAAGGGAGGTAAGTGTATTTCTCTAGTTAGCTTGCAATGTATTGAATGCTGAGGTGGGGGAGGATGGGAGGAAGAAGATGCTTTTAATCATCAGAATAACAATAAATCCAATCAAGGGTATGGGAAACAATAACTTGAATTGACAGACTATTACAGAAAGCCTTGTCACATCCCAAATTTGAACAAGTATAGCATTAAGGCTTTAGCGTGTTTTACTCCTATAGCTTTTCATGTTATAATCTATTTATACTTTTACATTTGTTTACTACTCCTCTTGTTATCAACTTCCCTTTAAGGGACATTATATGGGCATGGTTGCACCATGTCAGAGTTTATAGAATACAACATTTCATCACACCAAATATTAAAATAAACATATAGACATAACAGGTTATGATAAATTGGTAATAAAGTGAAATTGTTTGTGGATGTGTTTATGTAAACTGCTGAACACTTTTTCAAAATGTTTCCTGCACTTTTATTATTTTTTATATTTCTTTAGGAGGTTCATCCTGGGGACTTGAAGAATGCGGTGGAGTTTTACTTAAATAAATTAATGGAGCCAATCAGAAAAGAGTTTGCATCAGAAGAACTGAAGAAATTGACAGCTCAAGCTTATCCTGTTGAGAAAAAGAGTAAGTCTGTTGCAGCAGTTTTACCATTTTTGTTGCAGCAGTTTTACCATTTTTGGTGGAGGCTTATAAATAATAGTTGTGACATTTGTCATGACATCAGAATAAGAAGAAAGTCTTAGTGTTATGTATAGAGACAGCCACAAGTGACTCATTATTATGCTAGAAGTGTATGCAAATTCTACTGGTATATGTAAAAGTATATTATATATACTAAGCCCTAATGCTGTTTTCCTGGCACCAAATTTGCTTTAAGTCATATCTTTATTGCAACAAGAGGGAGACACCTGGTACTCAGGTGGGCTCACCCCTCTTAAAGTATTAAAAGCTTTCTTGATGGAGGAGACCAGTTCTGGTGATCAGATTTTCTCCTCTTGCAAAGCTCTCTCTATATAAAGAGTCTCCTACATATACTCATTTTTCTTTTAAAATACATATAGTCTCGTGCGAGAAGTGAATGACGAGAAACTCTAGAGTGAGTTGTCTTAAGATGGTGAGATTGATTTTGATTGGCTGAGTGATGACGTAGGTAATTTATGATTGGTTGGAATCTATCTATCTATCTATTGACCTTTCGAGCCGTAACCGGCCCATAGGGCGTAGACCAAGATACACCTTCTCCTATATGAATTTTTGTTCTAGCAGTTTTCTTTTAAAGATATTTTATCAAATCTCGCCATCTGTCTCTGTTCTGTGCAAGCAGTTCTATCTCATTGAGGGAGCCGATTCCTGCTGCTCTTGCCTCTCTCATCAATGTTCTTCTCAGTGTCTCCCTGGGTCTTCCTCTTTTTCTTTTACCTGTTGTTTCCCATATGAGGGCTTGCTTTGCTATTCGATTATTATCTCTTCTCATCACATGTCCAACGTATGACCATCGTCTTTTCTTTATTACTGAAGATATTAGTGGTTGATTGGCGATTTCTCTAATTTCCTCGTTTGTTTTGAATTCGTTCCATTCTATACCAAGTATTTTCCTTAGACATTTATTTTCGAATGCGTTCAACTTTGTTTCTATATCTCTTGTTGTTTTCCAGCTTTCACACGCATACGTAAGGGTTGATAGTACATTTGATTTGAATAGCCTAAGTTTTGTGTTTGTGCTAATGAGTTTTGATTTCCACAACTTTTCAAGGCTTCTGAAAGACATTAAACAGCTGGAGAGAGGGAAAGAGAAGGCCAGTTAGGGGAAGAGAGAAGCCCAGCTTAGGTGGCAGAGAGAAGCTCAGTTTTAGGTAGCAGAGAGAAGTCCAGTTTAGGTGGAGATTCCAAACACAGATATAGATCAGATGTGAGTTAGAGACAGTCTAGATAAGTGACCTGTAAGTGTAGGGCGATAGTAGGAAGTGTAACGTTCTAAGAGCATTTAGAACACAGGAGCAGGTGGCATAAGGCGGTAGTAAGCCAAAACTTTAGTAGACCTACTGGATAGACTGGAGCAGGTAGTCATCCCACCTAGCACATGTATATAGCTTGTTACACCCAGCACATGTATATAGCTTGTTACACTCAGCACATGTATATAGCTTGTTACACCCAGCACATGTATATAGCTTGTTACACCCAGCACATGTATATAGCTTGTTACACCCAGCACATGTATATAGCTTGTTACACCCAGCACATGTATATAGCTTGTTACACCCATCACATGTATATAGCTTGTTATCAGCACTTTGTAAATAAAGCAAGTATTGTGTTATCCATGACTTGTGTGACCTCCATTGTGTATGGCTGTGTTATCGATTATTTCAGTGTGCCGATCAACACAATGTGAAGTACAAACATTCTGAGGAGGATGAACACATGCAGTCCATGCAATCAGGTGCGGAGCTAAGTGTTGAGTCGCTCTGAACCTAATTACCATGGGTGAAGCAAAGAAAGACCAGACGGTGTCCAGCTGAGTCGGGGTGACCACAGTCACTCCTTGTGTAACGGGAAGAGAGCGCTGAATGAACAGGACACCAATGGTCCTGTTCCTAGTGTTCTAGAGTCAAGTCGTATCAAGGTTTCTCAGTAATACTTGTCGCAGATCAGCACAGAGAGCGATTACTGTGTGGTGGAGACATTGAATCACCCTCACCACCATCAAGAACCATGAGATAGCAACAAGCGACGACAGGCACCATCAAGTAGTGTACAAGTGAGTACACATTCAAATGACGTAGATCAAAACAGCCACCTGTCAAGCAATTTGACATGTCACCATGACTGGTGTGGCGCTATCAATTCCACCACCACCGTAATCGATCGAACGCTTCAAGATTAAAAAAAATATTACATCTCTAGGTCTTCCTCTTTATCTGTATCCTGATGTTTCTCAAGAAGAGCCTGTTTTGTAATTCTCTTGTCTCTTCTCAATACATGTTTGACTTATGTCCATCTTTTCTTCCTAATTGTAGGTGAGATCATTGGTTGCATAGTCACTTCTCTTATCTCTACATTAGCCTTGAATTCATTTCATGGACACTATTATGATATAATTATTTCTCATTACAGCGTAAGGCATGGATGAAGGAGATCTTTAATCATGGGGGGGGGGGGGGTTTTGCAATTGTTGAAGACCTGAAGTCAAATGTTCGACAATGATTCCAACAGCATTTAATTTGAAGTTAAAGTTGGTCTCAGACAATTCTTTGTTTGTATTTTTTCAGCCTCACCTACGAGTTAATGGTCAGAGGGAAGCAGAATGGCAGAACAACCCTTTGATGACAAAGTTGGGAAAAATCGTCACAAAAACTGTATCAAGTTCACCAATTAAATAAGAATATTTTTGAAATCATGTAACCATTGCTGTCATGATATATTACCATTTATAAGTTATTGGGCCTCTCTTCTCCCTCTTTCTCGTCAAAATAAATATGGCATCTCGAGTAAATTCTGATGATAAATATTGAGAAACTTGGAAGTTGAAGCTCTGTGAGAATGATGTCAACATTAACCCTACATTACGATACTCTCATCAAAATTACCACCTCAGAATACAAATTCTTGAAATTTGACAGTTTGCTGTGTGCAAACATTGCCCCCATCTTTATACTTTTCTGATTACTACTTCCAGTGACCCCTGAGTGTTGGAGTTGTTTCCTTTGATGTTGGATCAGACACAAACATGTGTTGCACACAAAAGGGGCTGTTTTTTTTCTCTTCATTTTGCTAATTTTTCAGAAATTCTTTTTTTTTCGAATGATAAGGGAAAACTCTGCAGCTCTCAACGCAGACTTAAAAAAACCTTTGTAATACAGGATAGCCAGTAAACAATGCTAAGAGGAAGCCGAACATATGATTGGATTGGTGGGCTGATGGCCACCATGTCAATAGACAACACCTCTGTAGCCATGGCCTGGTGGGGTTGAATTTCAGGCCATAAATCTAATCTAAGTCAGGAAATGATTATCACATCTGATTCCTGTGTCTCTGCTTGGGTAAACACACAGCTGTGTAGCAAAGTTTCAAACAAAATCTTATTTTCCAAACTCCAAAGTAACAATTAAGTGGCAGTAATCTTTACCAGGGTATCGTAAAGCAGTGACTCACAGATAGGTATTGTAATCTAGGGTTAACAATTTTGATGAGATGGATATAACTTGTGAGGATGAATGGACAAGATCCAGCAAGTGGGACAAGAGGAACAGTGAAATGAGATCTGAGAGTTTAGTTGGGCAGTTTCCATAGAGATACACAATTAGATGCGGTGGCAAACTTATAACCATCTCTGTTATGTATCATTCACATATAAGAGAAGTATGAATTAACTATATGAGAGCCTGGAAGTGAACTTGTGTATGTATGTAATAATTTATATAATGTTGAATTGAACAAAGAGTAATGCCATTATTCTGTGGTGATGTATTTTATGTTTGGCATCAATCAGAACTGATATGACAAAATTGTAAAATGTGTAACGATGGAATAATAGTAAATTGTACTGGTTTTATATATTTTTTTACATTCGTATTAATTTATAACTGGATTTATGATAAAACTGTAAAATGTGTAACCATGGAATAATAGTAAATTGTACTGGTTTTATATATTTTTTTACATTCATATGTATATTCATAACTGGATTTATGATTCTCGCTGGAGTAGCTGTTACATTCTTTGTATTTGTAAATCATTCAGTTAGAATTTCAGGTTTCCCTTAACTGTTACTTTAGCAATGACCTCCGCTCATTCATGATTTTTATCTAGTTTGAGAATAGTTTTTGTTAACAAATAGATCCTGCTAGGGTCATTGATGAATCAGAAGAGAGTAGTAGTTTTGTTAACAAATAGATCTGGTCAAGTTTATTGATGCATAAAAACACAAAGCTTTGTTAACTTTAACTCTGGTCAGGGTCATTGATGAAACAAAGAACACTAACGTATATAGACATATATACAACAACCACACAAGACATCACCACTCCTCACTTAGTTACACTAATTATTAAAGTAATTTAAAAAAAAAATAATTTCAGTGTTTTAATTTAATATTTAGGACTTTTAATTGTAGTATTCTTACCTTAAGGTATGAGTATTCACTGTCTAAGTTTACTGAAATAAGTGTTGCTTGGGGACTGGGAACAGATTCATTCATTTTCTATTTTATCTAATAGGGAAAACATGTCTGAAGTTTGATGGCCGCCTGGAACGAATTAAGATCAAAGTATGAGGCAGCATTGTACTTGTTTGTTTTTATAGATTTTGAACAACTTGATATGCCATAGTGAAGGTAAATGACAGGTATTTTCTGATGGAGACTGCTGCTGCTGTGTGATGGATTATTGATAACCTGACCTGAATATGTCAACATAGAAGATTTAACATTTTTTACATGATATTGATATATCCATAAGCTTCTGTATCAAACCTTTCTTCAAAATTACTTGTATATGCAGTAATTAGAGGTTTGATCCATGGTTGGTATATCCACCAATTAGAAGTTTGATCAATGTTTGATTGTCCAGCAATTAGAAGTTTGATCAATGGTTGATTGTCCAGCAATTAGAAGTTTGATCAATGGTTGATATATGTCCAGCAATTAGAGATTTGTACAGCAGTTAGAGGTTTGATCAATGGTGATATCTAAGTATGGATTGTCACGTCAGACTCTCACAAGATTGTGTTGAATTATTGACAACAAGTAAAGAGAGAAACTAGCAATTTGTAAATATGTTGATTACATTCAGTTTTTGTGCAACAGTTGCTGACTTCACAACCAGCCAGTCTTACAACAAAAGTTTACACAAACATAATGATGTTGAGTTTTTGTAGCTGTTACTTTGATCTAATTTTTCTCTTCAACACCTCTCCACTAACACAGCCACTGTTATGTGTCATGCTGGCTGGGACCATATTTAATACATTAGAAATATTAGCTGTCCATGTTGCACTTCAGAAATTGTGAGCACATTTGATTTTCTCCTGATGACTAAACGCTAATCAAAAGGCTAAACTGCTTCAGTGTTCTCAAACCAGGCTTATTGTTAATTAAGGAAAAATAAAAAAATAAAAAAAAATGGTATGTAAGAAGTTTTACGTGACAAGTGGACGACACAGACTAAACAACGTTTCGGCTCAATAGGCCTTCATCAGGAACAAACAAAAAAACACACACACAAAACTAATAACGAAACAACCAAAACAAAAGCAATAGGAACCTGATGAAGGCCTATTGAGCCGAAACGTTGTTTAGTCTGTGTCGTCCACTTGTCACGTAAAGCTTCTTACATACCATTTTTTAAATTTTTCCTTATATTCAGCATTACTGCAGCTTCGCATTTTTATGTCTTAACCCTTTATTGTTAATTAACTATGTAATGGCAAATAAATGTGACAAGTGCCACCTGTGTTGTTGCTTTATCCATTTTCTCATGTATTTCATTTTAAGGTAAATATAGATTTAGAAATCCTATCGTTGACACTCTTTGATGACAGTAATTTATCAATATGATGTCATCTGTCACTTCAATTGTGAGATACTGATGTCTGCAGCCAACAATCTCCTTTTCTCTTGATCTTTCACAAATAATTGACTCAATGAAACCAAGGCTTGTTCATTTTATGCACATTTGTAACTGTAGCTCAATGCTTTTAGTCATAATTTTTGTTGTTTTAGCCTCAATCTTCATGATGTTGGCACAAATGTTAATCCAGAGCACTTTGGCAAGCTCTCGTTCTGATCCTACTAGTCAGTCTATGTCATCAGTTGAACACTGACTATTGGTCAGTGCTTCTTTCTCACATAGAGACTGTGACCTTGGAAAACATCAGTCACACTTGTCTTTAATATGTTGAACAAAAGCAGGCAAAAGCTCTGACCATCGTATGAATCCATTCCATTCACAATTACTGCACTTGTTGTCTTTAACGTTTCTAAGTAATGAATAATTTGGAGAAAAGAACAAAACAATTTTGCAGGGACTCAAAATTCCAGAAAACTGTCTTGATAAAGAACATAAACACAAGGAAAATAACATATTTTGGTCGTGTAAAACAATGGCCTAGTTCCAGGTAAATGAGAGAAATACTCAGGAGAAGATGGATGCAAGATATCACAGATGAGCTATATTTGACCACTGCTGAAGCTGGACTTTTCACACGCAGGCAGAGACAAATTCACAGTAACTGTCATGGCAGTCTTCAACTGGAACAAGTAGCTGGATGGTTTCCTGTTTCTCCTATCTCTACAGAGTGAGACCCAATGTCTAGCACCCTTTGACGACCAAAAAAACAGGTCATGTGAGCACTCTGTGCATGCTAAAGACACCCCTTGGTAGTCAAAAACTGCATGAACATATTTATTTTTAAAATCTCTAAAAGGACAGATGTGTCTGGCCAAAAAGTGCAGGTAACATGGCTTGTGTAAGTTACCAAGAAAACTCAGAAAAATGCAGGGTAATGTGAAACTGCAAAACTAAACTCGGAAAAGTGCAGGTAACATGAAGCTACCATGAAAACTCAGAAAAGTGTAGGTAACGTGAAGCTACCAAGAAAACTCACATATGGTAGAATGGAACTGAATGGATGAACACTGAAAATGCCTCATTTAATGGCTAAAGAAACATAACTAGGTCGACATGCCAATTTGACTTATTATCGTATATTTGTTCAGTATATTACATGTATGTTGTGAGGTAGGATTTTAACATAAACCCTTTTTGTTCCCATTCTTCTATTTGGAGTGACATACACAATATCTACAGACATCAATCACAACCCCCATGTTAAAAGAAAATCAACTAAAATCTTGCTTCTCACATGTATCATAAAGAAATCTCACATGTATCATAAAGAAAGCACTCTTCAGCCTTTATGGAGTCAACAAAACACGACATTTTTAAAATCTTAAAATTGACATTAAAAAATTACTTTATTATCAAACCATTAAGCATACTGCTGTGATGAATACACAAAAATTTAGAGGTCACAAATGTATTATTGGTGCCAACAGTACACTTGTCAATATAAGACTGTTTTTTTTAAAATTAAGAACAAATGAGTGAACGTCACACTTTTATCATTTCCAATTCAATCACATCAAATGAAAAATCATTTCATGAACTTTAAAAAATCATATTTTACAATTGGGAGGTCAGACATGGTGCACCAAGTGAGTTTCATGTCAAATGGTCTACTGTTGGTACAAATAGCCTACCATTGATACAATCTTCTTAATGAGAAAAATGTTGGGAGCAACTTTCTCTCACTTTTGCTAGCCTCATCACCCAACTCAGTGGGAGGATCTTTGGTCGAAAAGTGACTGGTTCTTGACATGTTGGTACGAAAGGTACAGCGCAGCATGATGGTCAGAAGACTTTGACAACAATAGTGGAGTCAGACAATGAGGATATGTCTTAGTTACAACTTTGTTAGACTTTGTTGTTATGTGTGGCTTTGAAGCAACAGCCAAAGTCTTCCTACAGACTTTGATTGTCTAAATAAAGTTGACAGATGACATTCTAGTTACCTATACAGGTTGCAGGTGTGTTACACCTTGTCAGATGTTCTAGTTACCTACACAGGTGTCAGGTTGCAGGTGTGCTACACCTTGTCAGACATTCTAGTTACCTATACAGATGTCAGGTTGCAGGTGTGTTACACCTTGTCAGACATTCTAGTTACCTACACAGATGTCAGGTTGCAGGTGTGTTACATCTTGTCAAATATTCTAGTTACCTACACAGATGTCAGGTTGCAGGTGTGCTACACCTTGTCAGACATTCTAGTTACCTATACAGATGTCAGGTTGCAGGTGTGCTACACCTTGTCAAACATTCTAGTTACCTACACAGATGTCAGGTTGCAGGTGTGTTACAACTTGTCAGACATTCTAGTTACCTATACAGATGTCAGGTTGCAGGTGTGCTACACCTTGTCAAACATTCTAGTTACCTACACAGATGTCAGGTTGCAGGTGTGTTACAACTTGTCGGACATTTTAGTTACCCACACAAATGTCAGGTTGCAGGAGTGCTACAACTTGTCAGACATTCTAGTTAACCATACAGATGTCAGGTTGCAGGTGTGCTACACCTTGTCAGACATTCTAGTTACCTACACAGATGTCAGGTTGCAGGTGTGTTACAACTTGTCAGACATTCTAGTTACCTACACAGATATCAGGTTGCAGGTGTGTTACAACTTGTCAGACATTCTAGTTACCCACACAGATGTCAGGTTGCAGGTGTGCTACACCTTGTCAGACATTCTAGTTACCTACACAGATGTCAGGTTGCAGGTGTGTTACAACTTGTCAGACATTCTAGTTACCCACACAGATGTCAGGTTGCAGGTATGCTACACCTTGTCAGACATTCTAGTTACCTACACAGATGTCAGGTTGCAGGTGTGCTACACCTTGTCAGACGTTCTAGTTACCCACACAGATGTCAGGTTGCAGGTGTGCTACACCTTGTCAGACGTTCTAGTTACCTACACAGATGTCAGGTTGCAGGTGTGCTACACCTTGTCAGATGTTCTGGTTACCTACACAGGTGTCAGGTTGCAGGTGTGCTACAACTTGTCAGACGTTCTAGTTACCTACACAGATGTCAGGTTGCAGGTGTGCTACACCTTGTCAGACGTTCTAGTTACCTACACAGATGTCGGTTGCAGGTGTGCTACAACTTGTCAGACGTTCTAGTTACCTACACAGGTGTCAGGTTGCAGGTGTGCTACACCTTGTCAGACGTTCTAGTTACCTACACAGATGTCAGGTTGCAGGTGTGCTACAACTTGTCAGACGTTCTAGTTACCTACACAGATGTCAGGTTGCAGGTGTGCTACACCTTGTCAGATGTTCTAGTTACCTACACAGGTGTCAGGTTGCAGGTGTGCTACACCTTGTCAGACATTCTAGTTACCTACACAGATGTCAGGTTGCAGGTGTGCTACAACCTGTCAAACATTCTGACATGAAGAATAGAATTGAGGAAAAAAATCCTATCACAAAATGAAAGACAAGATCATCATACAAAAGAACATAGTAAATCAGTTTTCAAACTTCACAGTCAGACATCAAAGGGACTTCAAACACATGTGCACTATTTCATCATATCATATGTGTGTGAAAATAAATGAAAATCACAGATATTTCCTTGTCCCCTTCCTTTTGATTTCACAGCCTCAGATATCACCATCATCTAGCAGCAGCATAAAAATTGGAATGTTGAATCAAATTAGCAGCACAATGAAACAGGATATCACTTGGTCGATGTAATGTGACAGTCTAATCATTTCCCTGGCATAAGGGCAACTGGGAACTATTTTATTTTGGAACAACCGCAACAAGCTGATAGAAGACCTACAAAAGTCTCATGATGGTATATTATAAATGAAATCAGAGAAAAGGAATCAGGCAATCATAGAAAATATTTGCAAATAAAATCATCATACCCATATATATCCTATTCTTTGTTGTCCACACTGGACAATATTTCCTTAAGCAGAAACACTTTTTGAAATGACAACATTAATAGCCTAAGTAATCAGGAGTATTGTTTCATATTTTACATTCCACATTTGTCTAACAATTTTACTACACATTCATGGGGGAATATTCAATGAACCACAAAATCAATGAGTGTTAACTGGGTCTGTCAATGTTTGGACACATTGTCAAGAACGTTAAACTCAACTGTTGATATTAACAACTATGTGTCTATGCCACAACTAAACTGTTGATATTTATAACCATGTGTCTGTGCCACATCAACACAGTCATTAATTCATAAACTTGTCATATACAAATTCACTTATTGAAAAAAAAAAATAGACAACCAAAAGTAAATGCAGACAAAGATAATAGAGACACTGAGGATGGACAGAACTTGTGCTCAGGGATGATCCAGATGCAATCACAAGAAATGTCATGCAGTGAACTCTACACATCAGGTGCAAAGCAGATCAAAGAAAACAAGATGGAGAACAAAGGAAAGAGAGATGAACATTGTGAGACATAATTAGATCACCCTACATAGGATGGCAGTGGACCAAGCAGAATGAAGAAACTTTGTTGCTGCCATATAACATGTCCCAAGCTTATGGTCTACTGCCGTACCAGCAGGCCAAGGAATAGAAGAAGTCTGTCACATAAAATGTGCAACCTTACAGTCTGCTGTAGCGACAAGCACAAATTTGGGACCCAGAACATGTCTGATGACAGGAAAAAAGATGGAATTTTAAAAATCATAACCTGACAGGCAATTGGATTAAACCCACAAGGCAGACAATAGGAAGTCGGGGAAGCTCATAAGTTCAGAGTAAAATATAATTGTGGAAACAAATTGCAACCACATAATCTAGGAGAATTGAGATGCATGAGTAAAGTAAACGGGCATATAAAATGACATATACCAACTGACATGAAATAAATTGTGATTATATTGATGCCTCAAACAATAATTAACTGTTAAACTTGATGGAACTACTGACACCTTAAGAGCCTTGGCTGAGCTGTCATTTCTGATGTCATATTCCACAACTGCTTCTATTGATCTCTTCTCCTGTTTTGTATGAGTAATGTTACTTTGAGGAGTCTTAATTTTATTTCTATTTAAAATTTGTTATTCATTAACAATACAAAGATACACCAACATGGAAACAATGACAAATCAAAGAAACTATAGATAACCAAGACCTATTCCCAGTACAGATCATCTTTTCTCAGTTTGCGCTGTAACTTCTTCACATCCTTTAGCATAAACAGCTCTGGCCTAGCAGTGGATGTGTTGTCATTCATCTTGCTGTAAGTGTGAGATCTGATGTTGTTTTTATTGGAGAGCTCATGGTGATGGCTGTTTCTGGCTGTTGAGTGTATTTGTTTTAATTTGCTTCCTTTGGTTTGTCTTGTCATTCTTTTGGCATCTTTCACCTGTAAGAAGATGTCGACAAAGCTATCGTCAATAAAAGACAAAACTGTCCACATGAAAACATTCACAAAATTAAAAGAGAAAATAGAAGATTAACATCATTAGAATATTAGTTTTCTTTGTTTTATTAAACAAAGAAATATGGAAAATGACTCAAATGTATGCTGACAGCTTTCCTATGAAACGGAAGACACAATGGTCTATAAAACGTTGCAGACCAAAAATAATGTTCTTCAGGAACACAGACAACATACACACGGAAAGACTTAATTACACCTTAGTAACAAAAAATGATAAAATCATATTGGAGAATGAAAATAGACTTATCTCTTGGTATCTTCTAAAAGTAAACACAAATATTTCTGTGATAACAAGCAAACCCTCAGTCACCTAATTACATCTATGTTGTTTATTGTCTTTACATCTATGTTGTTTATTGTCTTTACATCTATGTTGTTTATTGTCTTTACATCTATGTTGTTTATTGTCTTTACATCTATGTTGTTTATTCTCTTTACATCTATGTTGTTTATTGTCTTTACATCTATGTTGTTTATTGTCTTTACGTCTATGTTGTTTATTGTCTTTACGTCTATGTTGTTTATTGTCTTTACATCTATGTTGTTTATTGTCTTTACATCTATGTTGTTTATTGTCTTTACATCTATTTCAACAATGTTGTTTATTGTCTTTACATCTATGTTGTTTATTGTCTTTACATCTATGTTGTTTATTGTCTTTACATCTATGTTGTTTATTGTCTTTACATCTATTTCAACAATATTGTTTATTGTCTTTACATCTATGTTGTTTATTGTCTTTACATCTATGTTGTTTATTCTCTTTACATCTATGTTGTTTATTCTCTTTACATCTATGTTGTTTATTGTCTTTACATCTAAGTTGTTTATTGTCTTTACATCTATTCCAACAATGTTGTTTATTCTCTTTACATCTATGTTGTTTATTCTCTTTACATCTATGTTGTTTATTGTCTTTACATCTATGTTGTTTATTGTCTTTACATCAATGTTGTTTATTGTCTTTACATCTATTCCAACAATGTTGTTTATTGTCTTTACATCTATTCCAACAATGTTGTTTATTGTCTTTACATCTATTCCAACAATGTTGTTTATTGTCTTTACATCTATTCCAACAATGTTGTTTATTGTCTTTACATCTATTCCAACAATGTTGTTTATTGTCTTTACATCTATGTTGTTTATTGTCTTTACATCTATTCCAACAATGTTGTTTATTGTCTTTACATCTATTTCAACAATGTTGTTTATTGTCTTTACATCTATGTTGTTTATTGTCTTTACATCTATTCCAACAATGTTGTTTATTGTCTTTACATCTATTCCAACAATGTTGTTTATTGTCTTTACATCTATTCCAACAATGTTGTTTATTGTCTTTACATCTATGTTGTTTATTGTCTTTACATCTATTCCAACAATGTTGTTTATTGTCTTTACATCTATTCAACATTTTGTGTGTGCACATTTCAACAATGTTGTTTATTGTCTTTACATCTATGTCAACAATGTTGTTTATTGTCTTTACATCTATTCAACATGTTGTGTGTGCACATTTCAACAACAAATTTTTAGTGCTTACAGATTGTGAATATTTTATTTCAGAAATGATGAATTCTATCTATCTATTGACCTTTTGAGCAGTAGCCAGCCCATAGGGCATAGACCAAGATACACCTTCTCCTATCTGAATTTTTGTTCTAGCAGTTTTCAATTCTTTTAAAGATATTTTATCAAATCTCGCCATTTGTCTCTGTTCTGTGCAAGCAGCTCTATCTCATTGAGGGAGCCGATTCCTGCTGTTCTTGCCTCTCTCATCAATGTTCTTCTCAGTGTCTCTCTGGGTCTTCCTCTTTTTCTCTTACCTGTTGTTTCCCACATGAGGGCTTGCTTTGCTATTCAGTTATTATCTCTTCTCAACACATGTCCAACAGATGACCATCATCATTTCTTTATTACTGAAGATATTAGTGGTTTATTGGCGATTTCTCTAATTTCCTCGTTTGTTTTGAATCCGTTCCACGCTATACCAAGTATTTTCCTCAGACATTTATTTTTTTCGAATGCGTTCAACTTTGTTTCTATGTCTCTTGTTGTTTTCCAACTTCCACACACATACGTAAGGGTTGATAGTACATTTTATTTGAATAGTCTAAGTTTTGTGTTTGTGCTGATGAGTTACAGTAGATGTTTTCATTTTGGAATAAGACAAATGGGAAGGGGAGCAAGTGACAGTGTCAGGTCAAAAGCTACTGATATCATGGCTTGCCATAAGCTTGTAACAACTTAATGCATGAACACTGCAAAAGAAGAAGAAGAGACATAGAACACTTTTGAAGGTGCTCAAACTCACCTTAGTTTTTATGAGAAACTATAGTACAAGGGATGTAAGAACAGAATTAAAATATTTGAGAGATTTAATGTCAACACGTTTCCAGATAAACAAAATTATTGGTACTCACACTCGTACATGTGTTTCCAGTATTAGTAGTCTGGAAAACTAGTACCCACCTCGACATATTTTTAGAACCCTTTCAATATCTGATACCTGCGTCTGCTCTGTTAGCATTTGTGATATTAGTCTAGTTGGTAGAGCAAGCTTCACACCAGTA
Source organism: Megaustenia siamemsis (assembly GCA_032433765.1). NCBI lineage: Eukaryota > Metazoa > Mollusca > Gastropoda > Stylommatophora > Ariophantidae > Megaustenia > Megaustenia siamemsis. The sequence continues at coordinate 97,084,411 of JAVIAB010000047.1, read as the reverse complement.
CCACAGGGAAGTCAAAAATTTTCCTTTTTAAATAGTCTAGCATATTACCGCTATGTGGTTTGATTTGTGTGCATATCTATATATTTTTGTGTTGTGTTTATTGTTCCAGCAGAAGACCTGAAATGTTCTGCGTTTCTTTCTTTCTCACTCATGTAAACCACACCCCTTTTTTCTTTTGATTTAAAAAAAATATATAAATTGTCATTCTTATCATCAGCTTTACAGCAGCTTCCCACTCCTCCCTCAGTTCCTCACTCTCTGACAGAACTTCCAAATCCTTTAAAACTGTCCAAGATGGACCCATGCTTCTAAATCATTCTAACTACATACTTGTTGGCTGAGCTTTCTACTTCAACTCTATCTTGCACTGTCCTGGTGTTGGCCATCTTTGTTCCACCAGCACAATTCCTGATATAACCCTATTTCTTGCCTGTTCAAGGTACAGGCAGAAACTATCAGTCCAGCCCTCTAGTTTGACTCGTCGACATTGATCACATGACTATCACCTAATCATGTGATCTCTCTCTCTCTCTCTCTGCGTTCAGGACTCAATCAGAGTAAGGATTCCAGACTCTCATATGAAGTCAGCTGTCAGGCTAAGTGTGTTGATCGCCCCCACAGACAGAACATCACAATTAGAGTCTGTCAGATCCACTCTGAACATCACAATTAGAGCCTGTCAGATCCACTCTGACTGAACACTCGTTAATACGTTGCACTGTGTTCTGCGCCAGTGGCCCAGTGCATCCGATTTCAGCCAGCATTTTATTCGGGTTTGCTTTCCCTAGCCTTTGATTGTCCCCAATCTTCCTGCAAGGCAGCAGATTGTCTTTTCTGTAGGGGGATTCTGCCCTTAGATGGTAGGCCCTCCCAGGTTTATGAGCACCATCTGCCCGAGTCACTAGAGGTGACTAACACAGACATGTACACACAAAGATGTGAGATGTGACTAACACAGACATGCACACACAAAGATGTGAGATGTGACTAACACAGACACAGAAAGATGTGAGATGTGACTAACACAGACACAGAAAGATGTGAGATGTGACTAACACAGACACAGAAAGATGTGAGATGTGACTAACACAGACATGCACACACAAAGATGTGAGATGTGACTAACACAGACACACAAAGATGTGAGATGTGACTAACACAGACACACAAAGATGTGAGATGTGACTAACACAGACATGCACACACAAAGATGTGAGATGTGACTAACACAGACACACAAAGATGTGAGATGTGACTAACACAGACATGCACACACAAAGATGTGAGATGTGACTAACACAGACACACAAAGATGTGAGATGTGACTAACACAGACATGCACACACAAAGATGTGAGATGTGACTAACACAGACATACACACACAAAGATGTGAGATGTGACTAACACAGACACAGAAAGATGTGAGATGCGATCTCAAGTTGTCCTTCAAAACTGACCAGTGTTCAACATCTCCTGGTACTTTCCCCATTAACTTTTCTAGCTCCCACTCTCTTAGTTCATTGTTTAACCCTCTCAAACACAAGATCTGGGAGACTGATTGTTCTTGAGGCAAGACGTCTGCCTTGAGACAGGGAGGTTGTGAGTTCAAATCTTGGCTGCACCAGTTTGGATTTTTATTTATGATTTCTCTCAGCGGCAACCACCCCTGGTCCCAACAGTGAGGCCTAGCTTGAAATGTCAATTACTCATTGATGGAGAAAATATGAATACCTCCAAAGTTGAAGTTATCTACCTGTGTGGTGAGTGACCTGTGTGCGTACGGCTGCCAGGAAAAACAGATTAACTCACAAAATTCAGTTTCTAGTCTCTAGGGACTTCACCAGAGGTGAAAGATGGCAAACACAATTAAAAAAAAAACCAAAGATCTGGTAAAACATTAAGCCCCCTTATGTATGTCCACTTGGCACAGATTGGGAAGGTTTCATTTCAACACACTGCCTATCTGACTAAGGTAATGAGTCGTACATACCTTTCTCTGATGTAGGATAATGTATATGTGATAATGTATATAACTAAGGTAATGAGTGGTACATACCTTTCTCTGATGTAGGATAATGTATATGTGATAATGTATATGACTAAGGTAATGAGTGGTACATACCTTTCTCTGATGTAGGATAATGTATATGTGATAATGTATATGACTAAGGTAATAAGTGGAACATACCTTTCTCTGATGTAGGATAATGTATATGTGATAATGTATATGTGATAATGTATATGACTAAGGTAATAAGTGGTACATACCTTTCTCTGGTGCTGTCTGATAATAGATATCTGTTGACTTTTATTCTCCATATGCTCCAACAGCTCATCAATCTCTTGCTCAAGCTGTTTCTTGACTTGAACATCTCTGGCCATCTGTATTTGCTCTATGACCTCTTGGTGCTTGCTGCAGAGACAACCATGTCTGGACTACTGTACAACAACTGATATGTCTTGTATGTCTGGACAATTGGACAACAATTGATATGTCTGGACTACTGTACAACAACTAATATGTCTGGACCTATACAACAACTGATATGTCTGGACTACTGTACAACAACTGATATTTCTGGACTACTGTACAACAACTGATATGCCTGGACTACTGTACAACAACTGATAAGTCTGGACTACTGTACAACAACTGATATGCCTTGTATGCCTGGACTACTGTACAACAACTGATATATCTGGACTACTGTACAACAACTAATATGTCTGGACTACCGTACAACGACTGATATGCCTGGACTACTGTACAACAACTAACATGTCTACTGAAATAATTACCGCTGACTGAGTATATGCTTGAGAGTAATGCCTCTGTCAGTCAATAATATTTCATAATCACAACACAAACATATTGGCTGATAAAATGATATCCAATACAAATAACATACTCATGCTTGTGGTTATTAATTTCTAATATTTTCTGTTTCTATTATTGCGTTGTTGACATCTTTCTTCTCACGCTGGTTATCAACAACATTAATAACTCATTTCTTCACTTCACCTTATTGAACTGTCCTGACTTCTGATAGAAAAGTACATGCAGGTAACCGACATCCAAGTAGAAGTGTTGACATTATAATAACGTTGATATCACACACTTGAACTTCTTGGCGTGGATGTACATTATACATGCAGTTAAGTGCTCTCACACAATTCCACTTATATTCCCACTACATACAGCCACAGTCCCAGAAACAAATGAAAAATGGCCGTGATCAATTACACACAGACTTTACAATTTCAGTTCTTAATTTCTTTCTGACATTCGTCTGATGACTACTAAATGGTGTTCACCCAATGATTACTAGATGACATACACCCAATGACTACTAAATGACATTCACCCGATGAATACTAAATGACGTTCACCCGATGACTACTCGATGACGTTCACCCGATGACTACTCGATGACGTTCACCCGATGACTACTAAATGACATTCACCCGATGACTACTAAATGACGTTCACCCAATGACTACTAACAGACATTCACCTGATGACTACTAAATGACATTCACCCGATGACTACTCGATGACATTCACCCATGACTACTAAATTACGTTCACCCAATGACTACTAACAGACATTCACCCGATGACCACTAAATGATGTGCACCCGATGACTACTAACAGACATTCACCTGATGACTACTATCAGACATTCACCTGATGGTTACTAAATGACACTCACCTGATGACTACTAACAGACATTCACCTGATGACTACTAACAGACATTCACCTGATGGTTACTAAATGACACTCACCTGATGACTACTAACAGACATTCACCTGATGACTACTAACAGACATTCACCTGATGACTACTAACAGACATTCACCTGATGACTACTAACAGACACTCACCTGATGACTACTAACAGACACTCACCTGATGACTACTAACAGACACTCACCTGATGACTACTAACAGACACTCACCTGATGACTACTAACAGACATTCACCCGATGACTACTAACAGACATTCACCCGATGACTACTAACAGACATTCACACGATGACTACTAACAGACATTCACCCGATGACTACTAACAGACATTCACCCGATGACTACTAACAGACATTCACCCGATGACTACTAACAGACATTCACCCGATGACTACTAACAGACATTCACCCGATGACTACTAACAGACATTCACCTGATGACTACTAAAGGAATGAATAGTCCTCTTCATCATCCACCCTAAAACAATCTGTACCACAAGTCACAAGTAGAGGCTTTTATAGCTGTTGTGCTGCACTCAAGAAGCAGCAATTTGTGGCTTCTCATTTATTGGGGTTTTCACAAATATTTCTGCTAGAACCTTGTCATTCTCTTATCACCCACTTTCCCAACTTTGTGAATAAATTGTCTCAACAAAATGCATGTTTTAGATCAATTTTCATGTATTTTTTGGCTGCTATTTAAAAGAATTTGTGTTTAATTTATAAAAAAAAGTGCAGTTAAAGTAGGCTATGGTGGTGAATGTGTTAAAAGGGAGTTAAGTTGGTGTAGATGTGTTGTGTTGTGATTTACAGCTAGGCTACAATGTTTGTGCCTTTCACCAAACATATCCAACTTCAGCACAGTATTTTTTTAGTATTGGACTGTCTTCCCTCTTCGATACTGGTCTAGTCTTTCCAGGAGCACCAATGGGAGGTGGAGCAGGGTCTTGATCCAGTTCTACTATTTGCTGATCCAGGCGCAAGCTGTGGGTCACTGACTGTGCCCAGCTCATCTGCTGGTTTGGCATCTGGACCCCCCCCCCCCCCAAGTTCTTAATCTGATTGTAAATGTAGCTGAAACTGTAACCATAGCTGTAACTGTAACCAGAGCTGTGTTTGTAGCTGTAACTGTAACCATAGCTGTAACTGTAACCATAGCTGTAACTGTAACCAGAGCTGTAACTGTAGCTGGAACTGTAACCATAGCTGTAGCTGTAACCAAAGCTGTAACTGTAACCATAGCTGTAACTGTAACCATAGCTGTAACTGTAGTTGTAACCGTAGCTGTAATTGTAGGATTCAGACCAGAACACTAGACTCAGTCTGTCCCATGGTAATGGTTGCTGATAGAAATCTGCTTGTGCACAATTTCCTTGTTTATTCATTTAGGAACGTTTACCAAACCAAATTTAACAATTTTGTTAGAACACACTAACCATAAAATACATACAGAAACCACAGATAAAATGGTTTGGCCACATGATAAGGCAGAAAGATTAAAATACAACACATCAAGCCTTCAATAAACATTATAAGAACACCAGGCTCAAGGGCAGACCATGAAAAAGAAGGATTGAGGGAAATATTAAAAACACTAAGAAAAATAATAGCAGGAGAGGCCAACAGAAGAGCAAAAGTTAGCAAATTATATCTCCCCTTGACGCTGAAAGGCAAATGAGGAAGGGCAGAAGAAGAAACTAACCTGCTGAACTGTCCAAGCTCATCTTGCAACTGGAGAAGGAGCTCACTCAGATCTTGGTCAACATCTGCCTCCCCTAAACTGTTGGCTAATGGGCTCTCTGGTCCCTGGCAGTCCTTGTCTGTGTACACAGATGAGCAAAGTGAAGAATTGTGCAGTTTCAACATGGACAGAACTTTCTGTACATTGGCACCAAGAGAGTGGCTAGGACCAGTCGACTGAAGATGAAACATGACAGAATATGATAAGCCAGTCAGTCTATCATTAACTTCAACAGAATAAATCATGGTGAAAATGTTATGACAATAAAGAATAAAGTCAAGAAGAACATCTTGCTATGTTAGTGTAAGCTTAAAAGATAACTATTTCAAAGTGTGATCACCATGTTCATTTCCTGTTTACCAAGACATCAACTATAATGGTCAAGCATGTCAAGATTTAGGGAGCCATAATAGCGCAATGGTTAGTGAAAGTGACTGCTAAAGACAAGAGCTGGGTTTGATCTTGATCGACAGCTTCCAGGTTCTTCATCATCATCAGGTGCCACACCGGTTGGCATAGGTGATCATTTCTCCACATCTCTCAGTCCTTCATACATGTTATAGTTTCAGTCTGTGATCATTTCTCCACATATCTCAGTCCTTCATACATGTTATAGTTTCAGTCTGTGATCATCTCACCACATCTCTCAGTCCTTCATACATGTTATAGTTTCAGTCTGTGATCATTTCTCCACATCTCTCAGTCCTTCATACATGTTATAGTTTCAGTCTGTGATCATCTCACCACATCTCTCAGTCCTTCATACATGTTATAGTTTCAGTCTGTGATCATTTCTCCACATCTCTCAGTCCTTCATACATGTTATAGTTTCAGTCTGTGATCATCTCACCACATCTCTCAGTCCTTCATACATGTTATAATTTCAGTCTGTGATCATCTCACCACATCTCTCAGTCCTTCATACATGTTATAGTTTCAGTCTGTGATCATTTCTCCACATCTCTCAGTCCTTCATACATGTTATAGTTTCAGTCTGTGATCATTTCTCCACATCTCTCAGTCCTTCATACATGTTATAGTTTCAGTCTGTGATCATCTATTATGCCATTTGGATAAGCTGTTCAATATTTTTTCTCTTGGTTTTTCCTCTGCTCTTCTTTTCAGTCATTCTGCCTATTGTTACAGTATTCTCAATGCCTTTTTTTTTTGCATCACATATCCAATAAATGTAGATCGTTCTTTCCTTATGATTTTGATGATATTTCTGGTTTCTCCAACTCGTTTTAAACATTCTTCATTTGTAATTTTTGCTATCCACAGAATTCATGGCATTCTTCTCATAAACCACATCTCAGCTGCCTCTAATGTTTTTGTGTTGTCTTACATATCATCCATGATTTGCTTCCATAAAGTAGAACAGGTTAAATGTAGCACTTTAGGACACTTTTTCTAGGTTATCCAACCATAAACCAGTACCTGATTTTTTTCTTGGAAAGCAAAGTGGTACAGGAGTATTAAAAAAAAAAGTAAAGTAAAGTACCCCCGTCACGCCAAGTGGCATATAGGGAATATAGTGTTAGTGACTATACATTTTACAGACCTTTGGCACATGATTTTTGGGGTAATGTAGTCGGTATTATGCCCGTGCCACTTTACTTTCCCAGAAAAAAATCCGGTACCCTTTTAAGGCTGGGTGAACCGGAAGTCATCGGTTGGGATCGAACCCTACCTCTTGTCCTTTGTAGTCCAGTTCACTAACCACTGAGCTATCGCAGCTCCTGGCACAAGAGTAATAGTGACAATATTATCTCATAAATAATGTGCCTAAGGTCTATAATGAAATGGACACTAACACCATATTCCCTTATGCTGTATGGCCTGATGAGAAGCTATTAGAGATGTCATGATGTGTTTATTCAGACCCATATAAATATAATACACTCATTACAGCAATAAGGACTGGCTTGTTTACCTTTCCTGCCACAAATGGGATCCCTGTTAAATCAAGTCTGTAATGTTTCCTTGGTTCTGTCTTATGAGCACTTGTTGAATGTATGGTGGGTGTAGGTTTGTTCCTTCTCTTGCTGGCTTTGTTTGTTTTCCTGGCTTGAGAGAATTGAGCATCAAGCCTTGCTGTAGCTGCTGATGTGGATGAGGGATATGCCTTGTGATGGCTAGCAGTTTCAAGCTGAGAAACATCAGAATAATAGGAAACATCAGATCAATGGGAAACATCAGATTAATGGGAAACATAAGATCAATGGGAAACATCAGATCAATGAGAAACATCAGATCAATGGAAAACATCAGATCAACGGGTAACATCAGATCAATGGAAAACATCAGATCAACGGGTAACATCAGATCAATGGGAAACATCAGATCAACGGGAAACATCAGATCAATGAGAAACATCAGATCAACAGTAAACATCAGATAAATGGGAAACATCAGGTTAACTGGAAACATTAAATAAATGGGAAACATCAGATCATTGGGAAACATCAGAGTAACTGGAAACATCAAATCAATGGGAAACATCAGATTAACCGGAAACATCAGATCAACAAGAAACATCACATCAATTGGAAACATCAGATTAACTGGAAACATCAAATCAATGGGAAAAATCAGATTAACCTGAAACAATAAATCAATGGGAAACATCAGATTAACCGGAAACATCAAATCAATGGGAAACATCAGATTAACCGGAAACATCAGATCAACGGGAAACATCAGATCAATGGGAAACATCAAATCAACAGGAAACACCAGATCAACGGGAAACACCAGATCAATGAGAAACATCAGATTAACCGGAAACATCAGATTAACCGGAAACATCAGATTAACCGGAAACATCAGATCAATGAGAAACATCAGATCAATGAGAAACATCAGATCAATGGGAAACATCAGATTAACTGGAAACATCAGATCAATGGGAAACATCAGATCAATGGGAAACATCAGATCAATGGGAAACATCAGATTAACTGGAAACATCAAATCAATTGGAAACATCAGATTAACCGGAAACAACAAATCAATGGGAAACATCAGATTAACTGGAAACATCAAATCAATGGGAAACATCAGATTAACCAGAAACATCAGATCAATGAGAAACATCAGATTAACAGGAAACATCAGATCAATGGGAAACATCAGATTAACTGGAAACATCAGATTAATGAGAAACCTCAGATCAATGAGAAACATCAGATTAATGGGAAACATCAGATAAATGGGAAACATCAGATTAACTGGAAACATCAGATTAACTGGAAACATCAGATAAATGAGAAACATAAGATCAATGGGAAACATCAGATCAATGGGAAACATCAGATTAACCGGAAACATCAAATCAATGGGAAACATCAGATTAACTGGAAACATCAGATCAATGAAACAGATCACAAATATCACAGAAACTTTTCTGAACCCCCTGACAACTCTCAAGACAAAGTGAAAACAACAAATGTCACAATCACATGTGGCAACCTTTATGGGGGGGAATGATAACAAATCAGTATCTAGATAACTATAACAAGTAAATAGATGACTGAAATTAAAGATTATTCAAATCATATAATGACCACACAAAAAAAAGATGGTAAACCGTAATACACATACCAAAAAAAAATAGTGTGATGTGATTGTCAATGCCAAAGGGCACCAGAGGATTGATTAAATGAAACAAATAACAGGTATTGAGATAGATCAGGAGGCAATAACAATTTGTCTGCTCACTATTCATGTTTGTTGCAGTCCTACTTTAGCATTATATTATTTGACTTTAAGTAAACACAATGAATCAAGGACAGTAGACAAACAAATAGAAAGACGATTAGAGGCCTCAGAGATGGGATTTCTCAGAAGAATGTTGAGAGTTCCCTGAACAGCTAAAAAGACCAACGAGGATATTCTCAAAGAAGCCAACACAAAAAGGAAACTCCTGAAAACAAAAGAGGATAATTGAAATAATTGGTTACAACTGGTAAACACAGGGAAAGTGAGATCATAGTAAACAGCAGAATTGATACAATGTACTATGGATAGAGAATTGTGGAAGGACATGATCGCTGACGCCAACCGGTGTGGCACATGATGATGAAGTAAACACAGTTGTAAGACAACAAAATAAAGATGGCAAAAAGTCAACAATAACGAGAAAGAAATGATGTGCCAATTTACTCGTATATGTGAGAAACAATATGTTACTTCATTGTTTGTACAACACAAAAAAACCTAATTTGATTACAACACACATAAACTAAAACATGACATGCACAAAACTAACTATAACACATACACATTTCATAAACACAAACCTCCACTATCAACATCTACTAATATTATTTGTGTTTCTTCTCTCATTCTTAGTGTTCACTGCTATGTGGGTGTGGACGCATTTTGTCACTAGTTTATGGCATCATCAGGTCGCATGTCCTTTGCAGAAATTTGCTTCACCACAGCCCATCTGAAAGAAGCCAGATCTCCCACAGAACGTTGCTTCACCACAGCCCATCTGAAAGAATCCAGATCTGCCACAGAACATTGCATTCACCACAGCCCGTCTGAAAGAATATCCATCTCTAGCCACATCTCCAACTTCTGTTATGTTCAAAGTCTCATAGATGTCTTAAAACCATCTTCTTCTTGATATTATCCGGATGTGTTGTCCAGGAACTGTGCCTTCCATTAGTTTATGGCAGCTGGCAATATTTACATCATAGTTTCCAACACATCCATTTTCAGACAGGTAGATTTCCAGTTCTTTAACAACAAACAGACAGTAGCCATTTTTGGCCTACTCTTTCAGGCTTTAAACTGCCATATGTTCTTTAACATGCGTAGAGTGCACACTGTACCTCCTGTTTTTCGCCATTACCCAAGAAGACAACACATCAGATCACACCACCTAGAGACCAGGGAAGGGCAAAATTATGGATTTAAAGAAACAATTTCTCCACCTCCTGTAATTTCAAAACTTCCTGTAAAAATGTAGTGGGGTTTGAACCTGGGATCTTATTGTCCAGAGGCTGACATCTTATGTATGAGATAAACCAGTTCTGTGACCACAGAGATTTGTTATTTCAAATTGTTAAAAAAAAAATAATAATAACATATAAAGTAACACTACAAATCTACCATATGCAGTGAATTTAACATAATATATATATATATTGAGAGAGAGAGAGAGAGAGAGGAGAGATAAATTAACACCTTACACATTACCAATGTCTTGTGTATAAACGAGGCAACAAATATGTTTTAGCTAAGAGTACCTGGAGTGAGACAAACAAATGTCATAACAAACCTGAGCTGTCCTGTCTTGTAATGTTTCTCTTTGCATCTTCTCCTCCCTGACTTCCTGCTCCAGCTCCTTCATCTTTGACTAAAGTACACAAACATGAAATGTCTGCTGAGAAGGTTTGGATGATACAAACAGGCAGACAACAGACAATTTAAATTAGCAGCGGGGAGCTATGATACAGCTGTGGTTAGTTGCTTGCCTGCGTTTGCCTGATGACTAAAGGAGTACACCTCTTCATCATCTGCCCTTAAAAAGACATTAAGTGGGCGTGTCTGCATTGTGTTGTGGTTGGCAGTAAAACTGTGATATTTGCACCTTTCGGCCCAACACATCCGACTTCAGCATGACATTTTTGAGTATTGGTTTGTCTTCCCTCTTCGATCCCTACTCACTTGGCCAGACTAGACAGGTTAGTCTGTTACTGGAGGCACCATGGAGAGGTGGAGCAGGGTCTGGATGGTTCTGTTTCACACAGGCACAAACCATCAGCTGTGGGTCACTCTCAACTTCCAGCTCTGCTGCTGTGTGATGTGCCTTCGCAGTGGCTAGGGAACAGCTCAGAATCAGGTGTGATTTTTTTTTTCTCCATTCACCAGCTTTCTCCTCTGTTGACATCCCTAGAGTTTTACGAACTGCGAATTTTGCGTGTTAATCCACTTTTCCCTGGCAGAATGCACTAGGGTCCCTCGCTGCACAGGCAGATAACTCCAACTTCGGAGGTACTCATATTTTTTTCCGTATATGAGTAATTGAGATTTTCAAGCTGGGCCTCGCTGCTGAGACCAGGGGTGGTTGCCGCAGAGAGAAATCACAAATAAAAATCCCATCTGGTGCAGCCAAGATTTGAACTCACAACCTCTCTTGTTTCATGACAAGCGTCTTGCCTCAAGATCAACCAGTCCCCCGGATGTATGTTTGAACCCAAACATTGGCTTCCAGGATCACCTAGCCTAAAGTGGACACTAGGTTTTTTAAGGGAAAGAACGAGAGCACTGGCCACATTACTAACGAATGTGCTGTTTGTCAATATAATATAGAGAAATAATATTTTTAAATCATATATGATATGGGGATTAATGGAATTCTCTCATCTTTCAGCAGTTAGTACAAGGTTAGTCTGGTCGTACGGGCTCATAAATATTCAGCAGGAGGTGATCCATTAACCCTACATTATGATACCATCATAAAAATTCCCACCTCAAAATAAATTTTTTTTTAATTTGACAGTTTGCTGCAGGCAAACACCCCCCCCCCCTTACCTCCCTAATTACTACTTCCAGTGTGACTCCTGAGTGTTGGGTTTGTTTCCCTTGATGTTGGATTTTTTGTTTCAAGTACGTCGTAGAAGGGGGCTGTTTTTTTTTTTTAATAAATATTACCTATTTATCAAGAAATTCATTTTTTTCTTTGTTTTTTTTCTTATGATGGGGGAAATCTCCTTAGCCATTGGTGAGACATCAAACAAAACTTTGTAACATGGGATAGACAGTGAACAACACTTTGAAGGAGCCAAACATGTGGCTGAATTGATGGACTGATGGTGGCCGTATGAATAGACAATGCAACACTTTTGGTAGCCACAATGCCATGTGTTTGAGCTTCAGGCCATAAATCTAATGTAACCAAGGAAATGATGACAGCATCTGATTCCAGCTTGTCTGTTTGGGTAAACACACAGCCTGTAGCAAAAGTTCAAAGGAAATCTGATTTTCCTAACTCCAAGTCTAACAAGAGGTAGCCATTTTTACGATGGTCTCATGAAAACATGACCCATAGATATGTATCATAATCCAAGTTTAATCAAATGAGTAAATCAGCAGGAAATATGGTGCTAGTGTATTAATGAAATGAGTAAATCAGCAGGGAGTAATGAGTTAGTATTAGTGAAATGAGTAAATCAGCAGGGAGTAATGAGTTAGTATTAGTCAAATGAGTAAATCAGCAGGGAGTAATGAGTTAGTATTAGTGAAATGAGTAAATCAGCAGGGAGTAATGAGTTAGTATTAGTGAAATGAGTAAATCAGCAGGGAGTAATGAGTTAGTATTAGTCAAATGAGTAAATCAGCAGGGAGTAATGAGTTAGTATTAGTCAAATGAGTAAATCAGCAGGGAGTATAAGTTAGTATTAGTGAAATGCCTAACCAACCAAGAGTACAAAGTTAGTATTAGTCAATAGTTATTATGTCATTTTAGCTTGTCTCAGTGTTTCAAACTTTAAGTCAGTCTATCTAAAAGTGCAGGCACTATAGCAAAGTCTCTCAAGCGATGAAAAATAATTCTCTCCAGAGATACAATTCAAATCAACCAAGATATAATTGAAATGAATCAAGATACAATTTAAATCATCCAAGGTATAATTCAAATGAATCAAGATACAATTCAAATCATTCAAGGTATAATTCAAATGAATCAAGATAGAATTCAAATCAACCAAGATATAATTGAAATCAAAAGGAAGGATGCAAGTTATCAAGCCACTCAAGGAATGTCACGCACTTCTCACAGATGAAAGTTAATCAGCCGTCATCTATTGAAGATGAATGCTAAAAAGATGATAAATCAACACATCTATTTATTGAGGTCAACTCTTAGTGGTGAGAGAACAACTACCTCCACTCTGCCATCTTGTGATCCTCCCTGAGTCTGATGGTGAAAATAAAAAACATGAACTGTATCAGTTTGTAAATGTCACAAAAAAAATGACATTTATGTTTACTTCAACACATGTCCTTCTTGGCATCCTCTAATGTCAGCAAATGAAGACGGAAGTGAAAGCAAATGTCCCCGCCAAGACACTAGCAAGAAAACATTCCTCCTTATAACTAAACACAACAACCATGCTCTTTGACGAGCTTGTAATTCCATTGGTGTAGCATACATTAATCTTGAACAGCTTTAGAACGTTAATCCTCAAGTTTTGCAATATTTATGGCTAAATGTTTCCTGTGTCTACAAAATCCTGTGTATTCTTAAAATGGATATTTTAAGTGAGTGAACACAGTCTGTGACACCACACAAAGAGGTGAATCTGTTAGCTGATTTAATGTTTGTGTAAGTGAACCCAGTCTGTGACACCACACAAAGAGGTGAATCTGTTAGCTCATTTAATGTTTATATAAGTGAACACAGTCTGTGACACCACACAAAGAGGTGAATCTGTTAGCTGATTTAATGTTTGTGTAAGTGAACCCAGTCTGTGACACCACACAAAGAGGTGAATCTGTTAGCTCATTTAATGTTTGTGTAAGTGAACACAGTCTGTGACACCATACAAAGAGGTGAATCTGTTAGCTCATTTAATGTTTGTGTAAGTGAACCCAGTCTGTGACACCATACAAAGAGGTGAATCTGTTAGCTAATTTAATGTTTGTGTAAGTGAACAGTCTGTGACACTACACAAAGAGGTGAATCTGTTAGCTCATTTAATGTTTGTGTAAGCGAACACAGTCTACGACACCACACAAACAGGTGAATCTGTTAGCTGATTTAATGTTTATATAAGTGAACCCAGTCTGTGACACAGCACAAAGAGGTGAATCTGTTAGCTGATTTAATGTTTGTGTAAGTGAACACAGTCTGTGACACCACACAGAGGTGAATCTGTTAGCTGATTTAATGTTTGTGTAAGTGAACACAGTCTATGACACCACAAAGAGGTGAATCTGTCAGCTCATTTAATGTTTGTGTAAGTGAACACAGTCTGTGACACCACACAAAGAGGTGAATCTGTTGGCTGATTTAATGTTTGTGTAAGTGAACACAGTCTGTGACACCACACAAAGAGGTGAATCTGTTAGCTTATTTAATGTTTGTGTAAGTGAACACAGTCTGTGACACCACACAAAGAGGTGAATCTGTTAGCTCATTTAATGTTTGTATAAATGAACACAGTCTGTGACACCACACAAAGAGGTGAATCTGTTAGCTCATTTAATGTTTGTATGAGTGAAACTTTAGTACATTCAAATGTATGAACAATTTTAAAGATTGACAAATTGGACACTTTCAGTTAGAAATATTCAAATGATTACCACAAATATTCAAACGGTTTATGCTATAACTACTTTCAATCAATTTGAATGTAAGAATTACAAACAGGTTACTGTTTTGAACTTAGAAAATGAGAAAGAAAACTAAGATATCACTGATAACAGTAATGAATGCAATACCAAATGTCATTTATTCCCATGATCATCAACACATTCAATGACAATGTGGCCAGTAACCTGCCTAACCAACAAATTATCCCAGACAAAAACTGTGATCTTATTTGTAAGGGGCTGGATGATTCCAAAGATGTGTCAGTCTAACAAATGTGAGTTAAAACCAGTCAGTGAGCATGTCAGTCTAACAAATGTGAGTTAAAACCAGTCAGTGAGCATGTCAGTCTAACAAATGTGAGTTAAAACCAGTCAGTGAGCATGTCAGTCTAACAAATGAGAGTTGGACCTTCAACCAGTCAGTGAGCATGTCAGTCTAACAAATGTGAGTTAAAACCAGTCAGTGAGCATGTCAGTCTAACAAATGTGAGTTAAAACCAGTCAGTGAGCATGTCAGTCTAACAAATGGGAGTTGAACCTTCAACCTGTCAGTGAGCATGTCAGTCTAACAAATGGGAGTTGAACCTTCAACCTGTCAGTGAGCATGTCAGTCTAACAAATGGGAGTTGAACCTTCAACCTGTCAGTGAGCATGTCAGTCTAACAAATGGGAGTTGAACCTTCAACCAGTCAGTGAACATGTCAGTCTAACAAATGGGAGTTGAACCTTCAACCAGTCAGTGAGCATGTCAGTCTAACAAATGGGAGTTGGACCTTCAACCAGTCAGTGAGCATGTCAGTCTAACAAATGGGAGTTGAACCTTCAACCAGTCAGTGAGCATGTCAGTCTAACAAATGGGAGTTGGACCTTCAACCAGTCAGTGAGCATGTACACTAATTAGTTCACCAACAAGGCATCATCATCTAGAGGACTATCAATAATTGGAAACACAACCAAGAACATAAGTCGCAAAAAAACTGTCACACAACAAAACTAAACAAGTAGTTCCAACCAGCCTTAAGTTACATAAACCACCCAAAATAAAAACCACCACCTCCCTCTTTCCACTACTACTTTCAATATTTGATACACATATTCACTAATTCTTATGTTCGTTCATAGATACTTACAAACTGGCCCATGTATGGCAAGAACTTTATCACCTGAATAAAAGCCACGTGACATGTGGCTCCCACATTGAGTATTTGTGAATTCTTGTGATGTAAGTTAACTTTGAGAGTTTCCCTCTCCACCAATATGTTTTTCTATAACAGATAGTTTCCTCGTTATAAGCATACACAGTTGTTCCAGTCATTTAGAATTGCCCTACAATAATTAATAGGCCCGCCTCCCCCCCTACACCTACACGCTGCTCAAACAATGTAGGTTACGCTGGCTTGGCCGTGTATACCGTATGAAGGATGGCCGCATACCAAAAAATATAATCTATGGACAACTGCAGATGGCAAAAGGACTAGGGGATGCCAAAAACTTTGATTTGTAGATGTGTAAACGAGACATGAAGACTCATAAGAACATAAACCCTGCAGCTTGGGAAGACATAGCAGCAGACCGCAACCTTTGGAAACACACTCTAAAGCTCCAACTCAAGCAAGAAGCAGACAGATTCATAGAAAAAGAGAATACACGGCAAAAGGAAAGAAAAGAAAAAATAACTTTTCTAGGAGTGCAGAAAAATCCATAGTCAACTATGACTGACGGAGGCTACTACTACAATAATTTTGCTTGAGTAGTTTGTCAGTTTTTGGCTTCCAATTTCCAAAAGCTTAGAATGATTTCACAAATGCAGCATACAAGTTGTATATTCATTCCCACCGTGTGCTATCAGTGCCAAACATGGTTAATCACTTCTTCTTCTTCTACCTTTTTAGCTCTCAGTGGAGCATAGGTCTTCAACAAACACTTTCCAAGTCGTTCTGCTTTTTTGCCATTCTTTGAAGATCATTCCATGTCTTCCCCATCATCTTCATCTCTGCTTCTATCTGTCTTCTCCAAGAATTCCTTGGTCTTCCTCTTTGTCTTTTTCCCTGGGGATTCCAAAAAAGGGCCTGTTGTGTAATACTCTCAGTTGGTTTCCGGAGTGTGTATCCTATCCAGTGCCATCGTCTTCACTGTATCTCTTTATCCACTGGTAATTGACGGGTACATTTCCATAATTCTATGTTAGTGATTTTGTCCTGCCATTTCCATCCTTTTATTCTGCATAAACATCCATTAATGAAAGTCTGTATCTTCGTGATTGTCAATTTTGTTGTTCTCCATGATTCACAGCCATATATTAGGACCAACTTAACATTTGAGTTGAAATTTTAATTTTTGTATTTAACCTAATTTCTTTGGATTTCCATATGTTTCCCAGTGCAATGAAAGATCCTCTAGCTTTTGATATCCTTATTATGGTATCATTTTCTGTATATCCCTCTTTATATTACTGCCCAGATATATGTAAGATTGTACGTCTAGAAGAGGTATTTCTCCTAGTTTTATTTGGTTATTGCCAACTGTATTAATTCTCATAATGTTGGTATTATCTCTATTAATCTTCAGTCCTAGCTGTTGTGATCTCTCATCAAGTATGCTCATTTTATCCTGCATCTGTTGACTGTGTGATAGGAGAGCTATGTCATCAGCAAAGTCTAAATCATCAAGATGTTTGGTCAGTGACCACTGGATCCCATTTCTGTTGTTTTGAGTTATTTTCATAATCCAATCTATGGCCAGTAGAAAGAGAAATGGAGACAAAAGGCATCCCTGCCTTACTCCTGTTCTTATTTCAAATGCTTCTGTAAGCTGTCCTTCATGCACCACACTACATTTCGTTCCTTCATACATTGTTTTTATCAGGTTAATAAACTTTATGGGGATTCCGTAATGACTCAACAACTTCCAAAGCATTCTTCTGTCTAAACTATCAAATGCCTTTTCGTAATCTATGAATCCAATATAAAGTGGGGATTTTAGTTCTAAACTTTGTTCAACTATTATACGTAGAGTAGTTATTTGATTAGCACATGATCTGTTCTTCCTAAAACCTGCTTGTTCATCTCTCAAATGTTTCTCTATGGCTCTTTTAGTCTCTCCAGAATGATTCTGCTTAATATTTTTCCTAGCACTGATAGTAGCATAATTCCCCTATAAATTGATCCTGTAAACTTCCTTTTTTTTGGTAGTTTGATCATATAACCTTCTTTCCAGTCTTTAGGTATTTCTTCCCTCTCCCAAATTTTAACTAATAGATTATGTAACATCTTGGTAGACGTGGCTACTCACTAATAAACATAAAATGATGCCCATCACCATATGTATGAGATGTGAAAGGTGCTTGGAGTAACCAGAAGAGACATAATCAGAAATGATGTAGATAAGAGGGAGATTGGGCTTTGAATCAATTCTAAATTACATACAGAGACAACAAATGGTTTGCTCATCTGGAAAGAATGCCAAGAATGATTCTAAACCTAAAAAACATATATCATAAGAGGAAATGGAAGATGAGTTCATGGTAGATCCAGAGTAAGATGGACAGACAATACCCAAGAGACACTACAACATCAATTGACAATGATTGATGTTGTCAGAAGGGCAAGAGCTAGAACTTTCTCCCGCAACACCCAAAATTATATATATATATATGTGTATGTGGGAGAAAGAGAGAGAGGAGGAGGAGAGAGAGAGAGAGGAGGAGGTGGAGAGAATGAGAGAGAGAGAGAGGGAGAGAGAGTGAGAAAGAGAATACAGATTGAATCTCTGAGTTTTATGTAGCCATTCGGATCTCGCCAACTCCAAAATTAATCCAATATTCAAAAATATTTTCAAAGATAAAACCTTAATTCTTTGAATCAAGTCACAAAGATTAATGAGGGAAAGAAACTAACATGTCACTACAAACCTCAGCAAGTGCCTGGGTTAATGTTAACCTTCTTTGCTCCCTTTCCAGTTCATTTAGTCTCTTTGTGTGAAATTTGATATCTGTTTCTGTTATGTCTTTCATTTGTTGCATTTTTCGCTTTCGTTCCATAAGCTTTTGTCTGTCATGCTCAGAACTTTCAACCATTTTCCTCATCTGCTGCAGCTGTTTCTCTAGCTGGTGACACCGATGCTCTGCAGACATCAGCTCATTCTCCAGTACTGAAAGGGATGATAGAGCACACATCATTGAAGCTTTGATGATATTCACTGTTTTAGTGAGGTCACTCTAGCACACAGTAAACTTACTCAAGTATACAGTAGACTTACTCAAGTGCACAGTGAAGTTACTCATGTGCACAGTAAAGTTACTCAAGTGCACAGTAAAGTTACTCAAGTATACAGTAAACTTATTCAAGTACACAGTAAAGTTACTCAAGCACACAGTAAGGTTACTGAAGTACATAGTAAACTTACTCAAGTACACAGTAAAGTTATTCAAGTACATAGTAAACTTAAGTACACAGTAAAGTTATTCAAGTACATAGTAAACTTAAGTACACAGTAAAGTTATTCAAGTACACAGTAAAGTTATTCAAGTACATAGTAAACTTAAGTACACAGTAAAATTATTCAAGTACACAGTAAAGTTACTCAAATACACAGTAAAGTAGTGAAGTTACAAATACAAAGTAATATAGTGAGGCTGCTTTAGCACATAAAAGAAATGAAAATTAAACAGAGCATATCTGCATGATGAAACATAACCTACCATAAGCTTGCATCTTGTCTGCAACTTGCTCCTGCTCTCCTTTGTCATGTTTCCACCTACTCTCCCCATGCTCTCCTAAGCTCAACATTTCTTTGTACTGTTTTGATTCTGATGCCAAACTCTGCAAATTTTGTTCCGCTATATTTCTCTCAATCTGCAGCTTTTTCACATTTTCACGCAGGTTTGTTAATGCAGAAATTATGGCTGTAGAAGATTTGAGGCAATTCTGACAAAGTGTGAAACATAGGACAAATAATAATACATAAATATTATTATATGGGGAACTTCCGAGGCGATAATAGGGAATAATAGAACAAAGAAGTATGTGTTAGCACTCGGAAAAATTGACAGACAAACAACAATAGAAAAAAACGAAGAACAATATATGGTCCGAAGTGGGATCGAACCCGTACTCAGTGGCACCGCGCCTTGCCACGAGAAGCCGAACGCTTGGTACACTGCCACGCAGCCAACTAAAAAATTGGCTATTGCAGTAGTGTCTTCCACGAAAGGCGATCTCAATGACTATAGCATAGGGTAACGATCACAGACCGGAAATAAATTGTATATTTGTACTTTCCTATTAATGCAAGTATCTCCCAGTAGGGCTGAATACTTGTGTTGTAGACAAACATTTATTGGACGAAACAGCACGAATAGTAGTTCCCAGTGGTTATATACTGGGTACAAATAATAATACATAAATATTATTATATGGGGAACTTCCGAGGCGATAATAGGGAATAATAGAACAAAGAAGTATGTGTTAGCACTCGGAAAAATTGACAGACAAACAACAATAGAAAAAAACGAAGAACAATATATGGTCCGAAGTGGGATCGAACCCGTACTCAGTGGCACCGCGCCTTGCCACGAGAAGCCGAACGCTTGGTACACTGCCACGCAGCCAACTAAAAAATTGGCTATTGCAGTAGTGTCTTCCACGAAAGGCGATCTCAATGACTATAGCATAGGGTAACGATCACAGACCGGAAATAAATTGTATATTTGTACTTTCCTATTAATGCAAGTATCTCCCAGTAGGGCTGAATACTTGTGTTGTAGACAAACATTTATTGGACGAAACAGCACGAATAGTAGTTCCCAGTGGTTATATACTGGGTACAAATAATAATACATAAATATTATTATATGGGGAACTTCCGAGGCGATAATAGGGAATAATAGAACAAAGAAGTATGTGTTAGCACTCGGAAAAATTGACAGACAAACAACAATACTGCATTAATAGGAAAGTACAAATATACAATTTATTTCCGGTCTGTGATCGTTACCCTATGCTATAGTCATTGAGATCGCCTTTCGTGGAAGACACTACTGCAATAGCCAATTTTTTAGTTGGCTGCGTGGCAGTGTACCAAGCGTTCGGCTTCTCGTGGCAAGGCGCGGTGCCACTGAGTACGGGTTCGATCCCACTTCGGACCATATATTGTTCTTCGTTTTTTTCTATTGTTGTTTGTCTGTCAATTTTTCCGAGTGCTAACACATACTTCTTTGTTCTATTATTCCCTATTATCGCCTCGGAAGTTCCCCATATAATAATATTTATGTATTATTATTTGTACCCAGTATATAACCACTGGGAACTACTATTCGTGCTGTTTCGTCCAATAAATGTTTGTCTACAACACAAGTATTCAGCCCTACTGGGAGATACTTGCATTAATAGGAAAGTACAAATATACAATTTATTTCCGGTCTGTGATCGTTACCCTATGCTATAGTCATTGAGATCGCCTTTCGTGGAAGACACTACTGCAATAGCCAATTTTTTAGTTGGCTGCGTGGCAGTGTACCAAGCGTTCGGCTTCTCGTGGCAAGGCGCGGTGCCACTGAGTACGGGTTCGATCCCACTTCGGACCATATATTGTTCTTCGTTTTTTTCTATTGTTGTTTGTCTGTCAATTTTTCCGAGTGCTAACACATACTTCTTTGTTCTATTATTCCCTATTATCGCCTCGGAAGTTCCCCATATAATAATATTTATGTATTATTATTTGTACCCAGTATATAACCACTGGGAACTACTATTCGTGCTGTTTCGTCCAATAAATGTTTGTCTACAACACAAGTATTCAGCCCTACTGGGAGATACTTGCATTAATAGGAAAGTACAAATATACAATTTATTTCCGGTCTGTGATCGTTACCCTATGCTATAGTCATTGAGATCGCCTTTCGTGGAAGACACTACTGCAATAGCCAATTTTTTAGTTGGCTGCGTGGCAGTGTACCAAGCGTTCGGCTTCTCGTGGCAAGGCGCGGTGCCACTGAGTACGGGTTCGATCCCACTTCGGACCATATATTGTTCTTCGTTTTTTTTTATTTTTCTATTGTTGTTTGTCTGTCAATTTTTCCGAGTGCTAACACATACTTCTTTGTTCTATTATTCCCTATTATCGCCTCGGAAGTTCCCCATATAATAATATTTATGTATTATTATTTGTACCCAGTATATAACCACTGGGAACTACTATTCGTGCTGTTTCGTCCAATAAATGTTTGTCTACAACACAAGTATTCAGCCCTACTGGGAGATACTTGCATTAATAGGAAAGTACAAATATACAATTTATTTCCGGTCTGCGATCGTTACTCTATGCTATAGTCATTGAGATCGCCTTTCGTGGAAGACACTACTGCAATAGCCAATTTTTTAGTTGGCTGCGTGGCAGTGTACCAAGCGTTCGGCTTCTCGTGGCAAGGCGCGGTGCCACTGAGTACGGGTTCGATCCCACTTCGGACCATATATTGTTCTTCGTTTTTTTCTATTGTTGTTTGTCTGTCAATTTTTCCGAGTGCTAACACATACTTCTTTGTTCTATTATTCCCTATTATCGCCTCGGAAGTTCCCCATATAATAATATTTATGTATTATTATTTGTACCCAGTATATAACCACTGGGAACTACTATTCGTGCTGTTTCGTCCAATAAATGTTTGTCTACAACACAAGTATTCAGCCCTACTGGGAGATACTTGCATTAATAGGAAAGTACAAATATACAATTTATTTCCGGTCTGTGATCGTTACCCTATGCTATAGTCATTGAGATCGCCTTTCGTGGAAGACACTACTGCAATAGCCAATTTTTTAGTTGGCTGCGTGGCAGTGTACCAAGCGTTCGGCTTCTCGTGGCAAGGCGCGGTGCCACTGAGTACGGGTTCGATCCCACTTCGGACCATATATTGTTCTTCGTTTTTTTCTATTGTTGTTTGTCTGTCAATTTTTCCGAGTGCTAACACATACTTCTTTGTTCTATTATTCCCTGTGAAACATAGGACACAGGGAACAGAAAATAATTCAAAAATGTACACTATTGGTTAAATCTGAACATATTTTCAATGAAAATTAAAATCTGTTCTTCCTCACTGGCCAGAATAAACAAGTAGGAATGAAACACTGCTTCTAAAATGTTAGTATCAATGAATGCAGGCAAAATTCTATCTATCTATTTTCCTTTCAAGCCGAAGATGGCATATAGGGCAGAACCACAATCTCAAAAACAGAAACCTTGCGTGCCAAAATGGCACATATTGCAGAGATCACTGCTCTAAAATATATGGTGCTGTTTCCATAACAATACTTTTTACAATGACAGCTTGTCAAGCCATTAATCAACCTCCTTAGTCGCCTCTTACAACATGCCTGGAAGGTCAGTGTCACTATTCTTTATTTCCTTCATAATGAGGCCCCGGTAACACATGGCAAAATTCTACAAGGGGAAAAAACAACCTAATTACAGTGAACTCTAAGATACGTAATCAATCAGTGATGACTACAAAAGTTATCACCTATCTTTCTTCCTTCTGCCCTCATTCCAATTCATTCATTTAGTGGGTGCCGTCGAACATCACACATTCATTGTCTGCCGTCTCCACATCGAAAGTTGGCTAGCATGGAGCACCACACATTCATTGTCTGCCATCTTCACATCCAAGTTTGGCTATAATGGAGCATCATTTTACTCTGTCTCTTTTATCTTGATGGTGCACATAGTCATAGGTTCACCTGACCACCTTTTGACGTAATCAGTCCATTTTGGTCTTGGTCTGCCACTGCCTTGTACCTTCCCTTCCAAGATGACTTTTAAAATGGTGTTATGTCTCTTCATGTACAAGTTTGACCATTACCAATGGTGGACCACTGATTTATGGATCTGTTATATTTTTATAATTCTCTCGTTTCTCAGGATCTGACTTGTAGTTTGATCTTGACCGGTTTGGCCTTCTGTACTTGTAAACATACTTCGCCTGTTATAACAATAACACAGCTGTCTACAGATTCATTGACAAACTCTAGTCCTTCTAGCGAGTTTATGGGGAATGGCTACCCCAACATCCCTCTACACTTTTATTAACTGCACAATAATAATATTGAAAAGTATCTTTCTCACTAACCTTTCGTCCAATCTCTCTCACTAACCTTTCGTCCAAATTCACTAACAATTTGAACTTCACTTAAATTTGGGCATCCAACCCCTCTTAACAGAATCTTCTGATTTATTCTATCTACCTCTGACTTCATTCCAGTGTCTTCTCTTTTACTATCTCTGGTCTACTCTCATTAAATTCTTTTCTGATATATTGTTCCTAAACCTCAATAGTTTTTCTCTTGGTCTAGACCATCCTAATGCATTTACCTGCTTAGAGTGCTGGACTAGATCTGACCACTAATCTTTGTCTGTCTCTCCGTGGTCGGCTGTCTGCTAACTATTCTACTCTCTGAATAGCTGGTATGGATCTCTCTATGACCACGTATAGTGGGACCTAGCCCCTGTCTAGAACATTCAGAGATTGCTTTGTTCAAAGCCTCATAATTTAATTAGCTATTCAAGTTCTAACCAATGGACACACATCACTATTTTCTCCTTAACACCATTACATTCGCATGTCCAAATGGACACACATCACTATTTTCTCCTTAACACCATTACATTCGCATGTCCAAATGGACACACATCACTATTTTCTCCTTAACACCATTACATTCGCATGTCCAAATGGACACACATCACTATTTTCTCCTTAACACCATTACATTCGCATGTCCAAATGGACACACATCACTATTTTCTCCTTAACACCATTACATTCGCATGTCCAAATGGACACACATCACTATTTTCTCCTTAACACCATTACATTCGCATGTCCAAATGGACACACATCACTATTTTCTCCTTAACACCATTACATTCGCATGTCCAAATGGACACACATCACTATTTTCTCCTTAACACCATTACATTCGCATGTCCAAATGGACACACATCACTATTTTCTCCTTAACACCATTACATTCGCATGTCCAAATGGACACACATCACTATTTTCTCCTTAACACCATTACATTCGCATGTCCAAATGGACACACATCACTATTTTCTCCTTAACACCATTACATTCGCATGTCCAAATGGACACACATCACTATTTTCTCCTTAACACCATTACATTCGCATGTCCAAATGGACACACATCACTATTTTCTCCTTAACACCATTACATTCGCATGTCCAAATGGACACACATCACTATTTTCTCCTTAACACCATTACATTCGCATGTCTAAAAAATTTCAGTTTTTTTTTAAATTGTGTTAAGTTGTAGTTTTTTAAATTTTCAACCGATTCAGAAATTCATTAATTGTCATTTTTCCTCATTCCAATATAGTTCTCAATTCTTTCAGAATCACAGCATAGGTTCTGTCAACAAAATGTGACGCAAGAGCATGCCCCCCGTCCCCCCAACCCTTGTATGTCTTCTGTGTATGTTCGCTGCCCTATCACAACACCAATAACTCTCACAAAGTTAATGGTATGTCTCATCACTCTATACCATACCATGTTTGCGTAACAAACATACGAGGTGTGTCAAATGAAACCCACTTGAGCTGTGTCGAGTGGGCATACATTGAAGACATGATGATGTTACATCTGACGTAATAAGCACACACCATTGCTGTAATTGTATAAGTGTTCATTCCTCATGTAGTATTCACAGGTTTTGCTGCAGGCCGTTAGTAAACAGGTAGATATGATACAGAATCTGTCTGCACTTTTTGCTATCCATCATACATGTCTTTGATAATATTTATGATTTTTGATGGTAAGCCATCTTGCTTCATAACAATTGTTTGATTGAATTTTGCCACACCTGCTGATGTACCTTACATATGTTTGTCATAAAGCCACTGGGACAGGTTTCATTGGAACACACCTCATAGTACCACAGCATACAGCTGCACCATGATATATATGCCAACAAGAGTCTTGATTAAATGTGTTTTCTATGTTTACTTTTGCCAGGTCTACCAGGCAATTTGAGCTTTACATTCTCCTAGACGGAATGACTTTATTTAACTCATGAAAGACTTGAAATGCCATTCTGTGTGTTTCTAGGACAAGTCAAGACATAACTTATCAATTGCTTTCATTAAGTAATCTACACATGGGGTCAAGAAACATGGGTTTGATGTAGTCAATTGTGTCAATGCAGAAATGGAAGGTAACACAAAGGCATACCATCTCTTTCACTTGTTGGAAATGAGTTTACCGGTCCATCTGCTCTTGTGAAGTCGGTGTTGATGAACGGCTTACAAGCCGGGTAGTCAAAATGATTGGTCAGTTCTGTTCCAAGCATTTGATAGGCAGAAGTGAAGTGTTGTTCTTGAAGGTTGTCTGCCATGCTGTCATCAATGCCAGGGTGTCTGGTGCTGAATTAGGTGTTTTGTGACAGACCTCTGTAGTCTGGTTTGTCAAACCTGTTTTAATACAATGGAATTCCTCAAGTTCTCATCACTCTAATTCTGTTATCGTTATCATATGTTTTTTAACTAGTGTTGTCATTATCATAAGTTTTCTTAATTAGTGTTGTCACTATTATAAGTTTTTAAAATAGTGTTGCCATTATTATAAGTTTTTAAAATGGTGTTGTCATAAATAAGTTTTTTAAAAAATAGTGTTGTCATTATATAAGTTTTTAAACTAGTGTTAACATTATTAAAGGTTTTTAAACTAGTGTTAACATTATTATAGGTTTTTAAACTAGAGTTCATTGGAAACAGGTAAAAAATATATGGAAAGAGACATGCGAAGAAACACTGGGAAAAGAGAACGCCAGAATAAGGCATGGATGACAGCAGAGACCCTGGATAAAATTAAAGAAAGAAAGAACAAGAAAGCAGACATAAATAAAAGCAAAACAAGAAGTAATAAAGCCAAGACACAGGAAGCTTACACAGAGGTGAACAAAGAAGTGAGAAGATGCATTAAAAGGGATAAGAGGAAATATATAGATGAATTAGCTAAAGAGGCAGAAGAAGCAGCAAATAAAGGGAATATGAAAGAACTGTACAACAGCACAAAGAAATTAGGTGGAAAATACAAACAGATCAACGCCTTTATCAAAGATAAGAAAGGAAATCTGCTTAGTAATATAAAGGAACAAATGGAGAGATGGAAGGAGCACTTTGAAGAACTTTTGAACAGACCTGGCTCAAATAATCCTCCAGATATACTACCAGCAGAAGAAGAATTACACGTTAACTGCGGAAAACCAAGCAAAGAAGAAATAATGAAAGCCATCAAACTGTTAAAAGATGGTAAAGCCACAGGACCAGATGAAATTCCTTCGGAAGCCATCAAAGCAGATATTATCACCTCTACCAAGATGTTACATAATCTATTGGATAAAATTTGGGAGAGGGAAGAAATACCTAAAGACTGGAGAGAAGGTTATATGATCAAACTACCAAAGAAAGGAAGTTTACAGGAGTGCACAAATTATAGGGGAATTATGCTACTATCAGTGCCAGGAAAAATATTAGGCAGAATCATTCTGGAGAGACTAAAAGAGGCTATAGAGAAACACTTGAGAGATGAACAAGCAGGTTTTAGGAAGAACAGATCATGTGCTGATCAAATAACTACTCTACGTATAATAGTTGAACAAAGTTTAGAACTAAAATCCCCACTTTATATTGGATTCATAGATTACGAAAAGGCATTTGATAGTTTAGACAGAAGAATGCTTTGGAAGTTGCTGAGTCATTATGGAATCCCCATAAAGTTTATTAACCTGATAAAAACAATGTATGAAGGAACAAAATGTAGTGTGGTGCATGAAGGACAGCTTACAGAAGCATTTGAAATAAGAACAGGAGTAAGGCAAGGATGCCTTCTGTCTCCATTTCTCTTTCTACTGGCCATAGATTGGATTATGAAAATAACTCAAAACAACAGAAATGGGATCCAGTGGTCACTGACCAAACAACTTGATGATTTAGACTTTGCTGATGACATAGCTCTCCTATCACACAGCCACCAACAGATGCAAGATAAAATGAGTATATTAGATGAGAGATCACAACAGCTAGGACTAAAGATTAATAGAGATAAGACCAACATTATGAGAATTAATGCAGTTGGCAATAACCAAATAAAACTAGGAGAAATACCTCTACTAGACGTACTATCTTATATATATATGGGCAGTAATATAGATAAAGAGGGAGGAACAGAAAACGATACCAAAATAAGGATATCAAAAGCAAGAGGAGCTTTCATTGCACTGGGAAACATATGGAAATCCAAAGAAATTAGGCTAAATACAAAAATACAAATTTTCAACTCCAATGTTAAGTCGGTTCTATTATATGGCTGTGAAACATGGAGAATAACAAAATTGACAATCACGAAGGTTCAGACTTTCATTAATGGATGCTTGCGCAGAATAAAGGGATGGAAATGGCAGGACAAAGTCACAAACGTGGAATTATGGAAATGTACCGGTCAAATACCAGTGGATAAAGAAATACAGCGAAGACGATGGCGATGGATAGGACACACACTACGGAAACCAACTGAGAGTATTACACAACAGGCCCTTTTTTGGAATCCCCAGGGGAAAAGACAAAGAGGAAGACCAAGGAATTCTTGGAGAAGACAGATTGAAGCAGAGATGAAGATGATGGGGAAGACATGGAATGATCTTAAAAGAATTGCAAAAAACAGAACGACTTGGAAAGTGTTTGTTGAAGACCTATGCTCCACTGGGAGCTAAAAGGTAGAAGAAGAAGAAGAAACTAGAGTTATTATTTTAAGTTTTTAAACTAGAGTTATTATTTTAAGTTTTTAAACTAGAGTTATCATTATTATAAGTTTTTAACTATTGTTGTCATTATTATCGGTTTTAACTTATCACCATCATCGAGTGCCATCTCCGCATCGAAGGTTGGCTACCATGGAGTGCCATTTCGCTCTGTTTCTTGCTTTAATGGTGCAGGTTGTCATAGGTTGACTTGTCCATCTGTTGATGTTACTCGTCCATGTTAGCTTTGCTCTGCCTCTTTTACCTTGTATTTTCCCTTCCAAGATTACTTTTAACATGCCCCAAAAATCTCATTTGTCTTGTTTGAATTGTGTCTAATAGTTCTCTTTTCATTTTTAGTTGTTTTAAGACTTCATAATTTGTTTTCTATTCTTTCCATCCAATTCTACATATTCTTCTATAAATCCACATTTCAAAGGCTTCCATTTTTTTTTCTGTTCTGTTTTCATGTCTAATGTCCATGTTTCTGGACCATATAAGAATATTGAGAAGCTGTAACATTTTGCTATTCTTAGTTTTAGCCCTGGCGTTATTTGTTTTGATGTTAGTATATTTTTCATGACATTAAAATTACTTTTTGCCATACCTATTCTTTTGTTTATTTCAGTTATACATTTTCCATAACTGATTATAGTATTTCCCAGGTATTTGTAGCTCTGAACTGTCTCCAGATGTATTCCTTCAACTTTGATATTTATTTGTAGGTCTTGAGAATTTTCTTTATTTATGATCATAGCTTTAGTCTTTTTGATATTCATATCTAGTCCATATTTTGTGCTTGTCATGTTTATTTCATTAAATAATTGTTGTAGATCTTTAGGATTTTCTGCTAGTAGAACAGTATCATCAGCATATCTTAGGTTATTGATTCTTCTTCTACCTTTTAGCTCCCAGTGGAGCATAGGTCTTCAACAAACACTTTCCAAGTCGTTCTGTTTTTTTGCAATTCTTTTAAGATCATTCCATGTCTTCCCCATCATCTTCATCTCTGCTTCAATCTGTCTTCTCCAAGAATTCCTTGGTCTTCCTCTTTGTCTTTTCCCCTGGGGATTCCAAAAAAGGGCCTGTTGTGTAATACTCTGTTGGTTTCCGTAGTGTGTGTCCTATCCATCGCCATCGTCTTCGCTGTATTTCTTTATCCACTGGTATTTGACCGGTACATTTCCATAATTCCACGTTTGTGACTTTGTCCTGCCATTTCCATCCCTTTATTCTGCGCAAGCATCCATTAATGAAAGTCTGTACCTTCGTGATTGTCAATTTTGTTATTCTCCATTTTTCACAGCCATATAATAGAACCGACTTAACATTTTAACAGGTTATTGATTATCTTTCCATTAATGTTTAAGCCTGGCATCTCTGTGATGTTTTTTTAAGATTTGCTCAGTGTATAGATTGGACAAGCTTGGTGATGGATGCATCCTTGTCTTACTCCTCTTTTTATATCAATGGGTGTGGAGTTCTCTTTGTTATATTTTATTATTGCTGTTTGCTCCCAGTACAAATTACATATTAGTCGTATGTCTGTGTCGCCCAGATTGATATTTTTTAGGCAGTCTATAAGTTGATTATGGTGTATTCTATCAAAAGCTTTGGTGTAGTCTATGAAGCAGGCATATATTGTTTGTTTACTTTTATGTACTTTTCAATCAATGTCCTCATGCTGAATATGGCTACTTTTGTTCTACTGTTTTTCCTAAATCCAAATTGTTGCGCATCTAATTCAGTATTGATTTTATTCTGAATCCTTCTCTGTATAACTTTTAATAAATTTTTTGTTACCTTGCTCATTAGGCTTATTGTTCTAAAATCACTGCATTCAACTGCAACGTTCTTTTTAGGCAATGCAATGAAAGATGATGTTTTTAGTTCATTTGGTATGTAAATACCATATATATTTGGTATCCTGTATGGTATATGTCATTGCATATGTCTGTGATCACTTCAACGCCAAAATTTTCTAGTGCCTCTATCTGTATATTGTCAGGTCCTGCTGCTTTTCCCCTTTTCATTGTTTTTATAGCTTTTTCTACTTCAGATTTCAGAGCTGGACGTACATTTTATAAGTGGTTTTTTTGTCCCTTTCGTCAAGAAATAATTCTGTTATATATTCCTGCCATCTATCGATTATATCTTTGTTGTCTGTTAGCATTCTTCTCTCTTTGTTTGCAATACAACTGTTTCCTGCAGCTTGTTTGCCTTTATTAGTCACTCTCTTTATTTCTGTGAGCATCCCTCTTAAGTTTTCTTTACTTTTCACAGTTTTGACTTTTAGACATTTTTGGTTGAGCCAGTCTTCTTTTGCCTTTTTGCACATTTTGCATATTTCATTATCAACTTCCTTTTTAAACTAGTATTATCATTATTATAGGTTTTAACTAGTGTTGTCATTATTATAAGTTTTTAAACTAGTGTTAACATTAATATAAGTTTTAACTAGTGTTAACATTATTATAAGCTTTAACAAGTGTTAACATTATTATAAGTTTTTAAACAAGTGTTATCATTATTATAAGTTTTAAAACTAGTGGCAACATTATTATAAATTTTTTAATTAGTGTTAACATTATTATAAGTTTTAAAACTAGTGTTAACATTATTATAAGTTTTAAAACTAGTGGTAACATTATTATAAATTTTTTAACTAGTGTTATTATTATAAGTTTTGAAACTAGTGTTAACATTTTTACTCTATGACTTATATTGGAGGAACACATTGAAAAGCAAAAAACCTTTTGTACTTAACTTCATCGACTTCAAAAAAGCATTTGACAGTATTCATCGAGATTGTTTGTGGAAAATTCAATATTTTGGAGAAGAGAAGCAATATGGCTTACCATAAAAAAATCATAAATATTATTAAAGACATGTATGATGGTTACACATGTGCAGTTCGGACAGAGGAAGGACTGAGCGAATGTTTCCCGATAGAAACTGGGGTTAAACAAGAATGTATTTTATCGCCCTTGTTATTTGGAGTTGTTATGGACTTCATAACGAAGAAATGCTGCACTGGTAATAAAGGCGTTGAATGGATACAAGGAGACCATTTGGAGGACCTCGACTTTGCTGATGACATGGTTCTCATCAGCAGTCAGATAAAAATGATGCAGGAAAACACAAATGAACTGTCATCAAAAGCCAGCAAAATTGGGCTTGAGAACAATCATGAAAAGACTAAAGTCATGAAAAGCTTAATTCCAACAGACGACAAAATATACATGGAAAACAAACCAGTGGAAGAGATCAATCACTTTATCTATCTTGGAAGTCACATTGATCGAGAAGGGGATACACGCAAAGAAATTAGAATCAGAATAGCTAAAGTAGCAATGTCTTTCAGAAGCCTTGAAAAGTTGTGGAAATCAAAACTCATCAGCACAAACACAAAACTTAGACTATTCAAATCAAATGTACTATCAACCCTTACGTATGCATGTGAAAACTGGAAAACAACAAGAGATATAGAAACAAAGTTGAACGCATTCAAAAATTAATGTCTAAGAAAAATACTTGGTATAGCGTGGAACGAATTCAAAACAAATGAGGAAATTAGAGAAATCGCCAATCAACCACTAATACCTTCAGTAATAAAGAAAAGACGATGGTCATATGTTGGATATGTGATGAGAAGAGATAATAACTAAATAGCAAAGCAAGCCCTCATGTGGGAAACAACAGGGAAGAGAAAAAGAGGAAGACCCAGAGAGACGCTGAGAAGAACATTGATGAGAGAGGCAAGAGCAGCAGGAATCGGCTCCATCAATGAGATAGAGCTGCTTGCACAGAACAGAGACAAATGATGAGATTTGATAAAATATCTTTAAAAGAAAACTGCTAGAACAAAAATTCAGATGAAGGAGTATCTTGATCTATGCCCTATGGGCCAGCTATGGCTCGAGAGGCCAATAGATATAACATTATTATAAGTTTTTTTTCACTAGTGTTGTCATTATTATAGGTTTTTTAATTAGTGCTGCCAATATAAGTTTTGTTGTGGCAATATTATAGATTCCCATCTTGTGTTGTCTTTCTTATAAGTTTCTTATCTAGTGTTGTCTTTATTATAAGTTTCTTATCTAGTGTTGTCTTTATTATAAGTTTCTTATCTAGTGTTGTCTTTATTATAAGTTTCTTATCTAGTGTTGTCTTTATTATAAGTTTCTTATCTAGTAATATATACATATTGTAAGTTTGTCAGAAGGGAAAACTGGAAAACATCAAACTGGAAAAGAAAAGGATGGGTTTACTTTTATTGGGACTGTGTGAAATGAGATACACTGGATCAGGGGAGATATATTCTGATGAACATAAAATAATCTATTCTGGAGGTACTGAACACCAAAGAGGAGTAGGTATCATCTTGGATGCAAAAAAAGCAAGAGCAGTGAAAGGCTTTTACCTAATATCTGACAGTCACTTTAGTGAAATTGAATGGAAAACCAATATATATATATATATATATATATATATATATATATATATATATATATATATATATAAATCTTATACAAGTTTATGTACCAACAGCAGACAGTTCACAGGAAACAGTTGACAAATTTTACCATGAACTTAATATGACACTTCGTCAATTAGATTTACTCAAATCATACAAGGGGTTACAAGACAAACATAACATCACTATTCAGAACCAGTACAATGCAATAATAGAGAAGGTACAAAGCATTGATGAACAGTGGAAAATGTTAAAAGAATCAATGCAACAAACATCAAAAGTCTTCATGCCACCAGTGAGGACAAATTCAAGAAAGAAATGGATGACAGATTACATTTTACAGCTAACGGATACAAACAGAAGAAATAAAGAAAATAAAGATGAGTATAAAAGAGGATTAAATAAAGAAATTGTAATAAAATGTAATAAAGCAAAAGAGGCATGGCTAAAAGAGAGATGCAAAGAGATTGAAATGCAACAAAAAGATGCCAAAGCTATATACAAACAAATTAAAGAATTAACAGGAAGAAAAACACATGTTTAAGATCAAAGGAAGGAGAACTGTTGATTGAACAAGAAAACATAAGGGAACGATGGACAGAATACATTAAAGATCTTTATAATGATGAACGAACGGAAGTAAATATTAAGAATAATGGTGAAGGACCAGAAATACTCAAAGAAGAAGTGGAAGACGTCTTGCCCAATATGAAAGCAGGCAAAGCTCCTGGACCAGATAATATAACTAAAGAAGAGATTGAAGCTATGGATGATTTTGGAATAGAAATAATAACAAAAATATTGAATGATATCTGCAACAGCTGATATATACCAGACGACCTGCTAAAATCAATATTCATAGCCCTACCAAAGAAATCTGGTGTGAGTGAATGCAATGATCATCGCACAATAAGCCTTATGAGTCATATGACTAAGATATTACTAAGAATCATCATGCGAAGAGTGTGAAACAAAATCAGTCCAGAAATTAGCGATGAACAGTGTGGTTTTGTTAGAGATAAAGGAACAAGCAATGCCATATACATCATATGATCTTTAGTAGAAAGAGCCATGGAGGTGAAAACAGATCTATACCTACGTTTCATAGATTATACCAAAGCATTTGACAAAGTAAAGCACCAAGAAATAATCAAAATTTTAGAAAGCATAAACATAGACAGCAAAGATCTAAAAATAATAAAGAACATGTACTGGTAATAAACAGCGGCCATAAGAACTGGAAATCAATGGGAATGTTTCAACAAATAAAACAGGGTGTTAAGCAAGGTTGTGTGATGTCACCAGATTTATTAAATATGTACAGTGAGGTTATTTTAAGATCCATAAGTGGCATGTCTGGAATAACAATTGGAGGTCATAATATAAATAATCTAAGGTATACTGATGATACAGTCTCAATCGCTAAGAGTGAAAATGAGTTACAAGAAATGTTAGTATAGTGAAGGAAAACAAAAATAAAGGACTCAGCCTTAATAGCAAAAAGCCAGAAGTAGCAGTAGCAACAAAGAAAAGGACTTCACGGCAATGCACAATAAAGACAAGTGGAACAATATTGAAATATGTAAATGAATTTAAATATTTGGGAACAATGTTAACCTCAGACGGTAGGTGTACAAAAGAGGTGAGATGCAGAATGGCTCCGGCAAAAGCAGCTTTCCAAAAAAATGAGGAAGGTACTGTGCTATCCATTTTTGGCAATAGAAATAAGAATAAAAGCTCTTAAATGTTATGTAGAACCAGTCTTAACATATGGATGTGAATCATGGGCAATAAGACAACTGACAAGAAAATCACTGGAATCTGTAGAAATGTGGTTTCACAGAAGAATGTTGAGAATACCATGGACAGCTAAGAAGAATAATGAAAACGTTCTGAAAGAGGAAAAAGCAAAAAGAGAGCTAATTTCCAATATTAAGAAGAAACAATCATCATTTTTTGGCCACGTAATGAGAACAGAACAGCTGGAATATATAATAACAACTGTGAAAATTGAGGGACAAAGAGATAGAGAGAAGCAAAGAGAAAAGATACCAGACAGCTTAAGAGAATGGCTTGGCAGAAGGTCAACAACAGAAATGATAAAGAACTGTCGAGATAGAAAGTTGTGGAGAGACATGATCACCTACGTCAGCAGGCCCGGTACTTTATGATGATGATAAATAATATACATAAGACCTCTTGTCCTTTGTAGTAAACAGGTCTGTGGTTTTATCAATATCGGCGAGGAGTGGATACCGGTGCCTACGTCATTCAGAGGAACATTCTCGTGTATTGTCACATTCGACAGGAAATGTAGGGAACAGAACTCGTGGTCAATGCGGAGATCCACGGTCTCACCTGGGATAACAACGATGAGAAAGATGCAGTTATTTATACAGACGGATCGGTAACATGACACCAAAGGACAACGCTCGGCAGGCAGGATAGTCAAGGAAGAGAGTGGTGCTGACGTTATGACCACGAGTAGCGTGACGATGGAGGTGATGGCAGTGACCAGGGCATTCATCTGGGAGTCACAAAACTACAACCATGCCTGTATACTGAGTGATTCGATGAGTGTGATTTAAAAAAAAAAGTGGAGGCGGGCTCTGTACGCATGCAATGGGTATAGTCATTGCGGAAGTAAAAAATACGAAAAGTCACCTTTGTCTATGTCCCAGGACATGAGGGAGTACGGGGAAATGAAAGAGCGGACAGGTTGGCTAGCTGCACTATCGTTGTGGACGGATAACCAATGGATCGGGCGAACATATCAGTGTCCTCCAAGATGTGGGAAGAGCACAGGACTTCGACAACAAAGAGTCCACGTCACTTCTTCGGATGAAAGAGACGGGAGTTAAGATGGGCACAGCCAGAAACGAGAAACTTAGTGGCCGTGTAAGAAGACTTATCAACCAACATAGAACTGGAGTCATCAGTCGCTGGACTTGAGGAGGAGATATGAGCACCTATGGACATGTTCAGGGTGCAATGATGATGACCCGCAAATAACTCAATAACTTTCTCTCTCTCATATATATATATATATATATATCACCTGACCCAACCAGCGAACCAAAGGTTTATTCATCACGTGACTTCACAGCATAAGATAAGGTGACGCCCCTTGTGGTATAAATCAAATACTGAGTCGTTACTCTCTTAATCTTAATTGTGTGATGAATGGAACAGTTATGCGCTAAGAAATGTTAGGAAAATATTTGGAAAAAAAAACCTATGTGGGTCATGTTGGGTAGGACCCTGCCTTTATCAAACGCCACCAGTAACGATCAGAAACAGGTACATTCTCAACAAGTACTACAATACGTGTCTACAACAAGTCTAAAACAGGTACTCAATCACGGTACATTAGTTCATGACTACAACACAGCGTAGCAGCAGTCAGTTGATGTTATCTCACAAACGTTTATCGGCAACTTAGCAACGACCTATTTTGTCCACTATTCAGTAGGTGGCGCATGTGTCAGTTCAATAGCAGCTGTTGATGTTGGAAGTGGTTGGTGTACATGTATGTGATGTCGGTAGTGGTTGGTGTACATGTAGTTGATGCCGGTAGTGGCTGGTGTACATGTAGTTGATGTTGGCAGTGGTTGGTGTACATATAGTCGATGTTGGCAGTGGCTGGTGTACATGTAGTTGATGTTGGCAGTGGTTGGTGTACATGTAGTCGATGTTGGCAGTGGTTGGTGTACATGTAGTCGATGTTGGCAGTGGTTGGTGTACATGTAGTTGATGTTGGCAGTGGTTGGTGTACATGTAGTTGATGTTGGTGTACATGTAGTCGATGTTGGCAGTGGTTGGTGTACATGTAGTCGATGTTGGCAGTGGTTGGTGTACATGTAGTTGATGTTGGCAGTGGTTGGTGTACATGTAGTTGATGTTGGCAGTGGTTAGTGTACATGTAGTCGATGTTGGCAGTGGTTGGTGTACATGTAGTCGATGTTGGCAGTGGCTGGTGTACATGTAGTTGATGTTGGCAGTGGTGGTGTACATGTAGTTGTTGGCAGTGGCTGGTGTACATGTAGTCGATGTTGGCAGTGGCTGGTGTACATGTAGTTGATGTTGGCAGTGGTTGTTGTACATGTAGTCAATGCTGGCAGTGGCTGGTGTACATGTAGTCAATGTTGGCAGTGGTTGGTATACATGTAGTCAATGCTGGCAGTGGTTGGTGTACATGTAGTTGATGTTGGTGTACATGTAGTCGATGTTGGCAGTGGTTGGTGTACATGTAGTCAATGCTGGCAGTGGTTGGTGTACATGTAGATGATGTTGGTGTACATGTAGTCGATGTTGGCAGTGGTTGGTGTACATGTAGTCAATGCTGGCAGTGGTTGGTGTACATGTAGTTGATGTTGGTGTACATGTAGTCGATGTTGGCAGTGGTTGGTGTACATGTAGTTGATGTTGGCAGTGGCTGGTGTACATGTAGTTGATGTTGGCAGTGGTTGGTGTACATGTAGTTGATGTTGGCAGTGGTTGGTGTACATGTAGTCAATGCTTGCAGTGGTTGGTGTACATGTAGTTGATGTTGGTGTACATGTAGTCGAT
Source organism: Megaustenia siamemsis (assembly GCA_032433765.1). NCBI lineage: Eukaryota > Metazoa > Mollusca > Gastropoda > Stylommatophora > Ariophantidae > Megaustenia > Megaustenia siamemsis. The sequence continues at coordinate 97,046,728 of JAVIAB010000047.1, read as the reverse complement.
GTTGGCAGTGGTTGGTGTACATGTAGTTGATGTTCTCAGTGGCTGGTGTACATGTAGTTGATGTTGGCAGTGGTTGGTGTACATGTAGTCAATGCTGGCAGTGGTTGGTGTACATGTAGTTGATGTTGGCAGTGGTTGGTGTACATGTAGTTGATGTTGGCAGTGGCTGGTGTACATGTAGTAGATGTTGGCAGTGGTTGGTGTACATGTAGTCAATGCTGGCAGTGGTTGGTGTACATGTAGTTGATGTTGGTGTACATGTAGTCGATGTTGGCAGTGGCTGGTGTACATGTAGTTGATGTTGGCAGTGGCTGGTGTACATGTAGTTGATGTTGGTAGTGGTTGGTGTACATGTAGTTGATGTTGGCAGTGGTTGGTGTACATCTAGCTGATGTATAAAGGGATATGTTAGAAGCTCTTCTTTGCTCTCATTATTTTCCCAAATTTGTACAAAAGACAAAAATATCCGTGTCACACCTGGGTAGTGGTGTTTAGGTAATATATCTTTAGCTGGTGTTATTTATTATTTTTTTTTTGCTGGTCAATCATATTTACTTTTGCGTTCACCAACGTGCACCTCTGGCGAAGTCCCTAGAGACTAGGAACTGAATTTTGCGTGTTAATCCATTGTTTTTACCTGGCAGCTATGTGCACAGGAGTCCCTCGCGACATAGGCAGACAACTCCATTACCAGAGGTACTCATATTGTTTTCTGTCGATGAGTAATTGACGTTTCAAGCCGAGCCTCGCTGTTGAGACCAGGGGTGATTGACACATAGAGAAATCATAAATAAAAACCCCAACTGGTGCAGCCGAGATTTGAACTCCCAACCTTTGTGCCTTGAGACCGGCGTTTAGTCTTGAGACCAACCAAACCCCCCAACCTTCACATATGTGGAGTAATGCCAGCATTACGCAGCGCAGTCTTACTTTCCCTGGAACATCCAGTACACATTTAAGGTTGTGTGAGTTTAAAAGTCAGTGATCAAGGTAGAATCGGAGGTCAGAGAAGGTTCTTGTGACCATCCCCAGTACTTTGCGCGGACGAGCGGAGATGTCACCAGCCTTGTCCTGATCGATGTCTTCTTTAGACTCAATGACAGTGTCCTCACCAGTAGCAGTAGAGTAAGAAGAGCCCAATACATAGTTGTTTGTCACTTATATTTTAGTTGTTTTGCACATTGTTGAGCCTTGAAACATACCATTCACAGACATCTTCTATTACATTTCAGTTGTTTACAAGAAGCTGTACCTCAGGATGTAGACACTTTTATGTTTGTAAATTTAATTGGTTCCTGGGCGACGCTTCAGGGGCAGACCAAAAAGAAAGTGGTCTCAAGGCATCAAGGAGACCCTGAACATGGCAACACAAGAAGTGCGAGATCTGGCTAGAGGCAAAGATTCGTTCAGACGAGCTGTGGTGAATGCAATGTTCTGTGGGAGATCTGGCTAGAGACAGAGATTCTTTCAGATGGGCTGTGGTGAATGCAACGTTCTGTGGGAGATCTGGCTAGAGACAGAGATTCTTTCAGATGGGCTGTGGTGAATGCAACGTTCTGTGGGAGATTTGGTTAGAGACAGAAATTCTTTCAGACGGACTGTGGTGAATGCAACGTTCTGTGGGAAATCTGGCTAGAGACAGAGATTCTTTCAGATGGGCTGTGGTGAATGTAACGTTCTGTGGGAGATTTGGTTAGAGACAGAAATTCTTTCAGACGGGTTGTGGTGAATGCAACGTTCTGTGGGAGATTTGGTTAGAGACAGAAATTCTTTAAGACGGGTTGTGGTTAATGCAACGTTCTGTGGGAGATTTGGTTAGAGACAGAAATTCTTTCAGACGGGTTGTGGTTAATGCAACGTTCTGTGCGAGATTTGGTTAGAGACAGAAATTCTTTCAGATGGGCTGTGGTGAATGCAACGTTCTGCAAAGAAACTACGACCTGATAATGCTGAATGTTAATACTGCACACCGGAAGGTCAATCATTGATCTTATAATTATGAGCTTGGCTATACTAGAACATTCACCCAGAAATATTATATGTGTGGTGTCACAAAGCATATATTATATGTGTGGTGTCACAAAGCTGTTATTATATGTGTGGTGTCACAAGCTGATATTATGTGTGTGGTGTCACAAAGTTGATATTGTATGTGTGGTGTCACAAAGTTGATATATGTGTGGTGTCAAAAAAAGTTGATATTATGTGTGTTGTGAGAACAAGTTGATATTATATGTGTGGTGTGAGAAAAAGTTGATATTATATGTGTGATATCACAAAGCTGATATTACATGTGTGGTGTCACAAAGCTGATATTATATGTGTGGTGACACAAAGTTGATATTACATGTGTGGTATCACAAAGTTGATATTACATGTATGGTGTCACAAAGCTGATATTACATGTGTGGTGTCACAAAGCTGATATTACATGTGTGGTGTCACAAAGCTGATATTATATGTGTGGTGTCACAAAGTTGATATTATATGTGTGGTGTCACAAAGTTGATATTATATGTGTGGTGTCACAAAGTTGATATTATATGTGTAGTGTCAGAAAATGAAACAACTAGAAACAATTGAATAAGACAGGGGAGAGAAAGGTAGAAACAAATTAATAAGAAAGGAGAGAGAAAGGTAGAAACAAATGAACAAGACAGGAGTGAAAAAGTCAACAAGAATTAATGTTGAAAGGGACATGACTGTTTAATAATCAGCTTAAAAAAAAAAAACCAGGTAAACTTCTTCACTTCCTCTTGTACTCATTTGGGTATAGGTGATGAGATATAAAGTTCTAACTCTTGCCCTTCTGGTAGCTTCAACCATTGCCAAATGATGTTGTAATGTTTCTTTGATATATGTCCCTTCTTACTCTGAGTCTGCCTCTTGTACTCATTTGGGTATAGGTGATGAGATATAAAGTTCTAGCTCTTGCCCTTCTGGCAGCTTCAACCATTGCCAAATGATGTAATGTTTCTTTGATATATGTCCCTTCTTACTCTTGAGTCTGCCTCTTGCTCTTCTCCCCTCTTTTAATATCTGCTTTATATTGTAAGGAATCACACAGCATTCTTTCTAGATGGGCAAACCAGTTTATTTGTTTTTCTCTGACATCTCATCTCTGTGATGACAAGCTTTCTTTTATAAACAAAAAAAAAAAAAAAAGTCAAGAGCCCCGTCACGCCAAGTGGCGTATAGTGAATATGGTGTTAGTGACCATAAATTTTACAGACCTTCAGCAAATGATTTTTGGGTTAATATGGTCGGTATTATGCCCGTTCCGCTTTTACTTTCCCAGAAAAAATTCCGGTGCCCATTTAAGGCTGGGTGAACCCAGAAGCCGTCGGTTGGGATCGAACTCTACCCCTTGTCCTTTGTAGTCCAGTTCACTAACCACTGAGCTATCGCGGCTCCCAGCTTTCTTTTATGCTTAGCCATAAGTTACCATGTTTGACTATGATAGAACAATGTGGGGGAATTAATATACTTTGTATAAGATGTTTCTTGGTGGTAATAAGTATCGCTTTAGCTATCCCGATATTTGGTCCGCCTTGTTGCATCAGAAATATATTTCTTTAATGATTTTACCATCTTCAGAGAACATTTTCCCAGACATTTAAAGTTTATTACTTGTTTTATAACTTGATGTTCTATAGCCATGTTTTAATGCCTTCTTTTGTCAGGTTAACTATCTATCTATTGTCCTTTAGAGCCGAAGACAGCACATAGGGCAGAACCACAATCTCAAAAACAGAAACCTTGCGTGCCTAAATGGCACATATTGCAGAGATCACTGCTCTATGGTGCTGTTTCCATAACAATACTTTTTACAATGACAGCTTGTCAAGCCATTGATCAACCTCCTTAGTCGCCTCTTACGACATGCCTGGAAGGTCACAGTGTCACTATTCTTTACCTCCCTCATAATGAGGCCCCGGTAACACATGGGATCAGGTTAACTAAAGAGCTGAAAATAAAGGTAAAGACTATATGTCGTGTGCAGTCGCCACATAGTGTAAAAATTCATCATCATCATGTGCCATACTGGTAGGCATATGTGACAATTTAAAAAAGAAAGAAAAAAGTGGTATGGTAACAGCTTTACGTGGTAATTAACAAAACAAAAGTCGACATTTGGCCAAGTAGGCCTTCAGCTGGAACAACAAACAACAACACAAAAATGTATATAAAAGGATATGTACACAAATTAACTACATGGCGATAATATGCTACATACTGAAGAGAGGAAATAAAAAAAGGTCACTTCCCTGTGTTAAATTGCCATTATCATCAGCTTTACAGCAGCTTCGCATCTCTATGCATCTTAATGCCTTTACTCCTTGGCGAATGTTATTCCACAATCTTCTATCTACAGTGCATCGTATCAGTTCTGTTGTTGACAGTTTTCCATGCCAGAACACCAAGATATCTAGTATTTTCTCTCTTTGTCATCTGTGATCTCTCTTTCCCTGTATTTTGCCAGTTGTAACCAAGTATTCCAACTTTCTTCTTCTCATGATGTGCCTGAAAAATGTTGATTGTTTCTTTCTGATGTTTCTTAGGAGCTCTCTTTTTGTGTTGGCCTCTTTGAAAATTTCCTAGTTGGTCTTTTTAGCTGTCCATGGAACTTTCAGCATTCTTCTGAGAAATCCCATGTCTGTGGCCTCTAATCAGCTCTTTGTTTGTTTGCGGTCCTTGATTCACATCCATAGCTCAGAATTGGCTCTATATAGCACCAATGAACTCTCCTTCTTACTTCTATTAACATAGATTTGTTGCATAAGATATTTTTCATTTTCTGAAATGCTATTTTGGCCTGAGCTATTCTGCTTTTTATTTCTGAGGTGCATCTTCCATCTGATATTATTGTGCCCAAGTATTTGACACGATGCACTTGTTTCAGATTTTACCTGTTTATTTTTATACTGCATGATGGTGATGATTGTTTCTTCAATATGACCATTACTTCTGTTTTCTTACTACTCAGACTTAGATCTTTTTTGTTGCTTTCTTTTACTATTATCTTTTAATTTCTTGTAGCTCATTCTCTGTCTCTGCTATTAAGACTGTGTCATTCGCATATCGCAAATTGTGTATGTTGTGACTGTTGACTTCAATTCCTTTTATATCAACTATTGATCTCATAATATTTTTGCTGTAAAGTGAAAACAAATCTGGCAACACAACACAACCTTGTGTGACTCCTTGTTTTATATATGTATATATATGTGTGTCATATATATATGTGTGTGTATGTGCGTGCATGCGTATGTATAAATTAGGTGAATTATTACATGGCTCCCATATATAAGGGAAAAACTCTTGATTTTACCAGGTATCAAACTAACATCATCTTGCTCTTGACCATTCTGTCAACATTCACCAACATTAATATATTATTACAGTTTGAATAATTATCCAAACACACCTCAGCTGAGTGGGGCAATAACTTTTATTGGTGGAGTCAGAAAATGGATTAATAGTCAAAGTGTATGATAATTTTACAGCTTTGGAATGAAGGAAAACAAACACATTCCAACATTTCTAAAACCTTGAACACCACTGAGAGGACTGTCTACAAAGTTATGAAATCAAAAGCAGGTCATGGGATCGAGTAGTAATGAGAGGACAAGAAGTTTGGACACAAAGGACTATCAGCATTTCACTGAAATTGTTCAAGCGGTGCAGAAAAGAAAATATGGCAGGAAGTGGTTGAGAGGCAAGGCCCAGCAGTAAGGAATGCTAACATTAGCCAGGAGCAACACAAAATGAAACACACACAAAACAAGATTAATTTTGTCACCAGAGGTGTGCTTGAACTGGTGCCATTAACACCAAAATTCATCGTGCGATGAGATTTTTAGAATAAATTTTGTTTGGTCTTTTCATGCTGAAATAAATATTTGGACTAAACACCCTATAAACATTTGTGTACCAACGACAAATGCTCACCCAGAAATTCCATCTTTGGGGAGGGGTTTCAGAAAGAGGTGCCACCCCACTGTGTATTTTCACAGGACTTCTTACAAAAGAATGAAGATACCTCAACACAACAGAGGAACACCTTCTGTCAGCTACCCTGATGGGTGAACATTTCAACAGGACTATGACACAAAGCAAAAAGCTCCAACCACCAACAACATGGCTGCAAGAGAAGAATATGACAGAACTGAAGAGGCTCAGCAACATGCCATACCTAAACCCAAATGAAAACATTTGGGACCTACTCAAGAATCAGTATAAAAAAAGAATGTACTCAAGAGATGTTGAACAATTGAAGAAGATTGCTGAAAACTTCTGGGACCTTTATTGACTCAAAGTATCCCACACAAACGAATGCTCATGTGGAACTTGTATCCTGGACCCAGAGCATATCCTCCATCTGTGTCCAATCCACAAGTAACAACAGTGTCAAATCTGGCCAAAGGGTGCTGAACTGGGGCAGAAAAGAATTGTGGACTCTATCATGACAACGTGACTGTAGATCTGACCTCACTGACTAAGAAGGAAGGTTTCTCTTAACAGGATTGAGTGGGTGCAACAGGTAGAACTGTTGTATCACATAAAAAATGCGCCATATGTCCAACGACGGGGCAAGCCGTAAAGTAAGAACAGTATTCAAAACTATACACAGTGAAGGACACCCAGGAAAACAAACTGCTGCTGCTTAGCAGTTAAAATTAGGAGAAGGAAAGGCTATGGGAGGACACCCAGAAAGAAACCACGGGCTGGGTGGGCTTAACATCCACCCTATGAGAAGGAAAGGCTATGGGAGGACACCCAGAAAGAAACCACGGGCTGGGTGGGTTTAACATCCACCCTATGAGAAGGAAAGGCTATGGGAGGACACCCAGAAAGAAACCACGGGCTGGGTGGGTTTAACATCCACCCTAAGAGAAAGAGAGGCTATGGGAGAACACCCAGAAAGAAACCACGGGCTGGGTGGGCTTAACATCCACCCTATGAGAAGGAAAGGCTATGGGAGGACACCCAGAAAGAAACCACGGGCTGGGTGGGCTTAACATCCACCCTATGAGAAGGAAAGGCTATGGGAGGACACCCAGAAAGAAACCACGGGCTGGGTGGGCTTAACATCCACCCTATGAGAAGGAAAGGCTATGGGAGGACACCCAGAAAGAAACCACGGGCTGGGTGGGCTTAACATCCACCCTATGAGAAGGAAAGGCTTTGGGAGGACACCCAGAAAGAAACCACGGGCTGGGTGGGCTTAACATCCACCCTATGAGAAGGAAAGGCTATGGGAGGACACCCAGAAAGAAACCACGGGCTTGGTGGGCTTAACATCCACCCTAAGAGAAAGAAAGGCTATGGGAGAACACCCAGAAAGAAACCACGGGCTGGGTGGGCTTAACATCCACCCTATGAGAAGGAAAGGCTATGGGAGGACACCCAGAAAGAAACCACGGGCTGGGTGGGCTTAACATCCACCCTAAGAGAAAGAAAGGCTATGGGAGAACACCCAGAAAGAAACCACGGGCTGGGTGGGCTTAACATCCACCCTATGAGAAGGAAAGGCTATGGGAGGACACCCAGAAAGAAACCACGGGCTGGGTGGGCTTAACATCCACCCTATGAGAAGGAAATCATTCCTGTATGAGCCACATCTTTATTGCATCTTTTGTACTTGATGATGTCGAGACTTTTATCTTTATTTGCCACTACACTATGGTAAGAACAGTTTGTTCTCAAAATATGTGACCGTTCATCTTGGAGAGATAGTCCTGATTGTCAATCGACTTTTAAACAAAAATTCGTTCAGCATTCTACAATAGCCCATTATGTCCACTACCTGCATGTGAAACTATCAAGTGCTGTCTTTTGCTGCTAGACATTAATCTTTTAATCCTTCCATCTGCCATTTTTTGTTTCACTTGCGTGGTGAACATCCATGTTTCATCCAAATAGACAAATATCATCAAATTCTTTATGCACTTCCTTGACTTCACGTAAATATTTTCCTCTCATGGCAACTAGATGTGGCTTTTCACAAATGATGTTTCTTTCGCCAGCTGACATACTTACTAAAGGTGAAGCCTACACTCCTCAGAGCTCTCAATAATGTCGATTGTGAAACTTCAATGTTGTTGTTTGATCTCAGCCAAATGTCCAACTTCCTTAGTGTCACTGCTTTAATCAAAGCAAAGATTTTACAAACTTCGCTTCATTTAAGTTCTTTATAAAAAACTGACTAATACTTCCTTCCTTTTTTGCTGTCTTGTATTTCTTGAACATAAATATACACGTTCTCATCAATTAAATGGCCATTTACTCATTCCAAAATATGCATTGTTCTCTTCCCACGCTTTTATACAGAACGATAATGAATCCCTACTTATTTACCCTCTCTCTCTACAAAAATATTGATAAATCTTCATTACAATGGTTTGTTGAGTATAAAATTGTATCCTAAAACTCAATGGAATTACTTTGAGTAAATATCTAATTTGCAAAACATTTATGAAATGAATTGTAATGGACACAAAGTTTGCACTCCGTTGTTCAATATAAGTGCTAATTTGCATGTAAATTAAGGTTTCATGTGCCAAAGAGAGAAAATACTGGATAGCTTGGTGTCATGGCATGGAAAACAGTCAACAACAGAACTGATACGATGCACTGTAGATATAAGATTGTGGAAGGACATGATCGCCTACGCCAACTGGTATTGCACATGATGATAAATGTGCATATTATATTAACATGTTGAAATGATAAATATTCTATTATTTTCATTGATGATTTCATGACGTTAGACATCGCATAGGGCTTGTAGTGTTTTTCGCCACCCATCTCTATTCTGGGCGAGATGTTTGATCTAATGAGTCTATGCCTGCCAACTTTGCTTCTCTTATAAGTGTTCTTTTCAGTGTCTCTCTAGGTCTTCCTCTTTTTCTGTATCCTGTTGTTTCCCACAGAAGAGCCTGTTTTGGAATTCTATTGTTGTCTCTTCAGATCACATGTCTGACATCTTTCCTTAATTGTAAATGAGATCTTTGGTTGCATGACCATTTCTATTATTTCAAAATTAGTCTTGAATTCATTCCATTGTACACAATGTATTTTGTCTTAGGCATTTGTCTTCAAAGGTGTTTAGTTTTTTTTTCAATCTATTTTGATGTTTTCCAGCTTTCACCTGCATAGGTAAGTGTTGATAATACCTTGGAGTAGAATATTTTAAGTTTGGTTTTCTTGCTTAGTATTTTTTATTTTCATACTTTGTCTAGTTTTTAAAATTTATTGGTGTTTTTTCTAACCTGCTTTTGATCTCTTTCTTTGTTTCACCTTCTTGATCTAAATTACTACCAGGATATATATGGTGGTCTACTCTTTCCAATGCCTGGTGATTGAGATATATTTTATTTTATTTTCATTACACTAGTAAAATTATTTGTTTAAAAATATATCGCAAATAAGACAAGATAAACATCTGTTTTGAACTGAATTAAAAAAAAAACAAAAAAACACCATGACAATAAACAGCTTGAAGTTTACATACAAAATTTCAAAAACTAAAACCAACGGTTATTAACTTTTTCTGGACCACTAACCGACATAACGGCTCCACTTATGAAGGTACTTCTGGACCAAAACCGACACATCAGCTTAGACCGAGTACGGCTGAATATTTAAAATTCTGTATAAAATATTCACCAATACTTGTACTCGATATCTAAAAGCTTCATAACTACGTTCTTCGATTACCCCATAGTATTTTCTTTGTTATGGAGACTGGTTCAATTTTCTATGTAAATGTGTTTATTTCTGACAAATAATGGCCACATCCACTACTACTTAGTAGTCTACTATTTCTTGTGTCTAATTTCATTATTTGTGATCATAAATGCATCAAGTCAAGTGTATTTTCAAAAACTTTGGATTAATTTGTGTAAAATTTCAAGAATGGATAGCAACACACTTCTAGTCAGTCAAAATAGAGGGAGATGAAATATGATTTTTTAAATTGAAAATTATCTACTTTTGAATATTTGTATACTATTGATAATAAATCATATATTTTCTTCAGATAATAGATTATTATTTTCATTTTCTGCAACCATTTTTATTTTGATGATGTATAACACCGACCACATTTAATTATATTATTGCATGAAATTGTAAAATGAAAAAGACGTGATGGAATCTTTCTAAATTAAAAATTGATCCAGTCTAAACCTGAAGTCTGCCAAAGCCAAAGTCTGGAAAGAAGAGTTCAGTTATGTTATAGCAATTTTGAAGAGGGAGTTTTGAAATGGACTATAATAGTAATTGATTAGTTGCAGTAGAAGTAATCACTAATATGATGCATATATATAATATAGAAAAAGAGTTCTTAAATGTTTAAATGTTATGTAGAGCCAGTCTTAACATATGGATGTGAATCATGGTCAATAGGACAACAGACAAGAAAATCACTGGAGTCTGTAGAAATGTGGTTTTACAGAAGAATGTTGAGAATATACCATAGACAGCTAAGAAGAGTAATGAAAACGTTCTGAAAGAGGTCAAAGCAAAAAGAGAGCTAATTTCCAATATTAGGAAGAAACAATCATCATATCATTTTTTGGCCACGTAATGAGAAGAGTACAGGTGGAATATATTGTAACAATGTAACAGCTGGAAACATTGAGGGACAAAGAGAAAGAGGGAAGCAAAGAGAAAAAATAACAGACAGCTTAAGAGAATGCTTGGCAGAAGGTCAACAACAGAAATGATCAATAACTCGTGGAGATCGAAAGTTGTGGAGAGACATGATCACCTACGCCAGCAGGCCCGGTGTTTAATGATGATGAATATATATTATAATATATTAATAATAATATATTAATAATAATATATATATTTAAAATAATTAAGATTTATAATGATATTATAGTATATAAATAATAATCCTGTGGAAGGGTTTATGAAGTATGAAGGATGAAGGTTTCATTAAAATAATGATGCATAAATAATGATTTATAAAATTTGATCACAACTTTAATTTAATGAAGTAATTTTTAATATAATATTATATATAATTATAATAAATAAATAATGGTAATTACAGTTATATATAATATGCATCCGATACGTTTACTACTGACATAATTTAACAATTAACTACAATTAATTAATTAAAAATTTCATTCTTTCTTACTTTCTTATTTCTAGTAACTAGTAGTAGTAGTAGGATTTCCTTCACTCACCTGCTGGTCCTGGCCGAATAAACAATCATCAGCCTCTTGTTAGACTTCACTTAGACTCTTCTGGTCTTATGCCTTTTCATATGTTGTTCCTGTTAAAAAGTATATTAGCGATGTTTGTAAACCTGTAGGTTTCATGTACACAACACGACGATATAAATTCAGCGACAACAAAACAAATTTGAACGGACCGTCCTCCCTGCCAGTTTCCCCGAAACATTCCTTTCCTGGCAGTGTTGTAACGCGAGTTTTCATTGGCTCAAAATGTTGGCTTTTATTGAGGACTGGATTAAATGTTATTGTAATTATTTGAAAACAAATAATGGTTATGGTTGTTTAGTCGAAGGCTCCGGGATAACTGCAAATGAATTAAAATCTATAATTGCACAACCGCCCGTGCCAGTGGAATCATTCGAATTAAACTCATCTCACTGAAAACAAATGATGGAGGAAAATAGTTCGTTTCCTAAGATTTCAAATAACTGAATAAATGAAAGATTTCAAGACTAGCGCATAAATAAGAGAAATGAGAAAGCATCCAAAAATAGTATCTAGTATCTATAATCAAGAGAAGAAGGTGGTCATATGTTGGACATGTGGTGAGAAGAGGCTAAAAAGGAATCTCAAAGCAAGCCTCATATGAGAATCAGAGGGTAAAAGAAAAAGAGGCCGACCTAGAGAAACACTAAAATGAACACTGAAGCGATAGGCAAGAACAGCATGCACAAGCTCACTCAAGGGACTCGCCCAGAACAGAGTCGTGTGGCGAATTACAATGAGGGTCTGTGTAAGGCTTGACACTTGATAACAAAGATCGTCGGACACAAGAGTCTAGACTTTCTGCCCCATTTGTCATCTTCGGCTCGAAAGAACAATAGCTAAATAGAATTATTTCGAATACGATGTCACGCGTCCTACAGTTTAAAAAAAAATGGTATTGATATAGATATAAATGACAACACAATGGAATTATCCACATCCCTAAATTAAGTAACTGGCGAACTACTGGAGAAGTACTCGCTAATCGTACAATGCTTAGATTGAGTTATTGAGCTATTTGCGGATCATCATCATTGCACTCCGAACATGTCCATAGGTGCTCAGGTCCCCTCCTCAGCAATTCCCGCAGTGTCCAGCGACTGACGACTCCAGTTCTATGTTGGTTGATAAGTCTTCTTATACGGCCACTAAGTTTCTCATTTCTGGCTGTGCCCAACTTAACTCCCATTTCCACCATCCGAAGAAGTGACGTGAATCTGTGTTTGTCGAAGTCCTGTGCTCTTCCAACATCTCGGAGGGCATTGATGATGTCTGCCCGATCCATTGGTTGCCCGTCCTCAACGACAGCACAGCTAGCCAACCTGTCCGCTCTTTCATTTCCCCGTACTCCCGCATGTCCAGGGACATAGACAAAGGTGACCTTACGTATTTTGGATATCTGCAACGGCTCTACCCATTGCATGCGTACAGAGCCATCCTCCACTTTTTTTTATCATGCTCATCGAATCACTCAGTATACATGCGCGGGTGTGGCCTTGTGACTCTAACCATTTGAATGCCTTGGTCACTGCCATCACCTCCATTGTCATGCTACTCGTGGTCATGACGCATGCACCACTGTCTTCTTTGACTATTCTGCCTGCCGAGCATGCTGTAAATGCCCATGCACTTCTTTGGTGTCGTCTATCATAGACTCGTGATGTTCTTTATATTATCTTGTACTTGTTAAACGTCACAGCACATCACATTACATTGTTTTTACAACAGGTAATATGTAATTCATGACAGAGTCTTCTTGAACAATGATGAAAATCAGTTGATTGATTTATTCTTTCTTTACAATCATGATCGCTAGTGGCGAATGCACTATAGAAAATTAATTTTACTTAATTTGGAATATCTCGGAGGCAGTCGCCGGTGACTATGAGTATATTCCAGTGCATAGATGGCATATAACTTATTCATCAGTCAATCATTCAACTTGTCTACTAACGACATGTAAGATTCTTGAAATACTTCAAAATGGAAACACAATCACTTCACAACTAAAGTCATAATACATGTATTATCGATCAACTATCTATCAAGAATAACTTCTAAACTGACTTGAGCTACACTTAGAGATTCTAACTTCATAACTACTGGCTTCACTTCTAATCTTATCTTCTTAACTGTTCTGACTATCTAAATATCTCTTAACTGCTTCTTGTCTAACTTATTTACTTCATCCTGAGCTATCTTGCCGCCGAAGCCGGACTAAGCTGACTTAGTCTACATTCTGACTGCTTCTCTTCTGCGTGTCTAGTCTTCTTCTTTTGCTGTTAAACTGTCGTGTAGGAGTTTATATACTCAACTACTCTCTTTCACCTGCGGCTTAGTGACCAATAAGATCGTCGCAAACTTGACCACTTGCGACTCTTTCTAGTCACCTGCAGTTTTCGTGTCCGAGAATTGAACTCTTGTCTTTAAATTTTCAAGATTTTGACAACAACAACTTGTTTTCGTGATTTCTGTAACCTGTTTAAATAATGGTTACTTCATGACAATGACCTCTCCTGGTAGTTGAATGACCACTTCTTTATCATCCGGGCCAAAGTCATGGGGTCAACGCATGCTCTAGTCATGCCTCTATCTATGGACACTCACAATAACTACTGTTGTTGAGAATTGGAAAACCCGAGTGGATATCGTGGGGATTTTCCATTGACCTTCATGTCCAGGCTAATTCTGGACCCTCTCTAACTTAGTTCGGTGGGTGTCATAGTATGTCCGAGGACCCTATCCCTACATGAACTATTTCTCAAGTTAACTTGTTATTCTGCTGGTCGTTATAATTTATCACTGCTATAGTCTATTGAGAAGCGGGTAACACTAAGTTACCTGTTCTGATGCTCTCACTAACTCAACTCTATTACATCGTCTCACAGATCCGTCTGTATAGATGACTGCATCTTTTTCATCGGTGTTATCGCAGATGAGACCGTTGACCCCAGCATTAACCGCGACCGGGTTCTGTTCCATACTTTTCCTGTCGAGTGTGACAATACACGAGAAAGTCCCTTTGAACGACGTAGGCCCCGGTATTCACTCCTCACCAACGTTGATATTGGTAAGCCCACAGACCTGTTTGATGACATCTTCTGCTCGGCCCACCCATGATTTGCCTCTTTTTAGCCTGGCACCTTTCCCTGTGTTGAGCACGTGGTGCAATGGATGTTCTTTATCTGTACTAATCTTCAGGTATGCTCGTGCTCTCCAGATCTTGATTCTGTCATCCATGGTTGGAAAGTCAAGAAGATACCTCATTGCTACACAGGGAGTGTCCCTTGTACATCCCAAGATAATGTGCATGGCTTCATTTTGTATTTTCTCCAGCCTATCAATTTGAGTACGACCTCTGTATATTAAAAGATAAGTAGAATGTGCCATAAAAGCAAATATATTATTTTAATGATATGGAACTCTTTATACAGAGCTTTGCAACAAAAGGTAAACTGATTATAAGAAAGTCACTCGTCTGAGCAGATATTTGCGTCCCTTAGTTCACTGACTTGTACCCTTACTTTTTTAAGATTAAAAACAAAACGGTAATCTGTTTTAGATGTTTGTCCACGGATGAAGACATTTGAGTCGAAACTTTAGCCTGTCCAGTCCTTTCAAAATATGAGAAGTACTTTTTGTTAGGTATTTCCCTGTACACCAACTTTGAGGCTGGCCTGCGCGGTTATATTATGTTAATAATAGTCAAATTCCGTAAAGAGCAAATGAAACAAAACTCAGTAGAAGAATAATAAAAAAAAAAAGATTTCCATTCATTTGACATTTTAAATGCTTTTCCTTTAGCCCGTGGAAGGAGAAGATAGTGATCCAATCCAACTGTGAGATGGCGCATGCGTACTCAGTGAGAAGTCAGGACTTCCGGAGAACGGCATCAATTGAATGTTGTGATCAATTACGCTAGCAGCAGAAGTTATCCTCGCCCTTTAACTACACGTTTGGGAGAACAACAACTGTCCGTTACATAATGCTCATGCCTTAATAATGGCAGCATTGTTCTCTTGTACGAAATGCCACAAGAGATATTTATTTGATGAATTGTCACAAGGCGAACAGCTGTGTAAGGTGAGCTCTTCATGGTGTAAGTAGACTCAAACACACAGTGAGTTGAGTGAGCTTTAGTCTAGACAACTGACAAGATAAGGAAAGGAACTAGACTCGACTAGGACGCTGGGCTGGGATAGTGGGGACGGCTTACAGTTTGAGGATGTGCTATTTAAAATCTTATTCTGTTCTAAGTAAAATATATCTTTTGTGCGTACATTTCCGTTCCACTTGCTTGTGTATTTTACTGTAATGAAGTAAATTAATGTGTTATCTGTGTTCAATGTTGGTATTTTTGTCTGGAAGTAGAAAGTAGAAGTCTTTTGATGAATGAAAAATGAAATCTAAATCTGGTAAGTAAGTAGTAGTTGTAAATAAAAAAAAATGGTAGTAGTAAAAATAAACGAAAGTATTTCTAATCTAAAGTAGTAAACTTTTAAGAATATGTAAGCACTAGTGAGTAAATAGAAATTAAATATTGATGGCAAGTATCTAAGAATCTGTGAAGATAATTCTGTGAAGAAAACAGGCTGATAATATCATGTAACACCTACTTTGAGCAAGAGAAAAGGAAACTATAAACATGG
The DNA here is from genome assembly GCA_032433765.1 of Megaustenia siamemsis. NCBI lineage: Eukaryota > Metazoa > Mollusca > Gastropoda > Stylommatophora > Ariophantidae > Megaustenia > Megaustenia siamemsis. Next base: position 97,030,836 of record JAVIAB010000047.1, on the reverse strand, counting down.
AAAAGCCCTGGAAATAAGAAGAGGAATCAAATAGATTACATAATGATAAAAGAAAGGTTCCGTAACAGCGTAAAGAAAGTCAATGTCAAAACCTACCCAGGAGCACATATTAATTCAGATCACAATCCTGTAATGATTAAACTGAAAATCAAACTAAAGAGAAACAAGCAAAAGTCTAATTCATCAACAAATCCACTAGATATAATAACTTTAAATCAAAAAGATACCTGTACAATACAAGTAAAGAACACATACCAGAAGCTGCTAGAAGAAGGAGTTGAACAATACAGAAGAGAAAATCCTGATGAAAAAGTAACAACCAAATGGCAATGCATAAAGAAAAGCATACAAGAAACCTGCGACACCTTACCCAAAAGAGAAAAGAACAAAAAACAAAAATGGATAACTAACACAATCTTAGAAAAAAATAGAAGAAAGGAGACAAGCGAAGAACACTGCCCAATACAATAAAATAGATAATGAAATACACAAAATGTGCAAAAAGGCAAAAGAAGACTGGCTCAGCCAAAAATGTATAGAAATAGAAACTATGGAAAGCAAACAAGACTTAAGAGGAATGCACACAGAAATAAAGAGAATGACTAATAAAAATTTTAAAAAGCCACAGAAGGTGGATGCATTGCAGACAAAAAAGGAAAAGATTGTTGCTAACAGACAATAATGATATTATAGATAGATGGCAGGACTATTTCATGATCAAAGGGACAAGAAACCAGTTATAAAATGTACATCAGGCTATAAAATCTGAGGTGGAAAAAGCTATAAAAACAATGAAAAGGGGAAAAGCAGCAGGACCTGACAGCATACAGATAGAGATGATACAGGCACTAGAAGATTTTGGCATTGACGTGATTACAAACATATGAAACGACATATACCACACAGGATACATACCAAATGAACTAAAAACATCAACTTTCATTGCATTGCCTAAAAAGAATGGTGCATTTGAATGCAGTGCCTTTAGAACAATAAGCCTAATGAGCCATGTTACAAAAATCTTGCTAAAAGTTATACAAGGAAGTATTCAGAATAAAATCAATACTGAATTAGATGAGCAACAATTTGGATTTAGGAAAATTAGCGGGACAAAAGAAGCCATATTCTGCATGAGAACATTAATTGAAAAGTACTCAGAAGTAAACAAATCAATATATATATGTCTGCTTCATAGACTACACCAAAGCTTTTGATAGAGTACACCACAAACAACTTATAGACTGCCTAAAATATATACATCTAGATGACATGGACATACGACTAATATGTAATCTATACTGGGAGCAAACAGCAATAATAAAATATAACAAAGAGAACTCTACACCCATTGATATAAAAAGAGGAGTAAGACAAGGATGCATCCTATCACCAAGCTTGTTCAATCTATTCACTGGGAAAATCTTTAAAAACATCATAGATATGCCAGGCCTACAAATTAATGGAAAGATAATCAATAACCTAAGATATGTTGATGATACTGTACTACTAGCAGAAAATCCTAAAGATCTACAACAATTACTTAATGAAACAAACATGACAAGCAAAAAATATGGACTAGATATGAATATCAAAAAGACTAAAACTATGATCATAAACAAAGAAAATACTCAAAACCCACAATTTTAATGTCATGAAGAACATACTAACATCAAAACAAATAACACCAGGGCTAAAACTAAGAATAGCAAAATGTTACATCTTCTTAGTATTCCTATATGGTGCAGAAACATGGACATTAGACAAGAAAACAGAACAGAGAATTGAAGCCTTTGAAATGTGGATATATAGAAGAATAAGTAGAATTGGATGGAAGGAAAAGAAAACAAATGATGAAGTCTTAAAACAACTAAAAATGAAAAGAGAACTAAGCACAATTCAAACAAGACAAATGAGATTTTTGGGCCATGTTAAAAGACACAACAGCCTACTAAAAGTAATCCTGGAGGGGAAAGTACAAGGTAAAAGAGGCAGAGGCAGACCAAGACTAACATGGACGAGTAACATCAAAAGATGGACAAATCAGCCTATGACAACCTGCACTATTAAAGCAAGAGACAGATCGGAATGGTACTCCATGATAGCTAACCTTTGTTGCGGAGATTGCACTCAATGATGATAATAAATTTTACATTCATTTTCTACTGGAAGCACTTAATATGACTTGGCCACATGCCTGTAAAGTATTCAGTATCTGTGGTATCATGTTGCACAACAATATAATCTCTTCATTTTGCTCAATCTATGAGTTGCATAATTATTTATTGTAATTAACAGACAGTTAAAGCAGGTTGAGCAATTAAAATACCAAGGAAGTCCAATAACATACAATAATTCACATGCAGCAGCAATAGACTGAAGTTGTTGTCTTGGTGACTGTGCTTACTTCTTGGAGAGGCACGATCCGTTCAACCTCAGACAAAGTCTTTTAGGTTATATTAGGCCACAGTTATCTTTGAAAAATAAAAGTGAAAATCACTTAAATATTGTATAATAATCTTAACTCATGACACATGAGGATCCATTCTCCTTAAGTAGTGAGGAAGCAGACAAGAAAGATTTTCTGATGATCGTATTCCCATGTGTTAAGATTCTCTGTAACATTTGATAACATCATCACTGGTGCAATGGGGGACTAGTTGGTCTTGAGACAGAGGTTGGGAGTTCAAATTCCGGCTGAATTAGTTGTGATTTCTCTTTGCGGCAACCACACCGGTCTCAGTAGTGAGGCCTGGCTTGAAACGTCAATTACTCGGCAGAAAAAATATGAGCACATCCAAAGTCTGAGTTATCTACCAGTGCGGTGAGGAACCCCTGTGTACACGGTTGCCAGGGAAAAACAGATTAACACGTAAAATTCAGTTCCTATTCTTTAGGGACTTCACCAGAGGTGAAAGCTGGAGAACAAAAAAAAAAAAAAAAAACTGGTGCAATAATTGCACGATTTAGTGCTTGAAGTCCATAAATAACATGTATTGATTAAATATGGTTGTATTTCTCTATGTGTCAGGACTGCAGAAACAATTACCCTGTTGTCAAGTGCACTTATTGCAGAGCAGAATTTCAACAGAACAGGTACGAACTAATTGGGATTGTTGCAATGCTTGACATTGTCAGCTTTTTACTTTTACCTTACCAGAAGTATACACATGTCTTAAAATTGTATGTTAATGATTTTTTTGTTGTTTTTTGTAAACAATGTACTGTAGTATGTTTCAACAAATAAAACAGGGTGTTAGACAAGGTTGTGTGTTGTCACCATATTTGTTTTATATTTATAGTGAGATTATTCTAAGATCCATAAGGGACATGCCTGGAATAACAATTGGAGGTCATAATATAAATAATCTAAGGTATGCTGATGATACAGTCTTAATCGCTAAGAGTGAAAATGAGTTACAAGAAATGTTGGATATTATAGTGAAAGAAAGCAAAAATAAAGGACTCAGCCTTAATAGCAATGAGACAGAAGTAATGGTAACAACAAAGAAAAAGACATCACCTCAGTGTAAAATAAAGACAAGTGGAACAATATCGTAAGAGGCGACTAAGGAGATTGATTGATGGCTTGACAAGCTGTCATTGTAAAAAGTATTGTTATGGAAACGGAGCCATAGATTTTAGAAGCAGTGATCTCTGCAATATGTGCCATTTTGACACGCAAGGTTTCTGTATTTGAGATTGTGGTTCTGCCCTATGTGCTGTCTTGGGCTCGAAAGGACAATAGATAGAAATGAATTTAAATATTTGGGAACTTTGTTAACCTCAGACGGAAGATGTACAAAATAGGTGAGATGCAGAGTGGCTCAGGCAAAAGCTGTTTTCCAAAAAATGAGGAAGATACTATGCAATCCATTTTTGACAATAGAAACAAGAAAAAGGGTTCTTAAATGTTATGTAGAGCCAGTCTTAACATATGGATGTGAATCATGGACAATAGGACAACAGACAAGAAAATCACTGGAGTCTGTAGAAATGTGGTTTTACAGAAGAATGTTGAGAATACCATGGACAGCTAAGAAGAGTAATGAAGATGTTCTGAAAGAGGTCAAAGCAAAAAGAAAGCTAATTTCCAATATTAGGAAGAAACAATCATAATTTTTTGGCCATCTAATGAGAAGAGAACAACTGGAATATATTGTAACAACTGGGAAAATTGAGGGACGAAGAGATAGAGGAAAACAAAGAGAAAAGATACCAGACAGCTTAAGAGAATGGCTTGGCAGAAGGTCAACAACAGAAATGATAAATAACTGTCGAGATCGAAAGTTGTGGAGAGACATGATCACCTACGCCAGCAGGCCCGGTACTTTATGATGATGATGACTGTAGTCTAAGTTTGGGGGGCCTCAGTAGCCTAGTTAGGAAAACCACCTGACTGGACTACCGACGTTCGGACAACCCGTGTTCGATTCCCGCTGGGAGCAGTGTGAATTGTACTCGTGGTTGGAAAAAAAAATACCCCCACGGTCGACCCAGCCATTGGCAGAAATAAGTACCGGGGTATTACCCTTGGAAGGTGAGGAATGTCGCCTCGCATCTGAGTTTCGATGCTTGAGGCGACACTATACAGAAATCTCCTAACATTTCTGGATAGGCGACCTAGCACATATGGGTGTAAACTTGCGTGCTAGGACGCCGGTTCAAGTCTCGTACTTTACCTTTACCTTAGTCTAAGTTTATTTCCATGCCAGCTGTTGACAAACAGTACATTTCTTCACTTTTATTTCACCTCTCAGGTTGTTGTGGTAGGTTTGCCACCTAGTAAAATAATATATATATATAAAGTAATGTAAATTAAAATAAATTATATCAATTATTCATATCTATCTATATTTTGTTTGTTTGAAGCATTGTCTATATCTGTGATGTCGTTTCCTGTATAAATTTTACTGTCTTTTGTAATTCTTGCAGTGGCCCATATAGTTTTGTCTGTAGTGTTGTATCTATGGGCCAATGGATTTTCCTCAGTCTACTATATTCAGTAGGGAGCCGCGATAGCTCAGTGGTTAGTGAACTGGACTACAAAGGACAAGGGGTAGGGTTCGATCCCAACCGACAGCTTCCGGGTTCCCCCAGCCTTAAATGGGTACTGGATTTTTTCTGGGAAAGTAAAGCAGTGCGGGCGTAATACCGACCACATTACCCCAAAAATCATGTGCTGAAGGTCTGTAAAATTGATGGTCACTAACACCATATTCCCTATACGCCACTTTGCGTGACGGGTCACTAACACCATATTCCCTATACGCCACTTGGCGTGACGGGTCACTAACACCATATTCCCTATACGCCACTTGGCGTGACGGGTCACTAACACCATATTCCCTATACGCCACTTGGCGTGACGGGTCACTAACACCATATTCCCTATACGCCACTTGGCGTGACGGGTCACTAACACCATATTCCCTATACGCCACTTGGCGTGACGGGTCACTAACACCATATTCCCTATATGCCACTTGGCATGACGGGTCACTAACACCATATTCCCTATACGCCACTTGGCGTGACGGGTCACTAACACCATATTACGCCACTTGGCGTGACGGGTCACTAACACCATATTACGCCACTTGGCGTGATGGGTCACTAACACCATATTACGCCACTTGGCGTGACGGGTCACTAACACCATATTCCCTATATGCCACTTGGCGTGACGGGTCACTAACACCATATTCCCTATACGCCACTTGGCGTGACGGGTCACTAACACCATATTACGCCACTTGGCGTGATGGGTCACTAACACCATATTACGCCACTTGGCGTGACGGGTCACTAACACCATATTACGCCACTTGGCGTGACGGGTCACTAACACCATATTACGCCACTTGGCATGACGGGGCTCTTTACTACTTTTTTTTTTACTTACTAAATTCAGTGCAGTCTTGAAGTATGAGTTCAGCAGTCTTGGGTGCCTGTCCACATGTACATGTAGCTAAGGTGCCGATCTTGAATTTTGTATACATGTGACTGTGGAGTCGATTGTGTCCTGTTCTGAGGCGTATAATGATAACTTGTTCACATCAACTCATATTATGAAAGGCATCCTGATTTGGGGCTTGTGGTCCTCTGATTGATTTGATTATCTGTTTCTTGTTGATGGTATGCAACAGGTGCATCTGGTTGTTGTGCCCTCCATTGCCATCTGATCTGCTCTCTCGTTTCCTGGTATTCCACAGTGAGATGGGATCCACTGCAAAATGACCATGTGGTACTTGCAGAGTTCAGTCAATAATGTATGCAGATGTGGTAATTTTCTGGATTGCAGTGCCTGGAGTACTGATCTTGCATCTGTCAAAAACACTAGTCTATAGGCTAAGATACTGTTAAGCTGTTTTTCTGTTGCCAACTTTATTGCTTGGATTTCTACATTGTAATTGTATTGCCATCAATAAAATGGTTAGCATGCTAGCTGGAAGATTAAATTATAATTTTTCAATCTTAACCTGACGTTCTCCAGCTGAAAGAATGGGTACTTGACTGAGTATAGGAAGGTATTGACAGCAAGGACAAGAATTGCTCTCATACTCTGGCTATTGAGTCCTTGATATTTATTATTTGTTAGAATACTATTATCATGTGATCTGTATTTTCATAATTTATTGTGTAATCTGTTTTAATAATTTATTGTATGATCTTTGTTTTCATAATTTGTTGTGTGATCTATGTTTTCATAATTTATTGTATAATCTCTGTTTTCATAATTTATCGTGTGACCCAATGGTTTTCTTTATTTTTACTCAGTAAGGGCAGTACTAGTTCCATTTGTGCCAAGTGTGCCCAGAATGTAAAGCATTATGGGAAGGTAAGAGAGAACTTTTTTTTTATATTTTATATCATAAAATGCTGTCATCATATGCCAAATTTTTGTGACATTCACAGCTATCTATATGTACAGTATTTCATTACTTTATATTTATTAATTTTTTTTTCATCTTTATAATTTTATATCAGCGTCAATGTAGCTTCTTTGGCCTGAAGTCTTTCATTTTGTGACAAGATATATATATATATGTATATATATATATATATATATATATTTATATATATTTTTTTCTTTCCAGCCTACTGCCTGTGAAAATTGCAGTGTTCTTGCTGCATTCATTGGCAACCGGTGCCAAAGATGTGTCAATTCTGAAAAGAAATGGGGTCCACCTTTGATGTGTGAACAATGCAAGTTGAGGTGTGCCTTTAGCCGTCCTGAGAAGAGAAAGGTAATATTGTTGATATTGAGTTTTGAAAGTATTGACAGAATCTGAATAACAAAGAATTTACAATTATATAAATTTGATTGATTGATTTATTTATTTGATTAATTTAGATGAATTATTCTTTTTTATTTGATTATCAGTATTGTACTGTGTTATCAGTATCGTACTACGTCATCGTATTGGTTCCCTAAACCGGCCGTGCGCAAATCTTACGGTCTGCTGTTTGATGTGCAACAAGAATAATTTGACGACTGACTGTGTGTCTATATGTTCGGAATTGGAGTCATCAACGATGGCCTAACATCATCAAGTGCTACGATGATCATCATTTTCAAGAGGACGTGACTTACCGGTATATGGGGATAGGCGGCGGGAACAAATGAAGGCTATGCATGAAATGTGTTCCTTGTTGCAGTTTCCTCATATTACAAGTCGCATGTCTGTGTTAGTCACCTCTAGTGACTCGGGCAGATGGTGCTCGTAAACCTGGGAAGGCCGACCATCTAAGGGCAGAATCCCCCGACAGAAAAGATCAACTGCTGCCTTGCAGGAAGATTGGGGACAATCAAAGGCTAAGGAAAGCAAACCTGAAAAAATGCTGGCTGAAATCGGATGCACTGGGCCACTGGCGCAGAACACAGTGCAACGTATTAACGGGTGTTCAGTCAGAGTGGATCTGACAGACTCTAATTGTGATGTTCTGTCTGTGGGGGCGATCAACACACTTAGCCTGACAGCTGACTTCATATGAGAGTCTGGAATCCTTACTCTGATTGAGTCCTGAACGCAGAGAGAGAGAGGGGGGGGTATCGTACTGTGTTATCAGTTTTGCACTGTGTTATCAGTTTTGCACTGTGTTATCAGTATTGCACTGTATTATCAGTATTGCACTGTGTTTTGCTCCAAAAACTTCCTTTGTAAACAGACTTTGTTTTGGGACTGCTTCCCTAGTCTGGTTGTCCTTGACCTTGCACTTGGCAACCTTTGTTTGTAGTTGGAGCTGTCTCTGCTAGGACAGCAGCCTTATTATCTTACACTTGTAGTCTTTAAAGAAGACTAAAGAGACTAACACTATGATCATAAATAAAGATAACATTCAAAATCTTAAAGTAGATGTGAAAGTGGAAGGAGTAGACCTGGAGACAGTTCAGAGCCACAACTACATTGAACATACTATAACCAGTGATGCAAAATGTAAAACTGTAACTAACAAAAGGATAGGAATGACAAACAACAATTTTAATGCCATGAAAAACATACTAACACCAAGAGAAATAACACCAGGGCTAAAGCTAATAATAGCAAAATGTTATATCTTCTCAACATTCCTGTATGGTGCAGAAACATGGACATTAGACAAGAAAACAGAACAGAAGATTGAAACATTTGAAATGTGGATTTATAGAAGAATAGGTAGAATTGGATGGAAAGAAAAGAAAACAGATGATGAAGTCTTAAAACAAGTAAAAATGAAAAGAAAACTACTAAACACAATTCAAACATGACAAATGAGATTTTTTGGGCATGTTAAAGGACACAACAGCCTACTAAGGTAAAAGAGACAGACTAAGATTGACATGGACAAGTAACATCAAAAGATGGACAAATCAGCCCATAACAACCTGCACTATCAAAGCAAGAGACAGAGCGGAATGATGCTCACTGGTAGTCAATCTTCGATGCGGAGATGGCACTCAGTGATGATAGTGTAGACAAAAGTCTTTTCTGCTCGAGCTTGTATTAAGTGTGGAGTTTGTTTGCTGGATTTTAAATAAACAAGAAGTTGTCAAAGAAATGCTACAACAACATTATTTGGCAATGTTGAAGCCAGAAGGACAGGAACCAGAACTGTCTCTACACCTGAAGTGATATAAGAGGAAGTAAAGAAGAAAATTATTTTATATCTGATATATACTGCTGATTTTATATATATATCACAAGTAGTAAATTATTTTATATCTGATATATACTGCTGATTTTATATATATATATCACAAGTAGTAAATTATTTTATATCTGATATATACTGCTGATTTTATATATATATCACAAGTAGTAAATTATTTTATATCTGATATATACTGCTGATTTTATATATATATCACAAGTAGTAAATTATTTTATATCTGATATATACTGCTGATTTTATATATATATCACAAGTAGTAAATTATTTTATCTCTGATATATACTGCTGATTTTATATATATATCACAAGTAGTAAATTATTTTATATCTGATATATACTGCTGATTTTATATATATATCACAAGTAGTAAATTATTTTATATCTGATATATACTGCTGATTTTATATATATATCACAAGTAGTAAATTATTTTATATCTGATATATACTGCTGATTTTATATATATATCACAAGTAGTAAATTATTTTATATCTGATATATACTGCTGATTTTATATATATATCACAAGTAGTAAACTATTTTATATCTGATATATACTGCTGATTTTATAAATATATCACAAGTAGTAAATTATTTTATCTCTGATATATACTGCTGATTTTATATATATATCACAAGTAGTAAATTATTTTATATCTGATATATACTGCTGATTTTATATATATATCACAAGTAGTAAATTATTTTATATCTGATATATACTGCTGATTTTATATATATATCACAAGTAGTAAATTATTTTATATCTGATATATACTGCTGATTTTATATATATATCACAAGTAGTAAATTATTTTATATCTGATATATACTGCTGATTTTATATATATATCACAAGTAGTAAATTATTTTATATCTGATATATACTGCTGATTTTATATATATATCACAAGTAGTAAATTATTTTATATCTGATATATACTGCTGATTTTATATATATATCACAAGTAGTAAATTATTTTATATCTGATATATACTGCTGATTTTATATATATATCACAAGTAGTAAATTATTTTATATCTCTGATATATACTGCTGATTTTATATATATATCACAAGTAGTAAATTATTTTATATCTCTGATATATACTGCTGATTTTATATATATATCACAAGTAGTAAATTATTTTATATCTCTGATATATACTGCTGAAATATAAAAGACATCACCTCAGTGCAAAATAAAGACAAATGGAACAATATTAAAACAGGTAAATGAAATTAAATGTCTGGGAACAATGTTAACCTCAGATGGTAGATGTACAACAGAGGTGAGATGCAGAATGGCTCAGGCAAAAGCTGCTTTCCAAAAAATGAGGAAGATACTATGCAATCCATTTTTGACAATAGAAACAAGAAAAAGAATTCTTAAATATTATGTAGAGCCAGTCTTAACATATGGATGCGAATCATGGACAATAGGGCAACAGACAAGAAAATCACTGGAGTCTGTAGAAATGTGGTTTTACAGAAGAGTGTTGAGAGTACCATGGACAGCTAAGAAGAGTAATGATGTTGTTCTGAGAGAGGTCAAAGCAAAAAGAGAGCTAATTTCCAATATTAGGTAGAAACAATCCTCATTTTTTGGCCATGTAATGAGAGAAGAGAACAACTGGAATACATTGTAACAACTGGAAAAATTGAGGGATGAAGAGATAGAGGGAAGCAAAGAGAAAAAATAACAGACAGCTTAAGAGAATCGCTTGGCGGAAGGTCAACAACAGAAATGATAAATAGCTGCCGAGATAGAAAGTTGTGGAGAGATGATCACCTATGCCAGCAGGCCCAGTACTTGATGATATACTGCTGATTTATACATATCACAAGTAGTCAATTATTTTAAATCTCTGATATATACAGCTGATTTTATATATATCACATGTAGTAAATTATTTTATATCTCTGATATAATGCATTGATGAGATGCAATGAATTACATGCATTTTTAAAAAATAAACATCTACACTTTGTGGAATTCTTGTACGTTTTCATTGATACTTAGTTCTCTTATTTATTTATAACTTATTTTGTAATAGCATGCCACTTGCTTATCATCTCTATCATTTTATGTGACTGTATGTACATATTTACATTGTGTCTGATTTTAAGTCCTTGTGTGTTTTTTCTCTTTTAGTTGGATGGAAAGCTCATGTGCTGGTTATGTGACCAAGCATACAAAAGGGTTCTAGCAAAGACCAGACAAACACAAGACATGGTTTTTAAGTCATCACGGCCATCTTCTTCATTGGTTGACTCACCCAACAAGTCCAATACGCCAACAAATAATGGACAAAGCTGTCCTGGATCTTTTGAAGGCATGACTGTCCTTGAGCGTCTGACCAAAATGGCCACAGGCAGTCGAGGCAACACCCCAATTATGGATACAGAGCAGCATGTAAAGGTTGAGGGAGAAAACAGATTAGTAGACAAGCCCCTGAACTTTCTGGAGAAAGTAACGAGTGGCGAAGATGAGGAGATGAAAACTGAGATGGAGAAACGTCGTTCACATCACAGACATCACCATCGAAAGCACAGCCATCATCGTCATTCTCACTCCAAACGTCATCACTTGAAGTAAGTTGTCTTATCCAGTTTGATTTTGTCAGCCTCAGTTTGATTCTCTCAGCCTCAAGTTGATTCTCTCAGCCTCAGTTTGATTCTCTCAGCCTCAGTTTGATTCTCTCAGCCTCAAGTTGATTCTGTCAGCCTCAGTTTGATTCTCTCAGCCTCAAGTTGATTCTCTCAGCCTCAGTTTGATTCTCTCAGTTTGATTCTCTCAACCTCAAGTTGATTCTGTCAGCCTCAAGTTGATTCTGTCAGCCTCAGTTTGATTCTCTCAGCCTGTTTCATTCTGTCACTATCTCCTATGTCACATCTAGTGGTATCTTCTTTGCTATGATCCCCATGCATGATGAGACCCTGTAGGAAACTGACTCTTTTAGTGTTGCTTCTACATTCTTTTATATTAAGTGCATAAATCTACATTCATAAGATCAACATTTTACAACATTTAAAAACCCACAACTTAAATTTATTATTTTAAAGAAATGTTGTAATGGATTCCATCCCACTGTGGTACAACGGTGAACAAGCTGATGTCCTGGATGAGGATGATCGCCAAATTAAACAATGCAGTTTATCAATGACATAGCAGCAGAAGGTCAGCATGACAAGATGAAGCAAACAATTACCATCTACTTGATTGGAAGGAGGTTGATCATCTTCTGACTAACAACAGGGCACAATCAACTATAAAACCACACAGAGTTCATGATTGCAAACACAAACACATGGACAAGCACTACAGACTGCACCACACATCCTGCAAGACTGCACCACACATCCTGCAAGACTGCACCACACATCCTGCAAGACTGCACCACACATCCTGCAAGACTGCACCACACACATCCTGCAAGACTGCACCACACACATCCTGCAAGACTGCACCACACATCCTGCAAGACTGCACCACACATCCTGCAAGACTGCACCACACACATCCTGCAAGACTGCACCACACATCCTGCAAGACTGCACCACACATCCTGCAAGACTGCACCACACATCCTGCAAGACTGCACCACACATCCTGCAAGACTGCAGTCAATAATACAAAGCTTTGCGAGATGACACATACTGGCCAAATATAAGAACACTAAATACAAGCCTTCACCGCCCTCACTGGAACTGTTAAAAACAAACAGATTAATAGAAAATACGTCTACAGATAAATAAAAGATGGTAGTGAAAGAAAGAAGTTCAAGATTTCTGAGATTTCAGTTTTAAAAAATGTTTATGTAGATTTTTTTCAGATCGACAAGGCTGTGTGGTTCACCCAGTCTCCAAAAATTTGTACCACAGATTTTTCTGGGATGTAAAGGTGGCTGGTCTAGTATGATACCAACCACAAGACTCAACCAAAGATGTGCAGTGGTCATGGAAAAGTATGATCACTAACACCATTTGTAAATTGAAGCCTTTGAAATGTGTATATTTAGAATAGGTAGAATTGGATGGAATGAAAAGAAAACAAACGATGAAGTCTTAAAACAATGAAAAATTAAAAGAGAAACACTAAATACAATTCAAACAAGACAGATGCGATTTTTGGACCATGTTAAAAGACACCACAGCCTACTAAAAGTGATCTTGGAGTGGAAAATACAAGGTAAAAGAAGCAGAGGCAGACCAAGACTAACATGGACGAGTAACATCAAAAGATGGACAAGTCAGCCTGTGACAACATGCACCTTCAAAGCAAGAGACAGAGCAGAATGGCACTCCATGGTAGCCAACCTTTGTTGCGGAGATGGCAAAAGGATGATGAACACCATTTCCTCCCATATGCCTATCAAGGTGTGGAGAGAACCTTTCCTTGTTGACTTAATGTGCACATTTATGTTTTTATCAGAGGTGATGATGGTGCTGGTGAAGTCAAGAAACCTAAAACTGAGAAAAATTCTACAAATGGCGTCTCAGCTGCAGCATCAACACCCAAGAGGTAAGTAACCAATCACATTCTTTGTTATGGACATTTTTGTGCTGTACTGTGGAGTGTAGTTTAGTTATCTTATGAAATGTCTTCTGTGTTCCAGGCATACAATTGACTGTAAAGAGAATAGTGGTACTTAGGACAGGGTGACATCTTTCTGTTCTTCAGGAGAAATAGTACTATTGTACCTGGCTTAGGTGTTGATTCATCACAATTATGTGATGATGTCACTGTACCTAGCTTAGGTGTTGATTCATCACAATTATGTCATGATGTCACTAATTCCCAGGCTTAGGTGTTGATTCATCACATTTATGTCATGATGTCACTAATTCCCATGCTTAGGTGTTGATTTCATCACAATTATGTCATGATGTCACTAATTCCCAAGCTTAGGTGTTGATTCATCACAATTATGTCATGATGTCACTAATTCCCAAGCTTAGGTGTTGATTCATTACAATTATGTCATGATGTCACTATACCTAACTTAGATGTTGATTCATTACAATTATGTCATAATGTCACTAATTCCCAAGCTTAGGTGTTGATTCATTACAATTATGTCATGATGTCACTATACCTAACTTAGATGTTGATTCATTACAATTATGTCATGATGTCACTAATTCCCAAGCTTAGGTGTTGATTCATTACAATTATGTCATGATGTCACTATACCTAACTTAGATGTTGATTCATTACAATTATGTCATGATGTCACTATACCTAACTTAGATGTTGATTCATTACAATTATGTCATGATGTCACTATACCTAGCTTAGGTGGTGATTCATCACAATTATGTCATGATGTCACTATACCTAGCTTTAGGTATTGATTCATCACAATTATGTCATGATGTCACTATACCTAGCTTAGGTATTGATTCATCACAATTATGTCATGATGTCACTATACCTAGCTTAGGTGTTGATTCATCACAATTATGTCATGATGTCACTATACCTAACTTAGGTGTTGATTCATCACAATTATGTCATGATGTCACTATACATAACTTAGGTATTGATTCATCACAATTATGTCATGATGTTACTATACATAACTTAGGTATTGATTCATCACAATTATGTCATGATGTCACTATACCTAACTCAGGTGTTGATTCATCACAATTATGTCATGATGTCACTATACCTAACTCAGGTGTTGATTCATCCCAATTATGTGATGATGTCACTATACCTAGCTCAGGTGTTGATTCATCACAATTATGTCATGATGTCACTATACCTAACTCAGGTATTGATTCATCCCAATTATGTCATGATGTCACTATACCTTACTCAGGTATTGATTCATCACAATTATGTCATGATGTCACTATACCTAACTCAGGTATTGATTCATCACAATTATGTCATGATGTCACTATACCTAGCTCAGGTGTTGATTCATCACAATTATGTCATGATGTCACTATACCTAACTTAGGTATTGATTCATCACTATTATGTGATGATGTCACTATACCTAGCTTAGGTGTTGATTCATCACAATTATGTGATCTATCTATGAAATAACTTTAAAGCAATAACAGGTGCTCATTACCTACACCACTGAAGGGCCATGCAGACCTGAGTGATCTAAGGTCAAAATTCTTGCAAGTGCCTGTGAATCAGCAGTTGATCATCTCAGTATTGTCATTGTTGGAGTGAAAGTGATGAATTTAGGAAAGGAGGAAGGAAAATGACCACAACCTGCAAAGAATTAAATAAATTTGTCAGAAGCAGATAAATGAATGCAGAACACTAGAATAGAATAATATAGCACACTACCACCTCAGCAGGGAGCCGCGATAGCTCAGTGGTTAGTGAACTGGACTACAGAGGGTAGGGTTCGATCCAAACCGACAGCTTCTGGGTTCACCCAGCCTTAAATAGGTACTAGATTTTTTCTGGGAAAGTAAAGCGGCTTGGGTGTAATACTGACCATATTACCCCCGAAAATCATGTGCTGAAGGTCTGTCAAATTTATGGTCACTAACACCATATTTCCTATACACCACTTGGCTTGACTTTACTTTACCAGCTCAGCAGACATGAAAACATAACACAATTGTCTACAGGCTATTACAGGTTAAAATATCATCTTTTGTTGTCTACAGGCTAATGCAGGTTAAAATATCATCTTTTGTTGTCTATAGGTTATTACAGGTTAAAATATCTTTTGTTCTTTACAGGCTATTACATGTTAAAATATCAGCTTTTGCTCATCGTAGGAATAGAACTGGTTGCTGTGACTGTAGCATAGGCAAAATGGGTAATCTGCTTGAGAGGCATTTTAAGCTTGGCATAAACAATGACAGCTAATCACCAATATCATTTAAAGACAAGTTGTATGATAATGTTAAACCTTTGATATATCACTTTAAACAAAATTATTTGGAGACTGACAAGTGAAATTGAGGGCAGTAGAATAAAGTTTATGTAATTATACATTTTGTTATAAAGCCCTTTTTTTTTGGAATCCCCAGAGGAAGAGACTAAGAGGAAGACCAAAATATACTTGAAAAAGACAGGTGGAAGCTGAGATGAAGAAGATATAGAGAAGACACGGAATAATCTTAAGAAATAGGACAGCTTGGAAAAAGTTTAAAACTTATGCTCCACAGGGAGTTGAAAGGAAGAAGAATTTTATATTTTATACCTTATTTCCTTTTGAAGGAACAGAGGCCAGCCATACTTAGTTTGTTTAGGACTAACTTCTTGAATCTAAACTCATATCTCATGCATTTGTTAATTGACAAATGACAGAATGTTTCCTTGAACATTTCAGTGTAGACAGCAATGTTTCAGAAGCAGGCATTGATACTGCAGCATCGGAAAATGTCATTCTCATTACCCAGTTAAGAGAGCAGATTGAAAGCCTTAAGAAACAAATGGTGGTCAAAGATCAGCAGCTTCTGGACAAGGACAAAAAGGTGACATATTATTCTGTTCTCCCTCCATATGCCAAGTTGGCACTTACAGATAATCACCGATCAGATCTTGATCTGCTTGTTAGTTTAGTTGCTGGCTATTATCTTAATGTGGATTAAATGTCATGTATGTTAGTTATTACTCATTTTTCCACAATTTTCTGGGGCTGCAATCTAATAACTTTTTCATCTCATTACAATTCTGAATATGTGTTGTTTTTTCTCTTTCTCCAATTATTTTGATTATTTGTGCATTGACTTTGTTTATTCACATTGATTATGTTTCTATTCTTCTTTATGCTTTTCTCTAACATCACATTTTTATTCCCCATTGAATTATCTCATTTGTTTATTTCTTTGGGTTCATTTATTTGGGTCGGGATTAGCTGCATGTAGCACTTTCTTTTTGCTTATAGAAGCTTTGCTGAAAAAAAAAACCCATTTCAAATTTCATTTAGCTTTATAATTTGTTATATATAGAAACTACTTTCAGCAAAAATCTAATATGGGGAACCAGAAAAGATGGTCAATGCAATCTACATCTTAACGGTTATTTGATCTTCTCTTATTTAAGATCAGTTTTTGGTTGACAGTTGTAGAAATCCAAGTGCGTGTTCTCATATCTTCATGATGTTTGATGTCGGGTTTAGTTGTAGATATTGTTACCATTGATGTGGTTTGTGTGATTGAAAAATTCACTCACTCAAACCTTAACTTTTGGAGAGGTTGGATCATCATCAAGTACCGGGCCTGCTGGCATAGGTGATCATGTCTCTCCACAACTTTCGATCTCAACAATTATTTATCATTTCTGTTGTTGACTTTCTGCCAAGCCATTCTCTTAAGCTGTCTGGTATTTTTTCTCTTTGCTTCCCTCTATCTCTTTGTCACTCAATTTTTCCAGTTGTTACAATACATTCCAGTTGTTCTCTTCTCATTAGTTGACCAAAAAATGATGACTGTTTCTTCATATATTGGAAATTAGCTCTCTTTTTGCTTTGACCTCTTTCAGAACGTTTTCATTACTCTTCTTAGCTGTCCATGGTTTTCTCAAAATTCTTCTGTAAAACCCCATTTCTACAGACTCCAGTGATTTTCTTGTCTGTTGTCCTATTGTCCATGATTCACATCCATATGTTAAGACTGGCTCTACATAACATTTAAGAACTCTTTTTTCTTGTTTCTATTCTCAAAAATAGATTGCATCGTATCTTCCTCAATTTTTGAAAGGCTGCTTTTGCCTGAGCCATTCTGCATCTCACCTCTTTTGTACATCTTCTGTCTGAGGTTAACAAAGTTCCCAAATATTTAAATTCATTTACATGTTTTAATATAAGGGGTTGGATTTTTGCAAGAAACAGTTTCTATTTCTCTGTGTTTTTCATGAGAGTAAGTTAAGCTCAGACTTTTAATGCTCAAACTATCTATCTATTGTCCTTTCAAGTCGATCATATCACACGTGGTAGACTTTCTAGTGCAACGATCCTTGTTATCAAGTGCCAAACATGGGACCCGCATTGTATCTCACCACACATACCTGTCCTGGGTGAGCCTCTCAGTCTTGAAAAGGAAGCTGATGCCTACTGTTGTTGCCCCTCTCCTCCGTGTTTCTTTTTAATGTTTCTTAAAGTTGGCCATTTTTTATTTTCTTTTACTCACTGATCCCTTGTTGTCTCTTCTCATCACATGACCAACATATGACCAACTTCTTCTCTTGTTGTGTCTTCTCATCATATAGCCAACATATGACCACCTTCTCTTGTTGTCTCTTCTCATCACATGGCCAACATATGACCAACTTCTTCTCTTGTTGTGTCTTCTCATCATATAGCCAACATATGACCACCTTCTCTTGTTGTCTCTTCTCATCACATGGCCAACATGACCACCTTCTTCTCTTGTTGTCTCTTCTCATAACATGGCCAATATATGACCACCTTCTTCTCTTGTCTCTTCTCATCTCATGGCCAATATATGACCACCTTCTTCTCTTATCTCTTCTCATCACATGACCAACATATGACCACCTTCTTCTCTTGTTGTCTCTTCTCATCACATGGCCAACATATGACCACCTTCTTCTCTTGTTGTCTCTTCTCATCACATGGCCAACATATGACCACCTTCTTCTCTTGTCTCTTCTCATCACATGGCCAACATATGACCACCTTCTTCTCTTGTCTCTTCTCATCACATGGCCAACATATGACCACCTTCTTCTCTTGTCTCTTCTCATCTCATGGCCAATATATGACCACCTTCTTCTCTTGTATCTTCTCATCTCATGGCCAATATATGACCACCTTCTTCTCTTGTTTCTTCTCAACACATGACCACCTTCTTCTCTTGTCTCTTCTCATCTCATGGCCAATATATGACCACCTTCTTCTCTTATCTCTTCTCATCACATGACCAACATATGACCACCTTCTTCTCTTGTTGTCTCTTCTCATCACATGGCCAACATATGACCACCTTCTTCTCTTGTCTCTTCTCATCACATGGCCAACATGACCACCTTCTTCTCTTGTTGTCTCTTCTCATCACATGGCCAACATATGACCACCTTCTTCTCTTGTTGTCTCTTCTCATCACATGGCCAATATATGATCACCACATCTTCTCTTGTCTCTTCTCATCTCATGGCCAATATATGACCACCTTCTTCTCTTGTTGTCTCTTCTCATAACATAGCCAATATATGACCACCTTCTTCTCTTGTCTCTTCTCATCTCATGGCCAATATATGACCACCTTCTTCTCTTATCTCTTCTCATCACATGACCAACATATGACCACCTTCTTCTCTTGTTGTCTCTTCTCATCACATGGCCAACATATGACCACCTTCTTCTCTTGTTGTCTCTTCTCATCACATGGCCAACATATGACCACCTTCTTCTCTTGTTGTCTCTTCTCATCACATGGCCAACATATGACCACCTTCTTCTCTTGTCTCTTCTCATCACATGGCCAACATATGACCACCTTCTTCTCTTGTCTCTTCTCATCACATGGCCAACATATGACCACCTTCTTCTCTTGTCTCTTCTCATCTCATGGCCAATATATGACCACCTTCTTCTCTTGTTTCTTCTCAACATATGACCAACATGACCACCTTCTTCTCTTGTTGTCTCTTCTCATCACATGGCCAACATGACCACCTTCTTCTCTTGTTGTCTCTTCTCATCACATGGCCAACATGACCACCTTCTTCTCTTGTTGTCTCTTCTCATCACATGGCCAATATATGATCACCACATCTTCTCTTGTCTCTTCTCATCTCATGGCCAATATATGACCACCTTCTTCTCTTGTTGTCTCTTCTCATAACATGGCCAATATATGACCACCTTCTTCTCTTGTCTCTTCTCATCACATGACCAACATATGACCACCTTCTTCTCTTGTTGTCTCTTCTCATCACATGGCCAACATATGACCACCTTCTTCTCTTGTCTCTTCTCATCACATGGCCAACATATGACCACCTTCTTCTCTTGTCTCTTCTCATCACATGGCCAACATATGACCACCTTCTTCTCTTGTCTCTTCTCATCTCATGGCCAATATATGACCACCTTCTTCTCTTGTCTCTTCTCATCTCATGGCCAATATATGACCACCTTCTTCTCTTGTTTCTTCTCAACACATGACCACCTTCTTCTCTTGTCTCTTCTCATCTCATGGCCAATATATGACCACCTTCTTCTCTTATCTCTTCTCATCACATGACCAACATATGACCACCTTCTTCTCTTGTTGTCTCTTCTCATCACATGGCCAACATATGACCACCTTCTTCTCTTGTCTCTTCTCATCACATGACCAACATATGACCACCTTCTTCTCTTGTTGTCTCTTCTCATCACATGGCCAACATATGACCAACTTCTTCTCTTGTTGTGTCTTCTCATCATATAGCCAACATATGACCACCTTCTCTTGTTGTCTCTTCTCATCACATGGCCAACATGACCACCTTCTTCTCTTGTTGTCTCTTCTCATAACATGGCCAATATATGACCACCTTCTTCTCTTGTCTCTTCTCATCTCATGGCCAATATATGACCACCTTCTTCTCTTATCTCTTCTCATCACATGACCAACATATGACCACCTTCTTCTCTTGTTGTCTCTTCTCATCACATGGCCAACATATGACCACCTTCTTCTCTTGTTGTCTCTTCTCATCACATGGCCAACATATGACCACCTTCTTCTCTTGTCTCTTCTCATCACATGGCCAACATATGACCACCTTCTTCTCTTGTCTCTTCTCATCACATGGCCAACATATGACCACCTTCTTCTCTTGTCTCTTCTCATCTCATGGCCAATATATGACCACCTTCTTCTCTTGTATCTTCTCATCTCATGTCCAATATATGACCACCTTCTTCTCTTGTTTCTTCTCAACACATGACCACCTTCTTCTCTTGTCTCTTCTCATCTCATGGCCAATATATGACCACCTTCTTCTCTTATCTCTTCTCATCACATGACCAACATATGACCACCTTCTTCTCTTGTTGTCTCTTCTCATCACATGGCCAACATATGACCACCTTCTTCTCTTGTCTCTTCTCATCACATGACCAACATATGACCACCTTCTTCTCTTGTCTCTTCTCATCACATGGCCAACATATGACCACCTTCTTCTCTTGTCTCTTCTCATCACATGGCCAACATATGACCACCTTCTTCTCTTGTCTCTTCTCATCACATGGCCAACATATGACCACCTTCTTCTCTTGTCTCTTCTCATCACATGGCCAACATATGACCACCTTCTTCTCTTGTCTCTTCTCATCACATGGCCAACATGACCACCTTCTTCTCTTGTTGTCTCTTCTCATCACATGGCCAACATATGACCACCTTCTTCTCTTGTTGTCTCTTCTCATCACATGGCCAATATATGATCACCACATCTTCTCTTGTCTCTTCTCATCTCATGGCCAATATATGACCACCTTCTTCTCTTGTTGTCTCTTCTCATAACATAGCCAATATATGACCACCTTCTTCTCTTGTCTCTTCTCATCTCATGGCCAATATATGACCACCTTCTTCTCTTATCTCTTCTCATCACATGACCAACATATGACCACCTTCTTCTCTTGTTGTCTCTTCTCATCACATGGCCAACATATGACCACCTTCTTCTCTTGTTGTCTCTTCTCATCACATGGCCAACATATGACCACCTTCTTCTCTTGTTGTCTCTTCTCATCACATGGCCAACATATGACCACCTTCTTCTCTTGTCTCTTCTCATCACATGGCCAACATATGACCACCTTCTTCTCTTGTCTCTTCTCATCACATGGCCAACATATGACCACCTTCTTCTCTTGTCTCTTCTCATCTCATGGCCAATATATGACCACCTTCTTCTCTTGTTTCTTCTCAACATATGACCAACATGACCACCTTCTTCTCTTGTTGTCTCTTCTCATCACATGGCCAACATGACCACCTTCTTCTCTTGTTGTCTCTTCTCATCACATGGCCAACATGACCACCTTCTTCTCTTGTTGTCTCTTCTCATCACATGGCCAATATATGATCACCACATCTTCTCTTGTCTCTTCTCATCTCATGGCCAATATATGACCACCTTCTTCTCTTGTTGTCTCTTCTCATAACATGGCCAATATATGACCACCTTCTTCTCTTGTCTCTTCTCATCACATGACCAACATATGACCACCTTCTTCTCTTGTTGTCTCTTCTCATCACATGGCCAACATATGACCACCTTCTTCTCTTGTCTCTTCTCATCACATGGCCAACATATGACCACCTTCTTCTCTTGTCTCTTCTCATCACATGGCCAACATATGACCACCTTCTTCTCTTGTCTCTTCTCATCTCATGGCCAATATATGACCACCTTCTTCTCTTGTCTCTTCTCATCTCATGGCCAATATATGACCACCTTCTTCTCTTGTTTCTTCTCAACACATGACCACCTTCTTCTCTTGTCTCTTCTCATCTCATGGCCAATATATGACCACCTTCTTCTCTTATCTCTTCTCATCACATGACCAACATATGACCACCTTCTTCTCTTGTTGTCTCTTCTCATCACATGGCCAACATATGACCACCTTCTTCTCTTGTCTCTTCTCATCACATGACCAACATATGACCACCTTCTTCTCTTGTTGTCTCTTCTCATCACATGGCCAACATATGACCACCTTCTTCTCTTGTCTCTTCTCATCACATGGCCAACATATGACCACCTTCTTCTCTTGTCTCTTCTCATCACATGGCCAACATATGACCACCTTCTTCTCTTGTCTCTTCTCATCACATGGCCAACATATGACCACCTTCTTCTCTTGTCTCTTCTCATCACATGGCCAACATATGACCACCTTCTTCTCTTGTCTCTTCTCATCACATGGCCAACATATGACTACCTTCTTCTCTTGTCTCTTCTCATCACATGGCCAACATATGACCACCTTCTTCTCTTGTCTCTTCTCATCACATGGCCAACATATGACCACCTTCTTCTCTTTTTGTCTCTTCTCATCACATGGCCAACATATGACCACCTTCTTCTCTTGTCTCTTCTCATCACATGGCCAACATATGACCACCTTCTTCTCTTGTCTCTTCTCATCACATGGCCAACATATGACCACCTTCTTCTCTTGTCTCTTCTCATCACATGGCCAACATGACCACCTTCTTCTCTTGTCTCTTCTCATCTCATGGCCAATATATGACCACCTTCTTCTCTTGTTGTCTCTTCTCATCACATGGCCAACATGACCACCTTCTTCTCTGTTGTCTCTTCTCATCACATGGCCAACATATGACCACCTTCTTCTCTTGTTGTCTCTTCTCATCACATGGCCAATATATGACCACACATCTTCTCTTGTCTCTTCTCATCTCATGGCCAATATATGACCACCTTCTTCTCTTGTCTCTTCTCATAACATGGCCAACATATGACCACCTTCTTCTCTTGTCTCTTCTCATCTCATGGCCAATATATGACCACCTTCTTCTCTTGTCTCTTCTCATCACATGGCCAACATATGACCACCTTCTTCTCTTGTTGTCTCTTCTCATCACATGGCCAACATATGACCACCTTCTTCTC
This sequence comes from Megaustenia siamemsis, assembly GCA_032433765.1. NCBI lineage: Eukaryota > Metazoa > Mollusca > Gastropoda > Stylommatophora > Ariophantidae > Megaustenia > Megaustenia siamemsis. The sequence goes on along the minus strand of JAVIAB010000047.1, from coordinate 97,007,086 downwards.
TTGTCTCTTCTCATCACATGGCCAACATATGACCACCTTCTTCTCTTGTTGTCTCTTCTCATCACATGGCCAACATATGACCACCTTCTTCTCTTGTCTCTTCTCATCACATGGCCAACATATGACCACCTTCTTCTCTTGTCTCTTCTCAACACATGGCCAACATGACCACCTTCTTCTCTTGTTGTCTCTTCTCATCACATGGCCAACATGACCACCTTCTTCTCTTGTCTCTTCTCATCACATGGCCAACATGACCACCTTCTTCTCTTGTTTCTTCTCATCACACATGACCACACATCTTCTCTTGTCTCTTCTCATCTCATGGCCAATATATGACCACCTTCTTCTCTTGTTGTCTCTTCTCATAACATGGCCAATATATGACCACCTTCTTCTCTTGTCTCTTCTCATCACATGACCAACATATGACCACCTTCTTCTCTTGTTGTCTCTTCTCATCACATGGCCAACATATGACCACCTTCTTCTCTTGTTGTCTCTTCTCATCACATGGCCAACATATGACCACCTTCTTCTCTTGTCTCTTCTCATCACATGGCCAACATATGACCACCTTCTTCTCTTGTCTCTTCTCATCACATGGCCAACATATGACCACCTTCTTCTCTTGTCTCTTCTCATCACATGGCCAACATATGACCACCTTCTTCTCTTGTCTCTTCTCATCACATGGCCAACATATGACCACCTTCTTCTCTTGTCTCTTCTCATCACATGGCCAACATATGACCACCTTCTTCTCTTTTTGTCTCTTCTCATCACATGGCCAACATATGACCACCTTCTTCTCTTGTCTCTTCTCATCACATGGCCAACATATGACCACCTTCTTCTCTTGTCTCTTCTCATCTCATGGCCAATATATGACCACCTTCTTCTCTTGTTGTCTCTTCTCATCACATGGCCAACATGACCACCTTCTTCTCTTGTTGTCTCTTCTCATCACATGGCCAACATATGACCACCTTCTTCTCTTGTTGTCTCTTCTCATCACATGGCCAATATATGATCACCACATCTTCTCTTGTCTCTTCTCATCTCATGGCCAATATATGACCACCTTCTTCTCTTGTTGTCTCTTCTCATAACATGGCCAATATATGACCACCTTCTTCTCTTGTCTCTTCTCATCTCATGGCCAATATATGACCACCTTCTTCTCTTATCTCTTCTCATCACATGACCAACATATGACCACCTTCTTCTCTTGTTGTCTCTTCTCATCACATGGCCAACATATGACCACCTTCTTCTCTTGTCTCTTCTCATCACATGGCCAACATATGACCACCTTCTTCTCTTGTCTCTTCTCATCACATGGCCAACATATGACCACCTTCTTCTCTTGTCTCTTCTCATCTCATGGCCAATATATGACCACCTTCTTCTCTTGTTTCTTCTCAACATATGACCAACATGACCACCTTCTTCTCTTGTTGTCTCTTCTCATCACATGGCCAACATGACCACCTTCTTCTCTTGTTGTCTCTTCTCATCACATGGCCAACATGACCACCTTCTTCTCTTGTTGTCTCTTCTCATCACATGGCCAATATATGATCACCACATCTTCTCTTGTCTCTTCTCATCTCATGGCCAATATATGACCACCTTCTTCTCTTGTTGTCTCTTCTCATAACATGGCCAATATATGACCACCTTCTTCTCTTGTCTCTTCTCATCACATGACCAACATATGACCACCTTCTTCTCTTGTTGTCTCTTCTCATCACATGGCCAACATATGACCACCTTCTTCTCTTGTTGTCTCTTCTCATCACATGGCCAACATATGACCACCTTCTTCTCTTGTCTCTTCTCATCACATGGCCAACATATGACCACCTTCTTCTCTTGTCTCTTCTCATCACATGGCCAACATATGACCACCTTCTTCTCTTGTCTCTTCTCATCTCATGGCCAATATATGACCACCTTCTTCTCTTGTATCTTCTCATCTCATGGCCAATATATGACCACCTTCTTCTCTTGTTTCTTCCCAACACATGACCACCTTCTTCTCTTGTCTCTTCTCATCTCATGGCCAATATATGACCACCTTCTTCTCTTATCTCTTCTCATCACATGACCAACATATGACCACCTTCTTCTCTTGTTGTCTCTTCTCATCACATGGCCAACATATGACCACCTTCTTCTCTTGTCTCTTCTCATCACATGACCAACATATGACCACCTTCTTCTCTTGTTGTCTCTTCTCATCACATGGCCAACATATGACCACCTTCTTCTCTTGTCTCTTCTCATCACATGGCCAACATATGACCACCTTCTTCTCTTGTCTCTTCTCATCACATGGCCAACATATGACCACCTTCTTCTCTTGTCTCTTCTCATCACATGGCCAACATATGACCACCTTCTTCTCTTGTCTCTTCTCATCACATGGCCAACATATGACCACCTTCTTCTCTTGTCTCTTCTCATCACATGGCCAACATATGACCACCTTCTTCTCTTGTCTCTTCTCATCACATGGCCAACATATGACCACCTTCTTCTCTTGTCTCTTCTCATCACATGGCCAACATATGACCACCTTCTTCTCTTGTCTCTTCTCATCACATCAACATATGACCACCTTCTTCTCTTGTCTCTTCTCATCTCATGGCCAATATATGACCACCTTCTTCTCTTGTCTCTTCTCATCACATGGCCAACATATGACCACCTTCTTCTCTTGTTGTCTCTTCTCATCACATGGCCAACATATGACCACCTTCTTCTCTTGTCTCTTCTCATCACATGGCCAACATATGACCACCACTTCTTCTCTTGTCTCTTCTCATCACATGGCCAACATATGACCACCTTCTTCTCTTGTTGTCTCTTCTCATCACATGGCCAACATATGACCACCTTCTTCTCTTGTTGTCTCTTCTCATCACATGGCCAACATATGACCACCTTCTTCTCTTGTCTCTTCTCATCACATGGCCAACATATGACCACCTTCTTCTCTTGTCTCTTCTCATCACATGGCCAACATATGACCACCTTCTTCTCTTGTCTCTTCTCATCACATGGCCAACATATGACCACCTTCTTCTCTTGTCTCTTCTCATCACATGGCCAACATATGACCACCTTCTTCTCTTGTCTCTTCTCATCACATGGCCAACATATGACCACCTTCTTCTCTTTTTGTCTCTTCTCATCACATGGCCAACATATGACCACCTTCTTCTCTTGTCTCTTCTCATCACATGGCCAACATATGACCACCTTCTTCTCTTTTTGTCTCTTCTCATCACATGGCCAACATATGACCACCTTCTTCTCTTGTCTCTTCTCATCACATGGCCAACATATGACCACCTTCTTCTCTTGTCTCTTCTCATCTCATGGCCAATATATGACCACCTTCTTCTCTTGTTGTCTCTTCTCATCACATGGCCAACATGACCACCTTCTTCTCTTGTTGTCTCTTCTCATCACATGGCCAACATATGACCACCTTCTTCTCTTGTTGTCTCTTCTCATCACATGGCCAACATATGATCACCACATCTTCTCTTGTCTCTTCTCATCTCATGGCCAATATATGACCACCTTCTTCTCTTGTTGTCTCTTCTCATAACATGGCCATATATGACCACCTTCTTCTCTTGTTGTCTCTTCTCATCACATGGCCAACATATGACCACCTTCTTCTCTTGTTGTCTCTTCTCATCACATGGCCAACATATGACCACACTTCTTCTCTTGTCTCTTCTCATCACATGGCCAACATATGACCACCTTCTTCTCTTGTTGTCTCTTCTCATCACATGGCCAACATATGACCACCTTCTTCTCTTGTCTCTTCTCATCTCATGGCCAATATATGACCACCTTCTTCTCTTGTCTCTTCTCATCACATGACCAACATATGACCACCTTCTTCTCTTGTTGTCTCTTCTCATCACATGGCCAACATGACCACCTTCTTCTCTTGTCTCTTCTCATCACATGGCCAACATATGACCACCTTCTTCTCTTGTTGTCTCTTCTCATCACATGGCCAACATATGACCACCTTCTTCTCTTGTCTCTTCTCATCTCATGGCCAATATATGACCACCTTCTTCTCTTGTCTCTTCTCATCACATGGCCAATATATGACCACCTTCTTCTCTTGTTGTCTCTTCTCATCACATGGCCAACATGACCACCTTCTTCTCTTGTTGTCTCTTCTCATCACATGGCCAACATATGACCACCTTCTTCTCTTGTTGTCTCTTCTCATCACATGGCCAACATATGACCACCTTCTTCTCTTGTCTCTTCTCATCACATGGCCAACATATGACCACCTTCTTCTCTTGTCTCTTCTCATCACATGGCCAACATATGACCACCTTCTTCTCTTGTCTCTTCTCATCACATGGCCAACATATGACCACCTTCTTCTCTTGTCTCTTCTCATCACATGGCCAACATATGACCACCTTCTTCTCTTGTCTCTTCTCATCACATGGCCAACATATGACCACCTTCTTCTCTTGTCTCTTCTCATCACATGGCCAACATATGACCACCTTCTTCTCTTGTCTCTTCTCATCACATGGCCAACATATGACCACCTTCTTCTCTTGTCTCTTCTCATCACATGGCCAATATATGACCACCTTCTTCTCTTGTCTCTTCTCATCACATGGCCAATATATGACCACCTTCTTCTCTTGTTTCTTCATCAACACATGACCACCTTCTTCTCTTGTCTCTTCTCATCACATGGCCAATATATGACCACCTTCTTCTCTTGTCTCTTCTCATCACATGGCCAACATATGACCACCTTCTTCTCTTGTTGTCTCTTCTCATCACATGGCCAACATATGACCACCTTCTTCTCTTGTCTCTTCTCATCACATGGCCAACATATGACCACCTTCTTCTCTTGTTGTCTCTTCTCATCACATGGCCAACATATGACCACCTTCTTCTCTTGTCTCTTCTCATCACATGGCCAACATATGACCACCTTCTTCTCTTGTCTCTTCTCATCACATGGCCAACATATGACCACCTTCTTCTCTTGTCTCTTCTCATCACATGGCCAACATATGACCACCTTCTTCTCTTGTCTCTTCTCATCACATGGCCAACATATGACCACCTTCTTCTCTTGTCTCTTCTCATCACATGGCCAACATATGACCACCTTCTTCTCTTGTCTCTTCTCATCACATGGCCAACATATGACCACCTTCTTCTCTTGTTGTCTCTTCTCATCACATGGCCAACATATGACCACCTTCTTCTCTTGTCTCTTCTCATCACATGGCCAACATATGACCACCTTCTTCTCTTGTCTCTTCTCATCTCATGGCCAATATGACCACCTTCTTCTCTTGTTGTCTCTTCTCATCTCATGGCCAATATATGACCACCTTCTTCTCTTGTTGTCTCTTCTCATCACATGGCCAACATGACCACCTTCTTCTCTTGTTGTCTCTTCTCATCACATGGCCAACATATGACCACCTTCTTCTCTTGTTGTCTCTTCTCATCACATGGCCAACATGACCACCTTCTTCTCTTGTTGTCTCTTCTCATCACATGGCCAACATATGACCACCTTCTTCTCTTGTTGTCTCTTCTCATCACATGGCCAATATATGACCACCTTCTTCTCTTGTCTCTTCTCATCACATGGCCAACATATGACCACCTTCTTCTCTTGTTGTCTCTTCTCATCACATGGCCAACATATGACCACCTTCTTCTCTTGTCTCTTCTCATCACATGGCCAACATATGACCACCTTCTTCTCTTGTTGTCTCTTCTCATCACATGGCCAACATATGACCACCTTCTTCTCTTGTCTCTTCTCATCACATGGCCAACATATGACCACCTTCTTCTCTTGTCTCTTCTCATCACATGGCCAACATATGACCACCTTCTTCTCTTGTCTCTTCTCATCACATGGCCAACATATGACCACCTTCTTCTCTTGTCTCTTCTCATCACATGGCCAACATATGACCACCTTCTTCTCTTGTCTCTTCTCATCACATGGCCAACATATGACCACCTTCTTCTCTTGTCTCTTCTCATCACATGGCCAACATATGACCACCTTCTTCTTTTGTCTCTTCTCATCACATGGCCAACATATGACCACCTTCTCTTTTTGTCTCTTCTCATCACATGGCCAACATATGACCACCTTCTTCTCTTGTCTCTTCTCATCACATGGCCAACATATGACCACCTTCTTCTCTTGTCTCTTCTCATCTCATGGCCAATATATGACCACCTTCTTCTCTTGTTGTCTCTTCTCATCACATGGCCAACATGACCACCTTCTTCTCTTGTTGTCTCTTCTCATCACATGGCCAACATATGACCACCTTCTTCTCTTGTTGTCTCTTCTCATCACATGGCCAATATATGATCACCACATCTTCTCTTGTCTCTTCTCATCTCATGGCCAATATATGACCACCTTCTCTCTTGTTGTCTCTTCTCATCACATGGCCAATATATGACCACCTTCTTCTCTTGTCTCTTCTCATCTCATGGCCAATATATGACCACCTTCTTCTCTTGTCTCTTCTCATCACATGGCCAACATATGACCACCTTCTTCTCTTGTTGTCTCTTCTCATCACATGGCCAACATATGACCACCTTCTTCTCTTGTCTCTTCTCATCACATGCCAACATATGACCACCTTCTTCTCTTGTTGTCTCTTCTCATCACATGGCCAACATATGACCACCTTCTTCTCTTGTCTCTTCTCATCACATGGCCAATATATGACCACCTTCTTCTCTTGTTTCTTCTCATCACATGGCCAACATATGACCACCTTCTTCTCTTGTTGTCTCTTCTCATCACATGGCCAACATGACCACCTTCTTCTCTTGTTGTCTCTTCTCATCACATGGCCAACATGACCACCTTCTTCTCTTGTTGTCTCTTCTCATCACATGGCCAAATATGATCACCACTTCTTCTCTTGTCTCTTCTCATCACATGGCCAATATATGACCACCTTCTTCTCTTGTTGTCTCTTCTCATCACATGGCCAACATATGACCACCTTCTTCTCTTGTCTCTTCTCATCACATGGCCAACATATGACCACCTTCTTCTCTTGTTGTCTCTTCTCATCACATGGCCAACATATGACCACCTTCTTCTCTTGTTGTCTCTTCTCATCACATGGCCAACATATGACCACCTTCTTCTCTTGTCTCTTCTCATCACATGGCCAACATATGACCACCTTCTTCTCTTTTTGTCTCTTCTCATCACATGGCCAACATATGACCACCTTCTTCTCTTGTCTCTTCTCATCACATGGCCAATATATGACCACCTTCTTCTCTTGTCTCTTCTCATCTCATGGCCAATATATGACCACCTTCTTCTCTTGTTTCTTCTCAACACATGACCACCTTCTTCTCTTGTCTCTTCTCATCTCATGGCCAATATATGACCACCTTCTTCTCTTGTCTCTTCTCATCACATGGCCAACATATGACCACCTTCTTCTCTTGTTGTCTCTTCTCATCACATGGCCAACATATGACCACCTTCTTCTCTTGTCTCTTCTCATCACATGACCAACATATGACCACCTTCTTCTCTTGTTGTCTCTTCTCATCACATGGCCAACATATGACCACCTTCTTCTCTTGTCTCTTCTCATCACATGGCCAACATATGACCACCTTCTTCTCTTGTCTCTTCTCATCACATGGCCAACATATGACCACCTTCTTCTCTTGTCTCTTCTCATCACATGGCCAACATATGACCACCTTCTTCTCTTGTCTCTTCTCATCACATGGCCAACATATGACCACCTTCTTCTCTTGTCTCTTCTCATCACATGGCCAACATATGACCACCTTCTTCTCTTGTCTCTTCTCATCACATGGCCAACATATGACCACCTTCTTCTCTTTTGTCTCTTCTCATCACATGGCCAACATATGACCACCTTCTTCTCTTGTCTCTTCTCATCACATGGCCAACATATGACCACCTTCTTCTCTTGTCTCTTCTCATCACATGGCCAACATATGACCACCTTCTTCTCTTGTTGTCTCTTCTCATCACATGGCCAACATATGACCACCTTCTTCTCTTGTTGTCTCTTCTCATCACATGGCCAACATGACCACCTTCTTCTCTTGTTGTCTCTTCTCATCACATGGCCAATATATGACCACCTTCTTCTCTTGTTGTCTCTTCTCATCACATGGCCAACATATGACCACCTTCTTCTCTTGTTGTCTCTTCTCATCACATGGCCAATATATGACCACCTTCTTCTCTTGTTGTCTCTTCTCATCACATGGCCAATATATGACCACCTTCTTCTCTTGTCTCTTCTCATCACATGGCCAACATATGACCACCTTCTTCTCTTGTTGTCTCTTCTCATCACATGGCCAACATATGACCACCTTCTTCTCTTGTCTCTTCTCATCACATGGCCAACATATGACCACCTTCTTCTCTTGTTGTCTCTTCTCATCACATGGCCAACATATGACCACCTTCTTCTCTTGTCTCTTCTCATCACATGGCCAACATATGACCACCTTCTTCTCTTGTCTCTTCTCATCACATGGCCAACATATGACCACCTTCTTCTCTTGTCTCTTCTCATCACATGGCCAACATATGACCACCTTCTTCTCTTGTTTCTTCTCATCACATGGCCAACATGACCACCTTCTTCTCTTGTTGTCTCTTCTCATCACATGGCCAACATGACCACCTTCTTCTCTTGTTGTCTCTTCTCATCACATGGCCAACATGACCACCTTCTTCTCTTGTTGTCTCTTCTCATCACATGGCCAATATATGATCACCACATCTTCTCTTGTCTCTTCTCATCTCATGGCCAATATATGACCACCTTCTTCTCTTGTTGTCTCTTCTCATCACATGGCCAATATATGACCACCTTCTTCTCTTGTCTCTTCTCATCACATGCCAACATATGACCACCTTCTTCTCTTGTTGTCTCTTCTCATCACATGGCCAACATATGACCACCTTCTTCTCTTGTTGTCTCTTCTCATCACATGGCCAACATATGACCACCTTCTTCTCTTGTCTCTTCTCATCACATGGCCAACATATGACCACCTTCTTCTCTTGTCTCTTCTCATCACATGGCCAACATATGACCACCTTCTTCTCTTGTCTCTTCTCATCACATGGCCAACATATGACCACCTTCTTCTCTTGTCTCTTCTCATCACATGGCCAACATATGACCACCTTCTTCTCTTGTCTCTTCTCATCACATGGCCAACATATGACCACCTTCTTCTCTTGTCTCTTCTCATCACATGGCCAACATATGACCACCTTCTTCTCTTGTCTCTTCTCATCACATGGCCAATATATGACCACCTTCTTCTCTTGTTTCTTCTCATCACATGGCCAACATGACCACCTTCTTCTCTTGTTGTCTCTTCTCATCACATGGCCAACATGACCACCTTCTTCTCTTGTTGTCTCTTCTCATCACATGGCCAACATGACCACCTTCTTCTCTTGTTGTCTCTTCTCATCACATGGCCAATATATGATCACCACTTCTTCTCTTGTCTCTTCTCATCTCATGGCCAATATATGACCACCTTCTTCTCTTGTTGTCTCTTCTCATCACATGGCCAATATATGACCACCTTCTTCTCTTGTCTCTTCTCATCTCATGGCCAATATATGACCACCTTCTTCTCTTGTCTCTTCTCATCACATGACCAACATATGACCACCTTCTTCTCTTGTTGTCTCTTCTCATCACATGGCCAACATATGACCACCTTCTTCTCTTGTCTCTTCTCATCACATGGCCAACATATGACCACCTTCTTCTCTTGTTGTCTCTTCTCATCACATGGCCAATATATGACCACCTTCTTCTCTTGTCTCTTCTCATCACATGGCCAATATATGACCACCTTCTTCTCTTGTTGTCTCTTCTCATCACATGGCCAACATATGACCACCTTCTTCTCTTGTTGTCTCTTCTCATCACATGGCCAACATATGACCACCTTCTTCTCTTGTCTCTTCTCATCACATGGCCAACATATGACCACCTTCTTCTCTTGTTGTCTCTTCTCATCACATGGCCAACATATGACCACCTTCTTCTCTTGTTGTCTCTTCTCATCACATGGCCAACATATGACCACCTTCTTCTCTTGTCTCTTCTCATCACATGGCCAACATATGACCACCTTCTTCTCTTGTCTCTTCTCATCACATGGCCAACATATGACCACCTTCTTCTCTTGTCTCTTCTCATCACATGGCCAACATATGACCACCTTCTTCTCTTGTCTCTTCTCATCACATGGCCAACATATGACCACCTTCTTCTCTTTTTGTCTCTTCTCATCACATGGCCAACATATGACCACCTTCTTCTCTTGTCTCTTCTCATCACATGGCCAACATATGACCACCTTCTTCTCTTGTCTCTTCTCATCACATGGCCAATATATGACCACCTTCTTCTCTTGTTGTCTCTTCTCATCACATGGCCAACATGACCACCTTCTTCTCTTGTTGTCTCTTCTCATCACATGGCCAACATATGACCACCTTCTTCTCTTGTTGTCTCTTCTCATCACATGGCCAATATATGATCACCACATCTTCTCTTGTCTCTTCTCATCTCATGGCCAATATATGACCACCTTCTTCTCTTGTTGTCTCTTCTCATCACATGGCCAACATATGACCACCTTCTTCTCTTGTCTCTTCTCATCTCATGGCCAATATATGACCACCTTCTTCTCTTATCTCTTCTCATCACATGGACCAACATATGACCACCTTCTTCTCTTGTTGTCTCTTCTCATCACATGGCCAACATATGACCACCTTCTTCTCTTGTCTCTTCTCATCACATGACCAACATATGACCACCTTCTTCTCTTGTCTCTTCTCATCACATGGCCAACATATGACCACCTTCTTCTCTTGTCTCTTCTCATCACATGGCCAACATATGACCACCTTCTTCTCTTGTCTCTTCTCATCACATGGCCAACATATGACCACCTTCTTCTCTTGTCTCTTCTCATCACATGGCCAATATATGACCACCTTCTTCTCTTGTTTCTTCTCATCACATGACCAACATGACCACCTTCTTCTCTTGTTGTCTCTTCTCATCACATGGCCAACATGACCACCTTCTTCTCTTGTTGTCTCTTCTCATCACATGGCCAACATATGATCACCACTTCTTCTCTTGTCTCTTCTCATCACATGGCCAACATATGACCACCTTCTTCTCTTGTCTCTTCTCATCACATGGCCAACATATGACCACCTTCTTCTCTTGTTGTCTCTTCTCATCACATGGCCAACATGACCACCTTCTTCTCTTGTTGTCTCTTCTCATCACATGGCCAACATATGACCACCTTCTTCTCTTGTTGTCTCTTCTCATCACATGGCCAACATGACCACCTTCTTCTCTTGTTGTCTCTTCTCATCACATGGCCAATATATGACCACCACTTCTTCTCTTGTCTCTTCTCATCACATGGCCAACATATGACCACCTTCTTCTCTTGTTGTCTCTTCTCATCACATGGCCATATATGATCACCACTTCTTCTCTTGTCTCTTCTCATAACATGGCCAACATATGACCACCTTCTTCTCTTGTTGTCTCTTCTCATCACATGGCCAATATGATCACCACTTCTTCTCTTGTCTCTTCTCATCACATGGCCAACATATGACCACCTTCTTCTCTTGTTGTCTCTTCTCATCACATGGCCAACATATGACCACTTCTTCTCTTTTGTCTCTTCTCATCACATGGCCAACATATGACCACCTTCTTCTCTTGTTGTCTCTTCTCATCACATGGCCAACATATGACCACCTTCTTCTCTTTTGTCTCTTCTCATCACATGGCCAACATATGACCACCTTCTTCTCTTGTCTCTTCTCATCACATGGCCAACATATGACCACCTTCTTCTCTTGTCTCTTCTCATCACATGGCCAATATATGACCACCTTCTTCTCTTGTTGTCTCTTCTCATCACATGGCCAACATGACCACCTTCTTCTCTTGTTGTCTCTTCTCATCACATGGCCAACATATGACCACCTTCTTCTCTTGTTGTCTCTTCTCATCACATGGCCAACATATGACCACCTTCTTCTCTTGTCTCTTCTCATCTCATGGCCAATATATGACCACCTTCTTCTCTTGTTGTCTCTTCTCATCACATGGCCAATATATGACCACCTTCTTCTCTTGTCTCTTCTCATCACATGGCCAATATATGACCACCTTCTTCTCTTGTCTCTTCTCATCACATGGCCAACATATGACCACCTTCTTCTCTTGTTGTCTCTTCTCATCACATGGCCAACATATGACCACCTTCTTCTCTTGTCTCTTCTCATCACATGACCAACATATGACCACCTTCTTCTCTTGTTGTCTCTTCTCATCACATGGCCAACATATGACCACCTTCTTCTCTTGTCTCTTCTCATCACATGGCCAACATATGACCACCTTCTTCTCTTGTCTCTTCTCATCACATGGCCAACATATGACCACCTTCTTCTCTTGTCTCTTCTCATCACATGGCCAACATATGACCACCTTCTTCTCTTGTCTCTTCTCATCACATGGCCAACATATGACCACCTTCTTCTCTTGTTTCTTCTCATCACATGGCCAACATGACCACCTTCTTCTCTTGTTGTCTCTTCTCATCACATGGCCAACATGACCACCTTCTTCTCTTGTTGTCTCTTCTCATCACATGGCCAACATGACCACCTTCTTCTCTTGTTGTCTCTTCTCATCACATGGCCAATATATGATCACCACTTCTTCTCTTGTCTCTTCTCATCTCATGGCCAATATATGACCACCTTCTTCTCTTGTTGTCTCTTCTCATAACATGGCCAATATATGACCACCTTCTTCTCTTGTTGTCTCTTCTCATCACATGGCCAACATATGACCACCTTCTTCTCTTGTTGTCTCTTCTCATCACATGGCCAACATATGACCACCTTCTTCTCTTGTCTCTTCTCATCACATGGCCAACATATGACCACCTTCTTCTCTTGTCTCTTCTCATCACATGGCCAACATATGACCACCTTCTTCTCTTGTCTCTTCTCATCACATGGCCAACATATGACCACCTTCTTCTCTTGTCTCTTCTCATCACATGGCCAACATATGACCACCTTCTTCTCTTTTTGTCTCTTCTCATCACATGGCCAACATATGACCACCTTCTTCTCTTGTTGTCTCTTCTCATCACATGGCCAACATATGACCACCTTCTTCTCTTTTTGTCTCTTCTCATCACATGGCCAACATATGACCACCTTCTTCTCTTGTCTCTTCTCATCACATGGCCAACATATGACCACCTTCTTCTCTTGTCTCTTCTCATCACATGGCCAATATATGACCACCTTCTTCTCTTGTTGTCTCTTCTCATCACATGGCCAACATGACCACCTTCTTCTCTTGTTGTCTCTTCTCATCACATGGCCAACATATGACCACCTTCTTCTCTTGTTGTCTCTTCTCATCACATGGCCAACATATGATCACCACTTCTTCTCTTGTCTCTTCTCATCTCATGGCCAATATATGACCACCTTCTTCTCTTGTTGTCTCTTCTCATAACATGGCCAATATATGACCACCTTCTTCTCTTGTCTCTTCTCATCACATGGCCAACATATGACCACCTTCTTCTCTTGTCTCTTCTCATCACATGGCCAACATATGACCACCTTCTTCTCTTGTTGTCTCTTCTCATCACATGGCCAACATATGACCACCTTCTTCTCTTGTCTCTTCTCATCACATGGCCAACATATGACCACCTTCTTCTCTTGTTGTCTCTTCTCATCACATGGCCAATATATGACCACCTTCTTCTCTTGTCTCTTCTCATCACATGGCCAACATATGACCACCTTCTTCTCTTGTCTCTTCTCATCACATGGCCAACATATGACCACCTTCTTCTCTTGTCTCTTCTCATCACATGGCCAACATATGACCACCTTCTTCTCTTGTCTCTTCTCATCACATGGCCAATATATGACCACCTTCTTCTCTTGTCTCTTCTCATCACATGGCCAACATGACCACCTTCTTCTCTTGTTGTCTCTTCTCATCACATGGCCAACATGACCACCTTCTTCTCTTGTTGTCTCTTCTCATCACATGGCCAACATGACCACCTTCTTCTCTTGTTGTCTCTTCTCATCACATGGCCAATATATGATCACCACATCTTCTCTTGTCTCTTCTCATCACATGGCCAATATATGACCACCTTCTTCTCTTGTTGTCTCTTCTCATCACATGGCCAATATATGACCACCTTCTTCTCTTGTCTCTTCTCATCACATGGCCAACATATGACCACCTTCTTCTCTTGTTGTCTCTTCTCATCACATGGCCAACATATGACCACCTTCTTCTCTTGTTGTCTCTTCTCATCACATGGCCAACATATGACCACCTTCTTCTCTTGTCTCTTCTCATCACATGGCCAACATATGACCACCTTCTCTCTCTTGTCTCTTCTCATCACATGGCCAACATATGACCACCTTCTTCTCTTGTCTCTTCTCATCACATGGCCAACATATGACCACCTTCTTCTCTTGTCTCTTCTCATCACATGGCCAACATATGACCACCTTCTTCTCTTTTGTCTCTTCTCATCACATGGCCAACATATGACCACCTTCTTCTCTTGTCTCTTCTCATCACATGGCCAACATATGACCACCTTCTTCTCTTGTCTCTTCTCATCACATGGCCAATATATGACCACCTTCTTCTCTTGTTGTCTCTTCTCATCACATGGCCAACATGACCACCTTCTTCTCTTGTTGTCTCTTCTCATCACATGGCCAACATATGACCACCTTCTTCTCTTGTCTCTTCTCATCACATGGCCAACATATGACCACCTTCTTCTCTTGTTGTCTCTTCTCATCACATGGCCAACATATGACCACCTTCTTCTCTTGTCTCTTCTCATCACATGGCCAATATATGACCACCTTCTTCTCTTGTCTCTTCTCATCACATGGCCAACATATGACCACCTTCTTCTCTTGTTGTCTCTTCTCATCACATGGCCAACATATGACCACCTTCTTCTCTTGTCTCTTCTCATCACATGGCCAACATATGACCACCTTCTTCTCTTGTCTCTTCTCATCACATGGCCAACATATGACCACCTTCTTCTCTTGTCTCTTCTCATCACATGGCCAACATATGACCACCTTCTTCTCTTGTCTCTTCTCATCACATGGCCAACATATGACCACCTTCTTCTCTTGTCTCTTCTCATCACATGGCCAACATATGACCACCTTCTTCTCTTGTTGTCTCTTCTCATCACATGGCCAACATATGACCACCTTCTTCTCTTGTTGTCTCTTCTCATCACATGGCCAACATATGACCACCTTCTTCTCTTGTCTCTTCTCATCACATGGCCAACATATGACCACCTTCTTCTCTTGTCTCTTCTCATCACATGGCCAACATATGACCACCTTCTTCTCTTGTTGTCTCTTCTCATCACATGGCCAATATATGACCACCTTCTTCTCTTGTCTCTTCTCATCACATGGCCAACATATGACCACCTTCTTCTCTTGTTGTCTCTTCTCATCACATGGCCAACATATGACCACCTTCTTCTCTTGTTGTCTCTTCTCATCACATGGCCAACATATGACCACCTTCTTCTCTTGTCTCTTCTCATCACATGGCCAACATATGACCACCTTCTTCTCTTGTCTCTTCTCATCACATGGCCAACATATGACCACCTTCTTCTCTTGTCTCTTCTCATCACATGGCCAACATATGACCACCTTCTTCTCTTGTCTCTTCTCATCACATGGCCAACATATGACCACCTTCTTCTCTTTTTGTCTCTTCTCATCACATGGCCAACATATGACCACCTTCTTCTCTTGTCTCTTCTCATCACATGGCCAACATATGACCACCTTCTTCTCTTGTCTCTTCTCATCTCATGGCCAATATATGACCACCTTCTTCTCTTGTTGTCTCTTCTCATCACATGGCCAACATGACCACCTTCTTCTCTTGTTGTCTCTTCTCATCACATGGCCAACATATGACCACCTTCTTCTCTTGTTGTCTCTTCTCATCACATGGCCAACATATGACCACCACTTCTTCTCTTGTCTCTTCTCATCTCATGGCCAATATATGACCACCTTCTTCTCTTGTTGTCTCTTCTCATCACATGGCCAATATATGACCACCTTCTTCTCTTGTCTCTTCTCATCACATGGCCAATATATGACCACCTTCTTCTCTTGTCTCTTCTCATCACATGGCCAACATATGACCACCTTCTTCTCTTGTTGTCTCTTCTCATCACATGGCCAACATATGACCACCTTCTTCTCTTGTCTCTTCTCATCACATGGCCAACATATGACCACCTTCTTCTCTTGTTGTCTCTTCTCATCACATGGCCAACATATGACCACCTTCTTCTCTTGTCTCTTCTCATCACATGGCCAACATATGACCACCTTCTTCTCTTGTCTCTTCTCATCACATGGCCAACATATGACCACCTTCTTCTCTTGTCTCTTCTCATCACATGGCCAACATATGACCACCTTCTTCTCTTGTCTCTTCTCATCACATGGCCAACATATGACCACCTTCTTCTCTTGTTCTTCTCATCACATGGCCAACATGACCACCTTCTTCTCTTGTTGTCTCTTCTCATCACATGGCCAACATGACCACCTTCTTCTCTTGTTGTCTCTTCTCATCACATGGCCAACATGACCACCTTCTTCTCTTGTTGTCTCTTCTCATCACATGGCCAAATATGATCACCACTTCTTCTCTTGTCTCTTCTCATCTCATGGCCAATATATGACCACCTTCTTCTCTTGTTGTCTCTTCTCATCACATGGCCAATATATGACCACCTTCTTCTCTTGTCTCTTCTCATCACATGACCAACATATGACCACCTTCTTCTCTTGTTGTCTCTTCTCATCACATGGCCAACATATGACCACCTTCTTCTCTTGTTGTCTCTTCTCATCACATGGCCAACATATGACCACCTTCTTCTCTTGTCTCTTCTCATCACATGGCCAACATATGACCACCTTCTTCTCTTGTCTCTTCTCATCACATGGCCAACATATGACCACCTTCTTCTCTTGTCTCTTCTCATCACATGGCCAACATATGACCACCTTCTTCTCTTGTCTCTTCTCATCACATGGCCAACATATGACCACCTTCTTCTCTTTTTGTCTCTTCTCATCACATGGCCAACATATGACCACCTTCTTCTCTTGTCTCTTCTCATCACATGGCCAACATATGACCACCTTCTTCTCTTGTCTCTTCTCATCTCATGGCCAATATATGACCACCTTCTTCTCTTGTTGTCTCTTCTCATCACATGGCCAACATGACCACCTTCTTCTCTTGTTGTCTCTTCTCATCACATGGCCAACATGACCACCTTCTTCTCTTGTTGTCTCTTCTCATCACATGGCCAACATATGACCACCTTCTTCTCTTGTTGTCTCTTCTCATCACATGGCCAATATATGATCACCACATCTTCTCTTGTCTCTTCTCATCTCATGGCCAATATATGACCACCTTCTTCTCTTGTCTCTTCTCATCACATGGCCAACATATGACCACCTTCTTCTCTTGTTGTCTCTTCTCATCACATGGCCAACATATGACCACCTTCTTCTCTTGTCTCTTCTCATCACATGGCCAACATATGACCACCTTCTTCTCTTGTCTCTTCTCATCACATGGCCAACATATGACCACCTTCTTCTCTTGTCTCTTCTCATCACATGGCCAACATATGACCACCTTCTTCTCTTGTCTCTTCTCATCACATGGCCAACATATGACCACCTTCTTCTCTTGTCTCTTCTCATCACATGGCCAACATATGACCACCTTCTTCTCTTGTTGTCTCTTCTCATCACATGGCCAACATATGACCACCTTCTTCTCTTTTTGTCTCTTCTCATCACATGGCCAACATATGACCACCTTCTTCTCTTGTCTCTTCTCATCACATGGCCAACATATGACCACCTTCTTCTCTTGTCTCTTCTCATCACATGGCCAACATATGACCACCTTCTTCTCTTGTTGTCTCTTCTCATCACATGGCCAATATATGACCACCTTCTTCTCTTGTCTCTTCTCATCACATGGCCAACATATGACCACCTTCTTCTCTTGTTGTCTCTTCTCATCACATGGCCAACATATGACCACCTTCTTCTCTTGTTGTCTCTTCTCATCACATGGCCAACATATGACCACCTTCTTCTCTTGTCTCTTCTCATCACATGGCCAACATATGACCACCTTCTTCTCTTGTCTCTTCTCATCACATGGCCAACATATGACCACCTTCTTCTCTTGTCTCTTCTCATCACATGGCCAACATATGACCACCTTCTTCTCTTGTCTCTTCTCATCACATGGCCAACATATGACCACCTTCTTCTCTTTTTGTCTCTTCTCATCACATGGCCAACATATGACCACCTTCTTCTCTTGTCTCTTCTCATCACATGGCCAACATATGACCACCTTCTTCTCTTGTCTCTTCTCATCACATGGCCAACATATGACCACCTTCTTCTCTTGTTGTCTCTTCTCATCACATGGCCAACATGACCACCTTCTTCTCTTGTTGTCTCTTCTCATCACATGGCCAACATGACCACCTTCTTCTCTTGTTGTCTCTTCTCATCACATGGCCAACATATGACCACCTTCTTCTCTTGTTGTCTCTTCTCATCACATGGCCAACATATGATCACCACTTCTTCTCTTGTCTCTTCTCATCTCATGGCCAACATATGACCACCTTCTTCTCTTGTCTCTTCTCATCACATGGCCAACATATGACCACCTTCTTCTCTTGTTGTCTCTTCTCATCACATGGCCAACATATGACCACCTTCTTCTCTTGTCTCTTCTCATCACATGGCCAACATATGACCACCTTCTTCTCTTGTCTCTTCTCATCACATGGCCAACATATGACCACCTTCTTCTCTTGTCTCTTCTCATCACATGGCCAACATATGACCACCTTCTTCTCTTGTCTCTTCTCATCACATGGCCAACATATGACCACCTTCTTCTCTTGTCTCTTCTCATCACATGGCCAACATATGACCACCTTCTTCTCTTGTTGTCTCTTCTCATCACATGGCCAACATATGACCACCTTCTTCTCTTTTTGTCTCTTCTCATCACATGGCCAACATATGACCACCTTCTTCTCTTGTCTCTTCTCATCACATGGCCAACATATGACCACCTTCTTCTCTTGTCTCTTCTCATCTCATGGCCAATATATGACCACCTTCTTCTCTTGTCTCTTCTCATCACATGGCCAACATGACCACCTTCTTCTCTTGTTGTCTCTTCTCATCACATGGCCAACATGACCACCTTCTTCTCTTGTTGTCTCTTCTCATCACATGGCCAACATATGACCACCTTCTTCTCTTTTTGTCTCTTCTCATCACATGGCCAACATGACCACCTTCTTCTCTTGTTGTCTCTTCTCATCACATGGCCAACATGACCACCTTCTTCTCTTGTTGTCTCTTCTCATCACATGGCCAACATATGACCACCTTCTTCTCTTGTCTCTTCTCATCACATGGCCAACATATGACCACCTTCTTCTCTTGTTGTCTCTTCTCATCACATGGCCAACATATGACCACCTTCTTCTCTTGTTGTCTCTTCTCATCACATGGCCAACATATGACCACCTTCTTCTCTTGTCTCTTCTCATCACATGGCCAACATATGACCACCTTCTTCTCTTGTTGTCTCTTCTCATCACATGGCCAACATATGACCACCTTCTTCTCTTGTTGTCTCTTCTCATCACATGGCCAACATATGACCACCTTCTTCTCTTGTCTCTTCTCATCACATGGCCAACATATGACCACCTTCTTCTCTTGTCTCTTCTCATCACATGGCCAACATATGACCACCTTCTTCTCTTGTCTCTTCTCATCACATGGCCAACATATGACCACCTTTCTCTTGTCTCTTCTCATCACATGGCCAACATATGACCACCTTCTTCTCTTGTCTCTTCTCATCACATGGCCAACATATGACCACCTTCTTCTCTTGTTTCTTTCTCACACATGACCACCTTCTTCTCTTGTTGTCTCTTCTCATCACATGGCCAAATATGACCACTTCTTCTCTTGTCTCTTCTCATCACATGGCCAACATATGACCACCTTCTTCTCTTGTTGTCTCTTCTCATCACATGGCCAACATATGACCACCTTCTTCTCTTGTCTCTTCTCATCACATGGCCAACATATGACCACCTTCTTCTCTTGTCTCTTCTCATCACATGGCCAACATATGACCACCTTCTTCTCTTGTTGTCTCTTCTCATCACATGGCCAACATATGACCACCTTCTTCTCTTGTCTCTTCTCATCACATGGCCAACATATGACCACCTTCTTCTCTTGTCTCTTCTCATCACATGGCCAACATATGACCACCTTCTTCTCTTGTCTCTTCTCATCACATGGCCAACATATGACCACCTTCTTCTCTTGTCTCTTCTCATCACATGGCCAACATATGACCACCTTCTTCTCTTGTCTCTTCTCATCACATGGCCAACATATGACCACCTTCTTCTCTTGTCTCTTCTCATCACATGGCCAACATATGACCACCTTCTTCTCTTGTTTCTTCTCATCACATGGCCAACATATGACCACCTTCTTCTCTTGTCTCTTCTCATCACATGGCCAACATATGACCACCTTCTTCTCTTGTTGTCTCTTCTCATCACATGGCCAACATATGACCACCTTCTTCTCTTGTTGTCTCTTCTCATCACATGGCCAACATATGACCACCTTCTTCTCTTGTCTCTTCTCATCACATGGCCACATATGACCACCTTCTTCTCTTGTCTCTTCTCATCACATGGCCAACATATGACCACCTTCTTCTCTTGTTTCTTCTCATCACATGGCCAACATGACCACCTTCTTCTCTTGTTGTCTCTTCTCATCACATGGCCAACATGACCACCTTCTTCTCTTGTTGTCTCTTCTCATCACATGGCCAACATATGACCACCTTCTTCTCTTTTTGTCTCTTCTCATCACATGGCCAACATGACCACCTTCTTCTCTTGTTGTCTCTTCTCATCACATGGCCAACATATGACCACCTTCTTCTCTTGTTGTCTCTTCTCATCACATGGCCAACATATGATCACCACT
Source organism: Megaustenia siamemsis (assembly GCA_032433765.1). Lineage (NCBI taxonomy): Eukaryota > Metazoa > Mollusca > Gastropoda > Stylommatophora > Ariophantidae > Megaustenia > Megaustenia siamemsis. The sequence goes on along the minus strand of JAVIAB010000047.1, from coordinate 96,985,677 downwards.
TCTTCTCTTGTCTCTTCTCATCACATGGCCAACATATGACCACCTTCTTCTCTTGTTGTCTCTTCTCATCACATGGCCAATATATGACCACCTTCTTCTCTTGTTGTCTCTTCTCATCACATGGCCAACATATGACCACCTTCTTCTCTTGTCTCTTCTCATCACATGGCCAACATATGACCACCTTCTTCTCTTGTTGTCTCTTCTCATCACATGGCCAACATATGACCACCTTCTTCTCTTGTTGTCTCTTCTCATCACATGGCCAACATATGACCACCTTCTTCTCTTGTTGTCTCTTCTCATCACATGGCCAACATATGACCACCTTCTTCTCTTGTCTCTTCTCATCACATGGCCAACATATGACCACCTTCTTCTCTTGTCTCTTCTCATCACATGGCCAATATATGACCACCTTCTTCTCTTGTCTCTTCTCATCACATGGCCAACATGACCACCTTCTTCTCTTGTTGTCTCTTCTCATCACATGGCCAACATGACCACCTTCTTCTCTTGTTGTCTCTTCTCATCACATGGCCAACATATGACCACCTTCTTCTCTTGTTGTCTCTTCTCATCACATGGCCAACATATGACCACCTTCTTCTCTTGTCTCTTCTCATCACATGGCCAACATATGACCACCTTCTTCTCTTGTTGTCTCTTCTCATCACATGGCCACATATGACCACCTTCTTCTCTTGTTGTCTCTTCTCATCACATGGCCAACATATGACCACCTTCTTCTCTTGTTGTCTCTTCTCATCACATGGCCAACATATGACCACCTTCTTCTCTTGTTGTCTCTTCTCATCACATGGCCAACATATGACCACCTTCTTCTCTTGTCTCTTCTCATCACATGGCCAACATATGACCACCTTCTTCTCTTGTCTCTTCTCATCACATGGCCAACATATGACCACCTTCTTCTCTTGTCTCTTCTCATCACATGGCCAACATATGACCACCTTCTTCTCTTGTCTCTTCTCATCACATGGCCAACATATGACCACCTTCTTCTCTTGTCTCTTCTCATCACATGGCCAACATATGACCACCTTCTTCTCTTGTCTCTTCTCATCACATGGCCAACATGACCACCTTCTTCTCTTGTTGTCTCTTCTCATCACATGGCCAACATATGACCACCTTCTTCTCTTGTTGTCTCTTCTCATCACATGGCCAACATATGACCACCACATCTTCTCTTGTCTCTTCTCATCACATGGCCAACATATGACCACCTTCTTCTCTTGTCTCTTCTCATCACATGGCCAATATATGACCACCTTCTTCTCTTGTTGTCTCTTCTCATCACATGGCCAACATATGACCACCTTCTTCTCTTGTTGTCTCTTCTCATCACATGGCCAACATATGACCACCACTTCTTCTCTTGTCTCTTCTCATCACATGGCCAACATATGACCACCTTCTTCTCTTGTTGTCTCTTCTCATCACATGGCCAACATATGACCACCTTCTTCTCTTGTCTCTTCTCATCTCATGGCCAACATATGACCACCTTCTTCTCTTGTCTCTTCTCATCACATGGCCAACATATGACCACCTTCTTCTCTTGTTGTCTCTTCTCATCACATGGCCAACATATGACCACCTTCTTCTCTTGTCTCTTCTCATCACATGGCCAACATATGACCACCTTCTTCTCTTGTTGTCTCTTCTCATCACATGGCCAACATATGACCACCTTCTTCTCTTGTCTCTTCTCATCACATGGCCAACATATGACCACCTTCTCTCTTGTCTCTTCTCATCACATGGCCAACATATGACCACCTTCTTCTCTTGTCTCTTCTCATCACATGGCCAACATATGACCACCTTCTTCTCTTGTCTCTTCTCATCACATGGCCAACATATGACCACCTTCTTCTCTTGTTTCTTCTCATCACATGGCCAACATGACCACCTTCTTCTCTTGTTGTCTCTTCTCATCACATGGCCAACATGACCACCTTCTTCTCTTGTTGTCTCTTCTCATCACATGGCCAACATGACCACCTTCTTCTCTTGTTGTCTCTTCTCATCACATGGCCAACATATGACCACCACTTCTTCTCTTGTCTCTTCTCATCACATGGCCAATATATGACCACCTTCTTCTCTTGTTGTCTCTTCTCATCACATGGCCAATATATGACCACCTTCTTCTCTTGTCTCTTCTCATCACATGGCCAACATATGACCACCTTCTTCTCTTGTTGTCTCTTCTCATCACATGGCCAACATATGACCACCTTCTTCTCTTGTTGTCTCTTCTCATCACATGGCCAACATATGACCACCTTCTTCTCTTGTCTCTTCTCATCACATGGCCAACATATGACCACCTTCTTCTCTTGTCTCTTCTCATCACATGGCCAACATATGACCACCTTCTTCTCTTGTCTCTTCTCATCACATGGCCAACATATGACCACCACTTCTTCTCTTGTCTCTTCTCATCACATGGCCAACATATGACCACCTTCTTCTCTTGTCTCTTCTCATCACATGGCCAACATATGACCACCTTCTTCTCTTGTTGTCTCTTCTCATCACATGGCCAACATATGACCACCTTCTTCTCTTGTCTCTTCTCATCACATGGCCAACATATGACCACCTTCTTCTCTTGTCTCTTCTCATCACATGGCCAACATATGACCACCTTCTTCTCTTGTCTCTTCTCATCACATGGCCAACATATGACCACCTTCTTCTCTTGTCTCTTCTCATCACATGGCCAACATATGACCACCTTCTTCTCTTGTCTCTTCTCATCACATGGCCAACATATGACCACCTTCTTCTCTTGTTGTCTCTTCTCATCACATGGCCAACATATGACCACCTTCTTCTCTTGTTGTCTCTTCTCATCACATGGCCAACATATGACCACCTTCTTCTCTTGTCTCTTCTCATCACATGGCCAACATATGACCACCTTCTTCTCTTGTCTCTTCTCATCACATGGCCAACATATGACCACCTTCTTCTCTTGTTGTCTCTTCTCATCACATGGCCAACATATGACCACCTTCTTCTCTTGTCTCTTCTCATCACATGGCCAACATATGACCACCTTCTTCTCTTGTTGTCTCTTCTCATCACATGGCCAACATATGACCACCTTCTTCTCTTGTTGTCTCTTCTCATCACATGGCCAACATATGACCACCTTCTTCTCTTGTTGTCTCTTCTCATCACATGGCCAACATATGATCACCACTTCTTCTCTTGTCTCTTCTCATCACATGGCCAACATATGACCACCTTCTTCTCTTGTCTCTTCTCATCACATGGCCAACATATGACCACCTTCTTCTCTTGTTGTCTCTTCTCATCACATGGCCAACATATGACCACCTTCTTCTCTTGTTGTCTCTTCTCATCACATGGCCAACATATGACCACCTTCTTCTCTTGTTGTCTCTTCTCATCACATGGCCAACATATGACCACACTTCTTCTCTTGTCTCTTCTCATCACATGGCCAACATATGACCACCTTCTTCTCTTGTCTCTTCTCATCACATGGCCAACATATGACCACCTTCTTCTCTTGTTGTCTCTTCTCATCACATGGCCAACATATGACCACCTTCTTCTCTTGTCTCTTCTCATCACATGGCCAACATATGACCACCTTCTTCTCTTGTCTCTTCTCATCACATGGCCAACATATGACCACCTTCTTCTCTTGTCTCTTCTCATCACATGGCCAACATATGACCACCTTCTTCTCTTGTCTCTTCTCATCACATGGCCAACATATGACCACCTTCTTCTCTTGTCTCTTCTCATCACATGGCCAACATATGACCACCTTCTTCTCTTGTTGTCTCTTCTCATCACATGGCCAACATATGACCACCTTCTTCTCTTGTTGTCTCTTCTCATCACATGGCCAACATATGACCACCTTCTTCTCTTGTCTCTTCTCATCACATGGCCAACATATGACCACCTTCTTCTCTTGTCTCTTCTCATCACATGGCCAACATATGACCACCTTCTTCTCTTGTTGTCTCTTCTCATCACATGGCCAAATATGACCACCTTCTTCTCTTGTCTCTTCTCATCACATGGCCAACATATGACCACCTTCTTCTCTTGTTGTCTCTTCTCATCACATGGCCAACATATGACCACCTTCTTCTCTTGTTGTCTCTTCTCATCACATGGCCAACATATGACCACCTTCTTCTCTTGTCTCTTCTCATCACATGGCCAACATATGACCACCTTCTTCTCTTGTCTCTTCTCATCACATGGCCAACATATGACCACCTTCTTCTCTTGTCTCTTCTCATCACATGGCCAACATATGACCACCTTCTTCTCTTGTCTCTTCTCATCACATGGCCAACATATGACCACCTTCTTCTCTTGTTGTCTCTTCTCATCACATGGCCAACATATGACCACCTTCTTCTCTTGTCTCTTCTCATCACATGGCCAACATATGACCACCTTCTTCTCTTGTTGTCTCTTCTCATCACATGGCCAACATATGACCACCTTCTTCTCTTGTTGTCTCTTCTCATCACATGGCCAACATATGACCACCTTCTTCTCTTGTCTCTTCTCATCACATGGCCAACATATGACCACCTTCTTCTCTTGTCTCTTCTCATCACATGGCCAACATATGACCACCTTCTTCTCTTGTCTCTTCTCATCACATGGCCAACATATGACCACCTTCTTCTCTTGTCTCTTCTCATCACATGGCCAACATATGACCACCTTCTTCTCTTTTTGTCTCTTCTCATCACATGGCCAACATATGACCACCTTCTTCTCTTGTCTCTTCTCATCACATGGCCAACATATGACCACCTTCTTCTCTTGTCTCTTCTCATCACATGGCCAACATATGACCACCTTCTTCTCTTGTTGTCTCTTCTCATCACATGGCCAACATGACCACCTTCTTCTCTTGTTGTCTCTTCTCATCACATGGCCAACATGACCACCTTCTTCTCTTGTTGTCTCTTCTCATCACATGGCCAACATATGACCACCTTCTTCTCTTGTTGTCTCTTCTCATCACATGGCCAATATATGACCACCCTTCTTCTCTTGTTGTCTCTTCTCATCACATGGCCAATATATGACCACCTTCTTCTCTTGTCTCTTCTCATCACATGGCCAACATATGACCACCTTCTTCTCTTGTTGTCTCTTCTCATCACATGGCCAACATATGACCACCTTCTTCTCTTGTCTCTTCTCATCACATGGCCAACATATGACCACCTTCTTCTCTTGTCTCTTCTCATCACATGGCCAACATATGACCACCTTCTTCTCTTGTCTCTTCTCATCACATGGCCAACATATGACCACCTTCTTCTCTTGTCTCTTCTCATCACATGGCCAACATATGACCACCTTCTTCTCTTGTCTCTTCTCATCACATGGCCAACATATGACCACCTTCTTCTCTTGTTGTCTCTTCTCATCACATGGCCAACATATGACCACCTTCTTCTCTTGTTGTCTCTTCTCATCACATGGCCAACATATGACCACCTTCTTCTCTTGTCTCTTCTCATCACATGGCCAACATATGACCACCTTCTTCTCTTGTCTCTTCTCATCACATGGCCAATATATGACCACCTTCTTCTCTTGTTGTCTCTTCTCATCACATGGCCAACATATGACCACCTTCTTCTCTTGTCTCTTCTCATCACATGGCCAACATATGACCACCTTCTTCTCTTGTTGTCTCTTCTCATCACATGGCCAACATATGACCACCTTCTTCTCTTGTTGTCTCTTCTCATCACATGGCCAACATATGACCACCTTCTTCTCTTGTCTCTTCTCATCACATGGCCAACATATGACCACCTTCTTCTCTTGTCTCTTCTCATCACATGGCCAACATATGACCACCTTCTTCTCTTGTCTCTTCTCATCACATGGCCAACATATGACCACCTTCTTCTCTTGTCTCTTCTCATCACATGGCCAACATATGACCACCTTCTTCTCTTTTTGTCTCTTCTCATCACATGGCCAACATATGACCACCTTCTTCTCTTGTCTCTTCTCATCACATGGCCAACATATGACCACCTTCTTCTCTTGTCTCTTCTCATCACATGGCCAACATATGACCACCTTCTTCTCTTGTTGTCTCTTCTCATCACATGGCCAACATGACCACCTTCTTCTCTTGTTGTCTCTTCTCATCACATGGCCAACATGACCACCTTCTTCTCTTGTTGTCTCTTCTCATCACATGGCCAACATATGACCACCTTCTTCTCTTGTTGTCTCTTCTCATCACATGGCCAACATATGACCACCACATCTTCTCTTGTCTCTTCTCATCACATGGCCAATATATGACCACCTTCTTCTCTTGTCTCTTCTCATCACATGGCCAACATATGACCACCTTCTTCTCTTGTTGTCTCTTCTCATCACATGGCCAACATATGACCACCTTCTTCTCTTGTCTCTTCTCATCACATGGCCAACATATGACCACCTTCTTCTCTTGTCTCTTCTCATCACATGGCCAACATATGACCACCTTCTTCTCTTGTCTCTTCTCATCACATGGCCAACATATGACCACCTTCTTCTCTTGTCTCTTCTCATCACATGGCCAACATATGACCACCTTCTTCTCTTGTCTCTTCTCATCACATGGCCAACATATGACCACCTTCTTCTCTTGTTGTCTCTTCTCATCACATGGCCAACATATGACCACCTTCTTCTCTTTTTGTCTCTTCTCATCACATGGCCAACATATGACCACCTTCTTCTCTTGTCTCTTCTCATCACATGGCCAACATATGACCACCTTCTTCTCTTGTCTCTTCTCATCACATGGCCAATATATGACCACCTTCTTCTCTTGTTTCTTCTCATCACATGGCCAACATGACCACCTTCTTCTCTTGTTGTCTCTTCTCATCACATGGCCAACATGACCACCTTCTTCTCTTGTTGTCTCTTCTCATCACATGGCCAACATATGACCACCTTCTTCTCTTTTTGTCTCTTCTCATCACATGGCCAACATGACCACCTTCTTCTCTTGTTGTCTCTTCTCATCACATGGCCAACATATGACCACCTTCTTCTCTTGTTGTCTCTTCTCATCACATGGCCAATATATGATCACCACTTCTTCTCTTGTCTCTTCTCATCACATGGCCAATATATGACCACCTTCTTCTCTTGTTGTCTCTTCTCATCACATGGCCAACATATGACCACCTTCTTCTCTTGTTGTCTCTTCTCATCACATGGCCAACATATGACCACCTTCTTCTCTTGTCTCTTCTCATCACATGGCCAACATATGACCACCTTCTTCTCTTGTTGTCTCTTCTCATCACATGGCCAACATATGACCACCTTCTTCTCTTGTTGTCTCTTCTCATCACATGGCCAACATATGACCACCTTCTTCTCTTGTCTCTTCTCATCACATGGCCAACATATGACCACCTTCTTCTCTTGTCTCTTCTCATCACATGGCCAACATATGACCACCTTCTTCTCTTGTCTCTTCTCATCACATGGCCAACATATGACCACCTTCTCTTGTCTCTTCTCATCACATGGCCAACATATGACCACCTTCTTCTCTTGTCTCTTCTCATCACATGGCCAACATATGACCACCTTCTTCTCTTGTTTCTCATCAACACATGACCACCTTCTTCTCTTGTTGTCTCTTCTCATCACATGGCCAACATGACCACCTTCTTCTCTTGTTGTCTCTTCTCATCACATGGCCAACATATGACCACCTTCTTCTCTTGTTGTCTCTTCTCATCACATGGCCAACATATGACCACCTTCTTCTCTTTTGTCTCTTCTCATCACATGGCCAACATATGACCACCTTCTTCTCTTGTTGTCTCTTCTCATCACATGGCCAACATATGACCACCTTCTTCTCTTGTTGTCTCTTCTCATCACATGGCCAACATGACCACCTTCTTCTCTTGTTGTCTCTTCTCATCACATGGCCAACATATGACCACCTTCTTCTCTTGTCTCTTCTCATCACATGGCCAACATGACCACCTTCTTCTCTTGTTGTCTCTTCTCATCACATGGCCAACATGACCACCTTCTTCTCTTGTTGTCTCTTCTCATCACATGGCCAACATATGACCACCTTCTTCTCTTGTTGTCTCTTCTCATCACATGGCCAACATATGACCACCTTCTTCTCTTTTGTCTCTTCTCATCACATGGCCAACATATGACCACCTTCTTCTCTTGTTGTCTCTTCTCATCACATGGCCAACATATGACCACCTTCTTCTCTTGTTGTCTCTTCTCATCACATGGCCAACATGACCACCTTCTTCTCTTGTTGTCTCTTCTCATCACATGGCCAACATATGACCACCTTCTTCTCTTGTCTCTTCTCATCACATGGCCAACATGACCACCTTCTTCTCTTGTTGTCTCTTCTCATCACATGGCCAACATGACCACCTTCTTCTCTTGTTGTCTCTTCTCATCACATGGCCAACATATGACCACCTTCTTCTCTTGTTGTCTCTTCTCATCACATGGCCAACATATGACCACCACTCTTCTCTTGTCTCTTCTCATCACATGGCCAACATATGACCACCTTCTTCTCTTGTTGTCTCTTCTCATCACATGGCCAACATATGACCACCTTCTTCTCTTGTCTCTTCTCATCACATGGCCAACATATGACCACCTTCTTCTCTTGTTGTCTCTTCTCATCACATGGCCAACATATGACCACCTTCTTCTCTTTTGTCTCTTCTCATCACATGGCCAACATATGACCACCTTCTTCTCTTGTTGTCTCTTCTCATCACATGGCCAACATATGACCACCTTCTTCTCTTGTCTCTTCTCATCACATGGCCAACATATGACCACCTTCTTCTCTTGTCTCTTCTCATCACATGGCCAACATATGACCACCTTCTTCTCTTGTTGTCTCTTCTCATCACATGGCCAACATGACCACCTTCTTCTCTTGTCTCTTCTCATCACATGGCCAAATATGACCACCTTCTTCTCTTGTTGTCTCTTCTCATCACATGGCCAACATGACCACCTTCTTCTCTTGTTGTCTCTTCTCATCACATGGCCAACATATGACCACCACTTCTTCTCTTGTCTCTTCTCATCACATGGCCAACATATGACCACCTTCTTCTCTTGTTGTCTCTTCTCATCACATGGCCAACATATGACCACCTTCTTCTCTTGTCTCTTCTCATCACATGGCCAACATATGACCACCTTCTTCTCTTGTCTCTTCTCATCACATGGCCAACATATGACCACCTTCTTCTCTTGTCTCTTCTCATCACATGGCCAACATATGACCACCTTCTTCTCTTGTTGTCTCTTCTCATCACATGGCCAACATATGACCACCTTCTTCTCTTGTCTCTTCTCATCACATGGCCAACATATGACCACCTTCTTCTCTTGTCTCTTCTCATCACATGACCAACATATGACCACCTTCTTCTCTTGTTGTCTCTTCTCATCACATGGCCAACATATGACCACCTTCTTCTCTTGTTGTCTCTTCTCATCACATGGCCAACATATGACCACCACATCTTCTCTTGTCTCTTCTCATCACATGGCCAACATATGACCACCTTCTTCTCTTGTTGTCTCTTCTCATCACATGGCCAACATATGACCACCTTCTTCTCTTGTCTCTTCTCATCACATGGCCAACATATGACCAACTTCTTCTCTTGTGTGCTCTTCTCATCACATGGCCAACATATGACCACCTTCTTCTCTTGTTGTCTCTTCTCATCACATGGCCAACATATGACCACCTTCTTCTCTTGTCTCTTCTCATCACATGGCCAACATATGACCACCTTCTTCTCTTGTCTCTTCTCATCACATGGCCAATATATGACCACCTTCTTCTCTTGTTGTCTCTTCTCATCACATGGCCAACATGACCACCTTCTTCTCTTGTTGTCTCTTCTCATCACATGGCCAACATATGACCACCTTCTTCTCTTGTTGTCTCTTCTCATCACATGGCCAACATATGACCACCTTCTTCTCTTGTCTCTTCTCATCACATGGCCAACATATGACCACCTTCTTCTCTTGTTGTCTCTTCTCATCACATGGCCAACATATGACCACCTTCTTCTCTTGTCTCTTCTCATCACATGGCCAACATATGACCACCTTCTTCTCTTGTCTCTTCTCATCACATGGCCAACATATGACCACCTTCTTCTCTTGTTGTCTCTTCTCATCACATGGCCAACATATGACCACCTTCTTCTCTTGTCTCTTCTCATCACATGGCCAACATATGACCACCTTCTTCTCTTGTCTCTTCTCATCACATGGCCAACATATGACCACCTTCTTCTCTTGTTGTCTCTTCTCATCACATGGCCAACATATGACCACCTTCTTCTCTTGTCTCTTCTCATCACATGGCCAACATATGACCACCTTCTTCTCTTGTTGTCTCTTCTCATCACATGGCCAACATATGACCACCTTCTTCTCTTGTCTCTTCTCATCACATGGCCAACATATGACCACCTTCTTCTCTTGTCTCTTCTCATCACATGGCCAACATATGACCACCTTCTTCTCTTGTCTCTTCTCATCACATGGCCAACATATGACCACCTTCTTCTCTTGTCTCTTCTCATCACATGGCCAATATATGACCACCTTCTTCTCTTGTTTCTTCTCATCACATGGCCAACATGACCACCTTCTTCTCTTGTTGTCTCTTCTCATCACATGGCCAACATGACCACCTTCTTCTCTTGTTGTCTCTTCTCATCACATGGCCAACATATGACCACCTTCTTCTCTTGTCTCTTCTCATCACATGGCCAACATATGACCACCTTCTTCTCTTGTTGTCTCTTCTCATCACATGGCCATATATGACCACCTTCTTCTCTTGTCTCTTCTCATCACATGGCCAACATATGACCACCTTCTTCTCTTGTCTCTTCTCATCACATGGCCAACATATGACCACCTTCTTCTCTTGTCTCTTCTCATCACATGGCCAACATATGACCACCTTCTTCTCTTTTTGTCTCTTCTCATCACATGGCCAACATATGACCACCTTCTTCTCTTGTTGTCTCTTCTCATCACATGGCCAACATATGACCACCTTCTTCTCTTTTGTCTCTTCTCATCACATGGCCAACATATGACCACCTTCTTCTCTTGTCTCTTCTCATCACATGGCCAACATATGACCACCTTCTTCTCTTGTCTCTTCTCATCACATGGCCAACATATGACCACCTTCTTCTCTTGTTGTCTCTTCTCATCACATGGCCAACATGACCACCTTCTTCTCTTGTTGTCTCTTCTCATCACATGGCCAACATATGACCACTTCTTCTCTTGTTGTCTCTTCTCATCACATGGCCAACATATGACCACCACTCTTCTCTTGTCTCTTCTCATCACATGGCCAACATATGACCACCTTCTTCTCTTGTTGTCTCTTCTCATCACATGGCCAATATATGACCACCTTCTTCTCTTGTCTCTTCTCATCACATGGCCAACATATGACCACCTTCTTCTCTTGTCTCTTCTCATCACATGACCAACATATGACCACCTTCTTCTCTTGTTGTCTCTTCTCATCACATGGCCAACATATGACCACCTTCTTCTCTTGTCTCTTCTCATCACATGGCCAACATATGACCACCTTCTTCTCTTGTTGTCTCTTCTCATCACATGGCCAACATATGACCACCTTCTTCTCTTGTCTCTTCTCATCACATGGCCAACATATGACCACCTTCTTCTCTTGTCTCTTCTCATCACATGGCCAACATATGACCACCTTCTTCTCTTGTCTCTTCTCATCACATGGCCAACATATGACCACCTTCTTCTCTTGTCTCTTCTCATCTCATGGCCAACATATGACCACCTTCTTCTCTTGTTTCTTCTCATCACATGGCCAACATGACCACCTTCTTCTCTTGTTGTCTCTTCTCATCACATGGCCAACATATGACCACCTTCTTCTCTTGTTGTCTCTTCTCATCACATGGCCAACATGACCACCTTCTTCTCTTGTTGTCTCTTCTCATCACATGGCCAATATATGACCACATCTTCTCTTGTCTCTTCTCATCACATGGCCAACATATGACCACCTTCTTCTCTTGTTGTCTCTTCTCATCACATGGCCAATATATGACCACCTTCTTCTCTTGTCTCTTCTCATCACATGGCCAACATATGACCACCTTCTTCTCTTGTTGTCTCTTCTCATCACATGGCCAACATATGACCACCTTCTTCTCTTGTTGTCTCTTCTCATCACATGGCCAACATATGACCACCTTCTTCTCTTGTCTCTTCTCATCACATGGCCAACATATGACCACCTTCTTCTCTTGTCTCTTCTCATCACATGGCCAACATATGACCACCTTCTTCTCTTGTCTCTTCTCATCACATGGCCAACATATGACCACCTTCTTCTCTTGTCTCTTCTCATCACATGGCCAACATATGACCACCTTCTTCTCTTTTTGTCTCTTCTCATCACATGGCCAACATATGACCACCTTCTTCTCTTGTCTCTTCTCATCACATGGCCAACATATGACCACCTTCTTCTCTTGTCTCTTCTCATCACATGGCCAATATATGACCACCTTCTTCTCTTGTTGTCTCTTCTCATCACATGGCCAACATGACCACCTTCTTCTCTTGTTGTCTCTTCTCATCACATGGCCAACATATGACCACCTTCTTCTCTTGTTGTCTCTTCTCATCACATGGCCAACATATGATCACCACTTCTTCTCTTGTCTCTTCTCATCACATGGCCAACATATGACCACCTTCTTCTCTTGTCTCTTCTCATCACATGGCCAACATATGACCACCTTCTTCTCTTGTCTCTTCTCATCACATGACCAACATATGACCACCTTCTTCTCTTGTTGTCTCTTCTCATCACATGGCCAACATATGACCACCTTCTTCTCTTGTCTCTTCTCATCACATGGCCAACATATGACCACCTTCTTCTCTTGTCTCTTCTCATCACATGGCCAACATATGACCACCTTCTTCTCTTGTCTCTTCTCATCACATGGCCAACATATGACCACCTTCTTCTCTTGTCTCTTCTCATCACATGGCCAACATATGACCACCTTTTCTCTTTGTCTCTTCTCATCACATGGCCAACATATGACCACCTTCTTCTCTTGTCTCTTCTCATCACATGGCCAATATATGACCACCTTCTTCTCTTGTTTCTTCTCAACACATGACCACCTTCTTCTCTTGTTGTCTCTTCTCATCACATGGCCAACATGACCACCTTCTTCTCTTGTTGTCTCTTCTCATCACATGGCCAACATATGACCACCTTCTTCTCTTGTTGTCTCTTCTCATCACATGGCCAACATATGACCACCTTCTTCTCTTTTTGTCTCTTCTCATCACATGGCCAACATATGACCACCTTCTTCTCTTGTTGTCTCTTCTCATCACATGGCCAACATATGACCACCTTCTTCTCTTGTTGTCTCTTCTCATCACATGGCCAACATGACCACCTTCTTCTCTTGTTGTCTCTTCTCATCACATGGCCAACATATGACCACCTTCTTCTCTTGTCTCTTCTCATCACATGGCCAACATGACCACCTTCTTCTCTTGTTGTCTCTTCTCATCACATGGCCAACATGACCACCTTCTTCTCTTGTTGTCTCTTCTCATCACATGGCCAACATATGACCACCTTCTTCTCTTGTTGTCTCTTCTCATCACATGGCCAACATATGACCACCTTCTTCTCTTGTCTCTTCTCATCACATGGCCAACATATGACCACCTTCTTCTCTTGTTGTCTCTTCTCATCACATGGCCAACATATGACCACCACTTCTTCTCTTGTCTCTTCTCATCACATGGCCAACATATGACCACCTTCTTCTCTTGTTGTCTCTTCTCATCACATGGCCAACATATGACCACCTTCTTCTCTTGTTGTCTCTTCTCATCACATGGCCAACATATGACCACCTTCTTCTCTTGTTGTCTCTTCTCATCACATGGCCAACATATGACCACCTTCTTCTCTTGTCTCTTCTCATCACATGGCCAACATATGACCACCTTCTTCTCTTGTCTCTTCTCATCACATGGCCAACATATGACCACCTTCTTCTCTTGTCTCTTCTCATCACATGGCCAACATATGACCACCTTCTTCTCTTGTCTCTTCTCATCACATGGCCAACATATGACCACCTTCTTCTCTTGTCTCTTCTCATCACATGGCCAACATATGACCACCTTCTTCTCTTTTTGTCTCTTCTCATCACATGGCCAACATATGACCACCTTCTTCTCTTGTCTCTTCTCATCACATGGCCAACATATGACCACCTTCTTCTCTTGTCTCTTCTCATCACATGGCCAACATATGACCACCTTCTTCTCTTGTTGTCTCTTCTCATCACATGGCCAACATGACCACCTTCTTCTCTTGTTGTCTCTTCTCATCACATGGCCAACATATGACCACCTTCTTCTCTTGTTGTCTCTTCTCATCACATGGCCAACATATGACCACCACTTCTTCTCTTGTCTCTTCTCATCACATGGCCAACATATGACCACCTTCTTCTCTTGTCTCTTCTCATCACATGGCCAACATATGACCACCTTCTTCTCTTGTCTCTTCTCATCACATGGCCAACATATGACCACCTTCTTCTCTTGTTGTCTCTTCTCATCACATGGCCAACATATGACCACCTTCTTCTCTTGTCTCTTCTCATCACATGGCCAACATATGACCACCTTCTTCTCTTGTCTCTTCTCATCACATGGCCAACATATGACCACCTTCTTCTCTTGTCTCTTCTCATCACATGGCCAACATATGACCACCTTCTTCTCTTGTCTCTTCTCATCACATGGCCAACATATGACCACCTTCTCTTGTCTCTTCTCATCACATGGCCAACATATGACCACCTTCTTCTCTTGTCTCTTCTCATCACATGGCCAATATATGACCACCTTCTTCTCTTGTTTCTTCTCAACACACATGACCACCTTCTTCTCTTGTTGTCTCTTCTCATCACATGGCCAACATGACCACCTTCTTCTCTTGTTGTCTCTTCTCATCACATGGCCAACATATGACCACCTTCTTCTCTTGTTGTCTCTTCTCATCACATGGCCAACATATGACCACCTTCTTCTCTTTTTGTCTCTTCTCATCACATGGCCAACATATGACCACCTTCTCTCTGTTGTCTCTTCTCATCACATGGCCAACATATGACCACCTTCTTCTCTTGTTGTCTCTTCTCATCACATGGCCAACATGACCACCTTCTTCTCTTGTTGTCTCTTCTCATCACATGGCCAACATATGACCACCTTCTTCTCTTGTCTCTTCTCATCACATGGCAACATGACCACCTTCTTCTCTTGTTGTCTCTTCTCATCACATGGCCAACATGACCACCTTCTTCTCTTGTTGTCTCTTCTCATCACATGGCCAACATATGACCACCTTCTTCTCTTGTTGTCTCTTCTCATCACATGGCCAACATATGACACCACATCTTCTCTTGTCTCTTCTCATCACATGGCCAACATATGACCACCTTCTTCTCTTGTTGTCTCTTCTCATCACATGGCCAACATATGACCACTTCTTCTCTTGTCTCTTCTCATCACATGGCCAACATATGACCACCTTCTTCTCTTGTTGTCTCTTCTCATCACATGGCCAACATATGACCACCTTCTTCTCTTTTGTCTCTTCTCATCACATGGCCAACATATGACCACCTTCTTCTCTTGTTGTCTCTTCTCATCACATGGCCAACATATGACCACCTTCTTCTCTTTTTGTCTCTTCTCATCACATGGCCAACATATGACCACCTTCTTCTCTTGTCTCTTCTCATCACATGGCCAACATATGACCACCTTCTTCTCTTGTCTCTTCTCATCACATGGCCAACATATGACCACCTTCTTCTCTTGTTGTCTCTTCTCATCACATGGCCAACATGACCACCTTCTTCTCTTGTTGTCTCTTCTCATCACATGGCCAACATATGACCACCTTCTTCTCTTGTTGTCTCTTCTCATCACATGGCCAACATATGATCACCACATCTTCTCTTGTCTCTTCTCATCACATGGCCAATATATGACCACCTTCTTCTCTTGTTGTCTCTTCTCATCACATGGCCAACATATGACCACCTTCTTCTCTTGTCTCTTCTCATCTCATGGCCAACATATGACCACCTTCTTCTCTTGTCTCTTCTCATCACATGACCAACATATGACCACCTTCTTCTCTTGTTGTCTCTTCTCATCACATGGCCAACATATGACCACCTTCTTCTCTTGTCTCTTCTCATCACATGGCCAACATATGACCACCTTCTTCTCTTGTTGTCTCTTCTCATCACATGGCCAACATATGACCACCTTCTTCTCTTGTTGTCTCTTCTCATCACATGGCCAACATATGACCACCTTCTTCTCTTGTCTCTTCTCATCACATGGCCAACATATGACCACCTTCTTCTCTTGTCTCTTCTCATCACATGGCCAACATATGACCACCTTCTTCTCTTGTCTCTTCTCATCACATGGCCAATATATGACCACCTTCTTCTCTTGTTTCTTCTCATCACATGGCCAACATGACCACCTTCTTCTCTTGTTGTCTCTTCTCATCACATGGCCAACATGACCACCTTCTTCTCTTGTTGTCTCTTCTCATCACATGGCCAACATGACCACCTTCTTCTCTTGTTGTCTCTTCTCATCACATGGCCAATATATGACCACCACATCTTCTCTTGTCTCTTCTCATCACATGGCCAATATATGACCACCTTCTTCTCTTGTTGTCTCTTCTCATCACATGGCCAATATATGACCACCTTCTTCTCTTGTCTCTTCTCATCACATGGCCAACATATGACCACCTTCTTCTCTTGTTGTCTCTTCTCATCACATGGCCAACATATGACCACCTTCTTCTCTTGTTGTCTCTTCTCATCACATGGCCAACATATGACCACCTTCTTCTCTTGTCTCTTCTCATCACATGGCCAACATATGACCACCTTCTTCTCTTGTCTCTTCTCATCACATGGCCAACATATGACCACCTTCTTCTCTTGTCTCTTCTCATCACATGGCCAACATATGACCACCTTCTTCTCTTGTCTCTTCTCATCACATGGCCAACATATGACCACCTTCTTCTCTTGTCTCTTCTCATCACATGGCCAACATATGACCACCTTCTTCTCTTTTTGTCTCTTCTCATCACATGGCCAACATATGACCACCTTCTTCTCTTGTCTCTTCTCATCACATGGCCAACATATGACCACCTTCTTCTCTTGTCTCTTCTCATCACATGGCCAACATATGACCACCTTCTTCTCTTGTTGTCTCTTCTCATCACATGGCCAACATGACCACCTTCTTCTCTTGTTGTCTCTTCTCATCACATGGCCAACATATGACCACCTTCTTCTCTTGTTGTCTCTTCTCATCACATGGCCAATATATGACCACATCTTCTCTTGTCTCTTCTCATCACATGGCCAATATATGACCACCTTCTTCTCTTGTTGTCTCTTCTCATCACATGGCCAACATATGACCACCTTCTTCTCTTGTCTCTTCTCATCACATGGCCAACATATGACCACCTTCTTCTCTTGTCTCTTCTCATCACATGGCCAACATATGACCACCTTCTTCTCTTGTTGTCTCTTCTCATCACATGGCCAACATATGACCACCTTCTTCTCTTGTCTCTTCTCATCACATGGCCAACATATGACCACCTTCTTCTCTTGTCTCTTCTCATCACATGGCCAACATATGACCACCTTCTTCTCTTGTCTCTTCTCATCACATGGCCAACATATGACCACCTTCTTCTCTTGTTTCTTCTCATCACATGACCAACATGACCACCTTCTTCTCTTGTTGTCTCTTCTCATCACATGGCCAACATGACCACCTTCTTCTCTTGTTGTCTCTTCTCATCACATGGCCAACATGACCACCTTCTTCTCTTGTTGTCTCTTCTCATCACATGGCCAACATATGACCACCTTCTTCTCTTGTCTCTTCTCATCACATGGCCAAATATGACCACCTTCTTCTCTTGTTGTCTCTTCTCATCACATGGCCAACATATGACCACCTTCTTCTCTTGTTGTCTCTTCTCATCACATGGCCAACATATGACCACCTTCTTCTCTTGTCTCTTCTCATCACATGGCCAACATATGACCACCTTCTTCTCTTGTCTCTTCTCATCACATGGCCAACATATGACCACCTTCTTCTCTTGTCTCTTCTCATCACATGGCCAACATATGACCACCTTCTTCTCTTGTCTCTTCTCATCACATGGCCAACATATGACCACCTTCTTCTCTTGTTGTCTCTTCTCATCACATGGCCAACATATGACCACCTTCTTCTCTTTTGTCTCTTCTCATCACATGGCCAACATATGACCACCTTCTTCTCTTGTCTCTTCTCATCACATGGCCAACATATGACCACCTTCTTCTCTTGTCTCTTCTCATCTCACATGGCCAATATATGACCACCTTCTTCTCTTGTTTCTTCTCATCACATGGCCAACATGACCACCTTCTTCTCTTGTTGTCTCTTCTCATCACATGGCCAACATGACCACCTTCTTCTCTTGTTGTCTCTTCTCATCACATGGCCAACATGACCACCTTCTTCTCTTGTTGTCTCTTCTCATCACATGGCCAACATATGATCACCACATCTTCTCTTGTCTCTTCTCATCACATGGCCAATATATGACCACCTTCTTCTCTTGTTGTCTCTTCTCATCACATGGCCAATATATGACCACCTTCTTCTCTTGTCTCTTCTCATCACATGGCCAATATATGACCACCTTCTTCTCTTGTCTCTTCTCATCACATGGCCAACATATGACCACCTTCTTCTCTTGTTGTCTCTTCTCATCACATGGCCAACATATGACCACCTTCTTCTCTTGTCTCTTCTCATCACATGGCCAACATATGACCACCTTCTTCTCTTGTCTCTTCTCATCACATGGCCAACATATGACCACCTTCTTCTCTTGTCTCTTCTCATCACATGGCCAACATATGACCACCTTCTTCTCTTGTCTCTTCTCATCACATGGCCAACATATGACCACCTTCTTCTCTTGTCTCTTCTCATCACATGGCCAACATATGACCACCTTCTTCTCTTGTCTCTTCTCATCACATGGCCAACATATGACCACCTTCTTCTCTTGTCTCTTCTCATCACATGGCCAACATGACCACCTTCTTCTCTTGTTGTCTCTTCTCATCACATGGCCAACATGACCACCTTCTTCTCTTGTTGTCTCTTCTCATCACATGGCCAACATATGACCACCTTCTTCTCTTGTCTCTTCTCATCACATGGCCAACATATGACCACCTTCTTCTCTTGTTGTCTCTTCTCATCACATGGCCAATATATGACCACCTTCTTCTCTTGTTGTCTCTTCTCATCACATGGCCAACATATGACCACCTTCTTCTCTTGTCTCTTCTCATCACATGGCCAACATATGACCACCTTCTTCTCTTGTTGTCTCTTCTCATCACATGGCCAACATATGACCACCTTCTTCTCTTGTTGTCTCTTCTCATCACATGGCCAACATATGACCACCTTCTTCTCTTGTCTCTTCTCATCACATGGCCAACATATGACCACCTTCTTCTCTTGTCTCTTCTCATCACATGGCCAACATATGACCACCTTCTTCTCTTGTCTCTTCTCATCACATGGCCAACATATGACCACCTTCTTCTCTTGTCTCTTCTCATCACATGGCCAACATATGACCACCTTCTTCTCTTGTTGTCTCTTCTCATCACATGGCCAACATATGACCACCTTCTTCTCTTGTCTCTTCTCATCACATGGCCAACATATGACCACCTTCTTCTCTTGTCTCTTCTCATCACATGGCCAATATATGACCACCTTCTTCTCTTGTCTCTTCTCATCACATGGCCAACATGACCACCTTCTTCTCTTGTTGTCTCTTCTCATCACATGGCCAACATATGACCACCTTCTTCTCTTGTCTCTTCTCATCACATGGCCAACATATGACCACCTTCTTCTCTTGTCTCTTCTCATCACATGGCCAATATATGACCACCTTCTTCTCTTGTTGTCTCTTCTCATCACATGGCCAACATGACCACCTTCTTCTCTTGTTGTCTCTTCTCATCACATGGCCAACATATGACCACCTTCTTCTCTTGTTGTCTCTTCTCATCACATGGCCAACATATGATCACCACATCTTCTCTTGTCTCTTCTCATCACATGGCCAACATATGACCACCTTCTTCTCTTGTTGTCTCTTCTCATCACATGGCCAACATATGACCACCTTCTTCTCTTGTCTCTTCTCATCACATGGCCAACATATGACCACCTTCTTCTCTTGTCTCTTCTCATCACATGGCCAACATATGACCACCTTCTTCTCTTGTTGTCTCTTCTCATCACATGGCCAACATATGACCACCTTCTTCTCTTGTCTCTTCTCATCACATGGCCAACATATGACCACCTTCTTCTCTTGTTGTCTCTTCTCATCACATGGCCAACATATGACCACCTTCTTCTCTTGTCTCTTCTCATCACATGGCCAACATATGACCACCTTCTTCTCTTGTCTCTTCTCATCACATGGCCAACATATGACCACCTTCTTCTCTTGTCTCTTCTCATCACATGGCCAACATATGACCACCTTCTTCTCTTGTCTCTTCTCATCACATGGCCAACATATGACCACCTTCTTCTCTTGTTTCTTCTCATCACATGGCCAACATGACCACCTTCTTCTCTTGTTGTCTCTTCTCATCACATGGCCAACATGACCACCTTCTTCTCTTGTTGTCTCTTCTCATCACATGGCCAACATGACCACCTTCTTCTCTTGTTGTCTCTTCTCATCACATGGCCAACATATGACACCACTCTTCTCTTGTCTCTTCTCATCACATGGCCAACATATGACCACCTTCTTCTCTTGTTGTCTCTTCTCATCACATGGCCAACATATGACCACCTTCTTCTCTTGTCTCTTCTCATCACATGGCCAACATATGACCACCTTCTTCTCTTGTTGTCTCTTCTCATCACATGGCCAACATATGACCACCTTCTTCTCTTGTTGTCTCTTCTCATCACATGGCCAACATATGACCACCTTCTTCTCTTGTTGTCTCTTCTCATCACATGGCCAACATGACCACCTTCTTCTCTTGTTGTCTCTTCTCATCACATGGCCAACATGACCACCTTCTTCTCTTGTTGTCTCTTCTCATCACATGGCCAACATATGACCACCTTCTTCTCTTGTCTCTTCTCATCTCATGGCCAACATATGACCACCTTCTTCTCTTGTTGTCTCTTCTCATCACATGGCCAACATATGACCACCTTCTTCTCTTGTTGTCTCTTCTCATCACATGGCCAACATGACCACCTTCTTCTCTTGTTGTCTCTTCTCATCACATGGCCAACATATGACCACCTTCTTCTCTTGTCTCTTCTCATCACATGGCCAACATATGACCACCTTCTTCTCTTGTTGTCTCTTCTCATCACATGGCCAACATATGACCACCTTCTTCTCTTGTTGTCTCTTCTCATCACATGGCCAACATATGACCACCTTCTTCTCTTGTCTCTTCTCATCACATGGCCAACATATGACCACCTTCTTCTCTTGTTGTCTCTTCTCATCACATGGCCAACATATGACCACCTTCTTCTCTTGTTGTCTCTTCTCATCACATGGCCAACATATGACCACCTTCTTCTCTTGTCTCTTCTCATCACATGGCCAACATATGACCACCTTCTTCTCTTGTCTCTTCTCATCACATGGCCAACATATGACCACCTTCTTCTCTTGTCTCTTCTCATCACATGGCCAACATATGACCACCTTCTTCTCTTGTCTCTTCTCATCACATGGCCAACATATGACCACCTTCTTCTCTTTTTGTCTCTTCTCATCACATGGCCAACATATGACCACCTTCTTCTCTTGTCTCTTCTCATCACATGGCCAACATATGACCACCTTCTTCTCTTGTCTCTTCTCATCACATGGCCAACATATGACCACCTTCTTCTCTTGTTGTCTCTTCTCATCACATGGCCAACATGACCACCTTCTTCTCTTGTTGTCTCTTCTCATCACATGGCCAACATATGACCACCTTCTTCTCTTGTCTCTTCTCATCACATGGCCAACATATGACCACCTTCTTCTCTTGTCTCTTCTCATCACATGGCCAATATATGACCACCTTCTTCTCTTGTTGTCTCTTCTCATCACATGGCCAACATGACCACCTTCTTCTCTTGTTGTCTCTTCTCATCACATGGCCAACATATGACCACCTTCTTCTCTTGTTGTCTCTTCTCATCACATGGCCAACATATGATCACCACTTCTCTCTTGTCTCTTCTCATCACATGGCCAATATATGACCACCTTCTTCTCTTGTTGTCTCTTCTCATCACATGGCCAATATATGACCACCTTCTTCTCTTGTCTCTTCTCATCACATGGCCAACATATGACCACCTTCTTCTCTTGTCTCTTCTCATCACATGGCCAACATATGACCACCTTCTTCTCTTGTTGTCTCTTCTCATCACATGGCCAACATATGACCACCTTCTTCTCTTGTCTCTTCTCATCACATGGCCAACATATGACCACCTTCTTCTCTTGTTGTCTCTTCTCATCACATGGCCAACATATGACCACCTTCTTCTCTTGTCTCTTCTCATCACATGGCCAACATATGACCACCTTCTTCTCTTGTCTCTTCTCATCACATGGCCAACATATGACCACCTTCTTCTCTTGTCTCTTCTCATCACATGGCCAACATATGACCACCTTCTTCTCTTGTCTCTTCTCATCACATGGCCAACATATGACCACCTTCTTCTCTTGTTTCTTCTCATCACATGGCCAACATGACCACCTTCTTCTCTTGTTGTCTCTTCTCATCACATGGCCAACATATGACCACCTTCTTCTCTTGTTGTCTCTTCTCATCACATGGCCAACATATGATCACCACATCTTCTCTTGTCTCTTCTCATCACATGGCCAACATATGACCACCTTCTTCTCTTGTTGTCTCTTCTCATCACATGGCCAATATATGACCACCTTCTTCTCTTGTCTCTTCTCATCACATGGCCAACATATGACCACCTTCTTCTCTTGTCTCTTCTCATCACATGACCAACATATGACCACCTTCTTCTCTTGTTGTCTCTTCTCATCACATGGCCAACATATGACCACCTTCTTCTCTTGTCTCTTCTCATCACATGGCCAACATATGACCACCTTCTTCTCTTGTCTCTTCTCATCACATGGCCAACATATGACCACCTTCTTCTCTTGTCTCTTCTCATCACATGGCCAACATATGACCACCTTCTTCTCTTGTCTCTTCTCATCACATGGCCAACATATGACCACCTTCTTCTCTTGTTGTCTCTTCTCATCACATGGCCAACATGACCACCTTCTTCTCTTGTTGTCTCTTCTCATCACATGGCCAACATATGACCACCTTCTTCTCTTTTTGTCTCTTCTCATCACATGGCCAACATGACCACCTTCTTCTCTTGTTGTCTCTTCTCATCACATGGCCAATATATGATCACCACATCTTCTCTTGTCTCTTCTCATCTCATGGCCAATATATGACCACCTTCTTCTCTTGTTGTCTCTTCTCATCACATGGCCAACATATGACCACCTTCTTCTCTTGTTGTCTCTTCTCATCACATGGCCAACATATGACCACCTTCTTCTCTTGTCTCTTCTCATCACATGGCCAACATATGACCACCTTCTTCTCTTGTTGTCTCTTCTCATCACATGGCCAACATATGACCACCTTCTTCTCTTGTTGTCTCTTCTCATCACATGGCCAACATATGACCACCTTCTTCTCTTGTCTCTTCTCATCACATGGCCAACATATGACCACCTTCTTCTCTTGTCTCTTCTCATCACATGGCCAACATATGACCACCTTCTTCTCTTGTCTCTTCTCATCACATGGCCAACATATGACCACCTTCTTCTCTTGTCTCTTCTCATCACATGGCCAACATATGACCACCTTCTTCTCTTGTCTCTTCTCATCACATGGCCAATATATGACCACCTTCTTCTCTTGTTTCTTCTCATCACATGACCACCTTCTTCTCTTGTTGTCTCTTCTCATCACATGGCCAACATGACCACCTTCTTCTCTTGTTGTCTCTTCTCATCACATGGCCAACATATGACCACCTTCTTCTCTTGTTGTCTCTTCTCATCACATGGCCAACATATGACCACCTTCTTCTCTTTTTGTCTCTTCTCATCACATGGCCAACATATGACCACCTTCTTCTCTTGTTGTCTCTTCTCATCACATGGCCAACATGACCACCTTCTTCTCTTGTTGTCTCTTCTCATCACATGGCCAACATATGACCACCTTCTTCTCTTGTTGTCTCTTCTCATCACATGGCCAACATGACCACCTTCTTCTCTTGTTGTCTCTTCTCATCACATGGCCAACATATGATCACCACATCTTCTCTTGTCTCTTCTCATCACATGGCCAACATATGACCACCTTCTTCTCTTGTTGTCTCTTCTCATCACATGGCCAATATATGACCACCTTCTTCTCTTGTTGTCTCTTCTCATCACATGGCCAACATATGACCACCTTCTTCTCTTGTCTCTTCTCATCACATGACCAACATATGACCACCTTCTTCTCTTGTTGTCTCTTCTCATCACATGGCCAACATATGACCACCTTCTTCTCTTGTTGTCTCTTCTCATCACATGGCCAACATATGACCACCTTCTTCTCTTGTCTCTTCTCATCACATGGCCAACATATGACCACCTTCTTCTCTTGTCTCTTCTCATCACATGGCCAACATATGACCACCTTCTTCTCTTGTCTCTTCTCATCACATGGCCAACATATGACCACCTTCTTCTCTTGTCTCTTCTCATCACATGACCAACATATGACCACCTTCTTCTCTTGTTGTCTCTTCTCATCACATGGCCAACATATGACCACCTTCTTCTCTTGTTGTCTCTTCTCATCACATGGCCAACATATGACCACCTTCTTCTCTTGTCTCTTCTCATCACATGGCCAATATATGACCACCTTCTTCTCTTGTCTCTTCTCATCACATGGCCAATATATGACCACCTTCTTCTCTTGTTTCTTCTCAACACATGACCACCTTCTTCTCTTGTTGTCTCTTCTCATCACATGGCCAACATGACCACCTTCTTCTCTTGTTGTCTCTTCTCATCACATGGCCAACATATGACCACCTTCTTCTCTTGTTGTCTCTTCTCATCACATGGCCAACATATGACCACCTTCTTCTCTTTTGTCTCTTCTCATCACATGGCCAACATATGACCACCTTCTTCTCTTGTTGTCTCTTCTCATCACATGGCCAACATATGACCACCTTCTTCTCTTGTTGTCTCTTCTCATCACATGGCCAACATGACCACCTTCTTCTCTTTTTGTCTCTTCTCATCACATGGCCAACATATGACCACCTTCTTCTCTTGTCTCTTCTCATCACATGGCCAACATATGACCACCTTCTTCTCTTGTCTCTTCTCATCACATGGCCAATATATGACCACCTTCTTCTCTTGTTGTCTCTTCTCATCACATGGCCAACATGACCACCTTCTTCTCTTGTTGTCTCTTCTCATCACATGGCCAACATATGACCACCTTCTTCTCTTGTTGTCTCTTCTCATCACATGGCCAATATATGATCACCACCTTCTTCTCTTGTCTCTTCTCATCACATGGCCAATATATGACCACCTTCTTCTCTTGTTGTCTCTTCTCATCACATGGCCAATATATGACCACCTTCTTCTCTTGTCTCTTCTCATCTCATGGCCAATATATGACCACCTTCTTCTCTTGTCTCTTCTCATCACATGGACCAACATATGACCACCTTCTTCTCTTGTTGTCTCTTCTCATCACATGGCCAACATATGACCACCTTCTTCTCTTGTCTCTTCTCATCACATGGCCAACATATGACCACCTTCTTCTCTTGTTGTCTCTTCTCATCACATGGCCAACATATGACCACCTTCTTCTCTTGTCTCTTCTCATCACATGGCCAACATATGACCACCTTCTTCTCTTGTTGTCTCTTCTCATCACATGGCCAACATATGACCACCTTCTTCTCTTTTTGTCTCTTCTCATCACATGGCCAACATATGACCACCTTCTTCTCTTGTTGTCTCTTCTCATCACATGGCCAACATATGACCACCTTCTTCTCTTGTTGTCTCTTCTCATCACATGGCCAACATGACCACCTTCTTCTCTTTTGTCTCTTCTCATCACATGGCCAACATATGACCACCTTCTTCTCTTGTCTCTTCTCATCACATGGCCAACATATGACCACCTTCTTCTCTTGTCTCTTCTCATCACATGGCCAATATATGACCACCTTCTTCTCTTGTTGTCTCTTCTCATCACATGGCCAACATGACCACCTTCTTCTCTTGTTGTCTCTTCTCATCACATGGCCAACATATGACCACCTTCTTCTCTTGTTGTCTCTTCTCATCACATGGCCAATATATGATCACCACATCTTCTCTTGTCTCTTCTCATCTCATGGCCAATATATGACCACCTTCTTCTCTTGTTGTCTCTTCTCATCACATGGCCAATATATGACCACCTTCTTCTCTTGTCTCTTCTCATCTCATGGCCAATATATGACCACCTTCTTCTCTTGTCTCTTCTCATCACATGACCAATATATGACCACTTTCTTCTCTTGTCTCTTCTCATCACATGACCAACATATGACCACCTTCTTCTCTTGTTGTCTCTTCTCATCACATGGCCAACATATGACCACCTTCTTCTCTTGTCTCTTCTCATCACATGGCCAACATATGACCACCTTCTTCTCTTGTTGTCTCTTCTCATCACATGGCCAACATATGACCACCTTCTTCTCTTGTCTCTTCTCATCACATGGCCAACATATGACCACCTTCTTCTCTTGTCTCTTCTCATCACATGGCCAACATATGACCACCTTCTTCTCTTGTCTCTTCTCATCACATGGCCAACATATGACCACCTTCTTCTCTTGTTGTCTCTTCTCATCACATGGCCAACATGACCACCTTCTTCTCTTGTTGTCTCTTCTCATCACATGGCCAACATGACCACCTTCTTCTCTTGTTGTCTCTTCTCATCACATGGCCAATATATGATCACCACATCTTCTCTTGTCTCTTCTCATCTCATGGCCAATATATGACCACCTTCTTCTCCGTTGTCTCTTCTCATCACATGGCCAATATATGACCACCTTCTTCTCTTGTCTCTTCTCATCACATGACCAACATATGACCACCTTCTTCTCTTGTTGTCTCTTCTCATCACATGGCCAACATATGACCACCTTCTTCTCTTGTTGTCTCTTCTCATCACATGGCCAACATATGACCACCTTCTTCTCTTGTCTCTTCTCATCACATGGCCAACATATGACCACCTTCTTCTCTTGTCTCTTCTCATCACATGGCCAACATATGACCACCTTCTTCTCTTGTCTCTTCTCATCACATGGCCAACATATGACCACCTTCTTCTCTTGTCTCTTCTCATCACATGGCCAACATATGACCACCTTCTTCTCTTGTTGTCTCTTCTCATCACATGGCCAACATATGACCACCTTCTTCTCTTGTCTCTTCTCATCACATGGCCAACATATGACCACCTTCTTCTCTTGTCTCTTCTCATCACATGGCCAATATATGACCACCTTCTTCTCTTGTTTCTTCTCATCACATGACCAACATGACCACCTTCTTCTCTTGTTGTCTCTTCTCATCACATGGCCAACATATGACCACCTTCTTCTCTTGTTGTCTCTTCTCATCACATGGCCAACATGACCACCTTCTTCTCTTGTTGTCTCTTCTCATCACATGGCCAATATATGATCACCACATCTTCTCTTGTCTCTTCTCATCTCATGGCCAACATATGACCACCTTCTTCTCTTGTTGTCTCTTCTCATCACATGGCCAATATATGACCACCTTCTTCTCTTGTCTCTTCTCATCACATGGCCAATATATGACCACCTTCTTCTCTTGTCTCTTCTCATCACATGACCAACATATGACCACCTTCTTCTCTTGTTGTCTCTTCTCATCACATGGCCAACATATGACCACCTTCTTCTCTTGTCTCTTCTCATCACATGGCCAACATATGACCACCTTCTTCTCTTGTCTCTTCTCATCTCATGGCCAACATATGACCACCTTCTTCTCTTGTCTCTTCTCATCACATGGCCAACATATGACCACCTTCTTCTCTTGTCTCTTCTCATCACATGGCCAACATATGACCACCTTCTTCTCTTGTCTCTTCTCATCACATGGCCAACATATGACCACCTTCTTCTCTTGTCTCTTCTCATCTCATGGCCAATATATGACCACCTTCTTCTCTTGTCTCTTCTCATCACATGGCCAACATGACCACCTTCTTCTCTTGTTGTCTCTTCTCATCACATGGCCAACATGACCACCATCTTCTCTTGTTGTCTCTTCTCATCACATGGCCAATATATGACCACCTTCTTCTCTTGTCTCTTCTCATCTCATGGCCAATATATGACCACCTTCTTTTCTTGTTGTCTTTTCTCATCACATGGCCAATATATGACCACCTTCTTCTCTTGTTGTCTCTTCTCATCACATGGCCAACATATGACCACCTTCTTCTCTTGTTGTCTCTTCTCATCACATGGCCAATATATGATCACCACATCTTCTCTTGTCTCTTCTCATCTCATGGCCAATATATGACCACCTTCTTCTCTTGTTGTCTCTTCTCATAACATGGCCAATATATGACCACCTTCTTCTCTTGTCTCTTCTCATCACATGGCCAATATATGACCACCTTCTTCTCTTGTCTCTTCTCATCACATGACCAACATATGACCACCTTCTTCTCTTGTTGTCTCTTCTCATCACATGGCCAACATATGACCACCTTCTTCTCTTGTCTCTTCTCATCACATGACCAACATATGACCACCTTCTTCTCTTGTCTCTTCTCATCACATGGCCAACATATGACCACCTTCTTCTCTTGTCTCTTCTCATCACATGGCCAACATATGACCACCTTCTTCTCTTGTCTCTTCTCATCACATGGCCAACATATGACCACCTTCTTCTCTTGTCTCTTCTCATCTCATGGCCAATATATGACCACCTTCTTCTCTTGTTCTTCTCATCACATGGCCAACATGACCACCTTCTTCTCTTGTTGTCTCTTCTCATCACATGGCCAACATGACCACCTTCTTCTCTTGTTGTCTCTTCTCATCACATGGCCAACATATGACCACCTTCTTCTCTTGTCTCTTCTCATCACATGGCCAATATATGACCACCTTCTTCTCTTGTTGTCTCTTCTCATCACATGGCCAATATGACCACCTTCTTCTCTTGTCTCTTCTCATCACATGGCCAACATATGACCACCTTCTTCTCTTGTCTCTTCTCATCACATGGCCAACATATGACCACCTTCTTCTCTTGTCTCTTCTCATCACATGGCCAATATATGACCACCTTCTTCTCTTGTCTCTTCTCATCACATGGCCAATATATGACCACCTTCTTCTCTTGTTGTCTCTTCTCATCACATGGCCAATATATGACCACCTTCTTCTCTTGTTGTCTCTTCTCATCACATGGCCAACATATGACCACCTTCTTCTCTTGTCTCTTCTCATCACATGGCCAACATATGACCACCTTCTTCTCTTGTCTCTTCTCATCACATGGCCAACATATGACCACCTTCTTCTCTTGTCTCTTCTCATCTCATGGCCAATATATGACCACCTTCTTCTCTTGTCTCTTCTCATCACATGGCCAATATGACCACCTTCTTCTCTTGTGTCTCTTCTCAACACATGACCACCTTCTTCTCTTGTTGTCTCTTCTCATCACATGGCCAACATGACCACCTTCTTCTCTTGTTGTCTCTTCTCATCACATGGCCAACATATGACCACCTTCTTCTCTTGTTGTCTCTTCTCATCACATGGCCAACATATGACCACCTTCTTCTCTTGTCTCTTCTCATCACATGGCCAATATATGACCACCTTCTTCTCTTGTTGTCTCTTCTCATCACATGGCCAACATGACCACCTTCTTCTCTTGTTGTCTCTTCTCATCACATGGCCAACATATGACCACCTTCTTCTCTTGTTGTCTCTTCTCATCACATGGCCAACATATGATCACCACATCTTCTCTTGTCTCTTCTCATCTCATGGCCAATATATGACCACTTCTTCTCTTGTTGTCTCTTCTCATAACATGGCCAATATATGACCACCTTCTTCTCTTGTCTCTTCTCATCTCATGGCCAATATATGACCACCTTCTTCTCTTATCTCTTCTCATCACATGACCAACATATGACCACCTTCTTCTCTTGTTGTCTCTTCTCATCACATGGCCAACATATGACCACCTTCTTCTCTTGTCTCTTCTCATCACATGACCAACATATGACCACCTTCTTCTCTTGTTGTCTCTTCTCATCACATGGCCAACATATGACCACCTTCTTCTCTTGTCTCTTCTCATCACATGACCAACATATGACCACCTTCTTCTCTTGTTGTCTCTTCTCATCACATGGCCAACATATGACCACCTTCTTCTCTTGTCTCTTCTCATCACATGGCCAACATATGACCACCTTCTTCTCTTGTCTCTTCTCATCACATGGCCAATATATGATCACCACATCTTCTCTTGTCTCTTCTCATCTCATGGCCAATATATGACCACCTTCTTCTCTTGTTGTCTCTTCTCATCACATGGCCAATATATGACCACCTTCTTCTCTTCTCTCTTCTCATCACATGACCAACATATGACCACCTTCTTCTCTTGTTGTCTCTTCTCATCACATGGCCAACATATGACCACCTTCTTCTCTTGTTGTCTCTTCTCATCACATGGCCAACATATGACCACCTTCTTCTCTTGTCTCTTCTCATCACATGGCCAACATATGACCACCTTCTTCTCTTGTCTCTTCTCATCACATGGCCAACATATGACCACCTTCTTCTCTTGTCTCTTCTCATCACATGGCCAACATATGACCACCTTCTTCTCTTGTCTCTTCTCATCACATGGCCAACATATGACCACCTTCTTCTCTTGTTGTCTCTTCTCATCACATGGCCAACATATGACCACCTTCTTCTCTTTTTGTCTCTTCTCATCACATGGCCAACATATGACCACCTTCTTCTCTTGTCTCTTCTCATCACATGGCCAACATATGACCACCTTCTTCTCTTGTCTCTTCTCATCTCATGGCCAATATATGACCACCTTCTTCTCTTGTTTCTTCTCAACACATGACCAACATGACCACCTTCTTCTCTTGTTGTCTCTTCTCATCACATGGCCAACATGACCACCTTCTTCTCTTGTTGTCTCTTCTCATCACATGGCCAACATGACCACCTTCTTCTCTTGTTGTCTCTTCTCATCACATGGCCAATATATGATCACCACATCTTCTCTTGTCTCTTCTCATCTCATGGCCAATATATGACCACCTTCTTCTCTTGTTGTCTCTTCTCATAACATGGCCAATATATGACCACCTTCTTCTCTTGTTGTCTCTTCTCATCACATGGCCAATATATGACCACCTTCTTCTTTGTCTCTTCTCATCTCATGGCCAATATATGACCACCTTCTTCTCTTGTCTCTTCTCATCACATGACCAACATATGACCACCTTCTTCTCTTGTCTCTTCTCATCACATGGCCAACATAAGACCACCTTCTTCTCTTGTCTCTTCTCATCACATGGCCAACATATGACCACCTTCTTCTCTTGTCTCTTCTCATCACATGGCCAACATATGACCACCTTCTTCTCTTGTCTCTTCTCATCACATGGCCAACATATGACCACCTTCTTCTCTTGTCTCTTCTCATCACATGGCCAACATATGACCACCTTCTTCTCTTGTCTCTTCTCATCTCATGGCCAATATATGACCACCTTCTTCTCTTGTCTCTTCTCATCACATGGCCAACATGACCACCTTCTTCTCTTGTTGTCTCTTCTCATCACATGGCCAACATGACCACCTTCTTCTCTTGTTGTCTCTTTCATCACATGGCCAACATATGACCACCTTCTTCTCTTGTCTCTTCTCATCACATGGCCAACATATGACCACCTTCTTCTCTTGTCTCTTCTCATCACATGGCCAATATATGATCACCACATCTTCTCTTGTCTCTTCTCATCTCATGGCCAATATATGACCACCTTCTTCTCTTGTTGTCTCTTCTCATAACATGGCAAATATATGACCACCTTCTTCTCTTGTCTCTTCTCATCACATGACCAACATATGACCACCTTCTTCTCTTGTTGTCTCTTCTCATCACATGGCCAACATATGACCACCTTCTTCTCTTGTTGTCTCTTCTCATCACATGGCCAACATATGACCACCTTCTTCTCTTGTCTCTTCTCATCTCATGGCCAATATATGACCACCTTCTTCTCTTGTTTCTTCTCAACACATGACCAACATGACCACCTTCTTCTCTTGTTGTCTCTTCTCATCACATGGCCAACATGACCACCTTCTTCTCTTGTTGTCTCTTCTCATCACATGGCCAACATGACCACCTTCTTCTCTTGTTGTCTCTTCTCATCACATGGCCAATATATGATCACCACATCTTCTCTTGTCTCTTCTCATCTCATGGCCAATATATGACCACCTTCTTCTCTTGTTGTCTCTTCTCATAACATGGCCAATATATGACCACCTTCTTCTCTTGTTGTCTCTTCTCATAACATGGCCAATATATGACCACCTTCTTCTCTTGTCTCTTCTCATCTCATGGCCAATATATGACCACCTTCTTCTCTTGTCTCTTCTCATCACATGACCAACATATGACCACCTTCTTCTCTTGTCTCTTCTCATCACATGGCCAACATATGACCACCTTCTTCTCTTGTCTCTTCTCATCACATGGCCAACATATGACCACCTTCTTCTCTTGTCTCTTCTCATCACATGGCCAACATATGACCACCTTCTTCTCTTGTCTCTTCTCATCACATGGCCAACATATGACCACCTTCTTCTCTTGTCTCTTCTCATCACATGGCCAACATATGACCACCTTCTTCTCTCATCTCTTCTCATCACATGGCCAACATATGACCACCTTCTTCTCTTGTCTCTTCTCATCTCATGGCCAATATATGACCACCTTCTTCTCTTGTCTCTTCTCATCACATGGCCAACATGACCACCTTCTTCTCTTGTTGTCTCTTCTCATCACATGGCCAACATGACCACCTTCTTCTCTTGTTGTCTCTTTTCATCACATGGCCAATATATGACCACCTTCTTCTCTTGTCTCTTCTCATCTCATGGCCAATATATGACCACCTTCTTCTCTTGTTGTCTCTTCTCATAACATGGCCAATATATGACCACCTTCTTCTCTTGTTGTCTCTTCTCATCTCA
This sequence comes from Megaustenia siamemsis, assembly GCA_032433765.1. Taxonomy (NCBI): domain Eukaryota; kingdom Metazoa; phylum Mollusca; class Gastropoda; order Stylommatophora; family Ariophantidae; genus Megaustenia; species Megaustenia siamemsis. Next base: position 96,951,798 of record JAVIAB010000047.1, on the reverse strand, counting down.
TGGCCAATATATGACCACCTTCTTCTCTTGTCTCTTCTCATCACATGACCAACATATGACCACCTTCTTCTCTTGTTGTCTCTTCTCATCACATGGCCAACATATGACCACCTTCTTCTCTTGTTGTCTCTTCTCATCACATGGCCAACATATGACCACCTTCTTCTCTTGTCTCTTCTCATCACATGGCCAACATATGACCACCTTCTTCTCTTGTCTCTTCTCATCACATGGCCAACATATGACCACCTTCTTCTCTTGTCTCTTCTCATCACATGGCCAACATATGACCACCTTCTTCTCTTTTTGTCTCTTCTCATCACATGGCCAACATATGACCACCTTCTTCTCTTGTCTCTTCTCATCACATGGCCAACATATGACCACCTTCTTCTCTTGTCTCTTCTCATCTCATGGCCAATATATGACCACCTTCTTCTCTTGTTGTCTCTTCTCATCACATGGCCAACATATGACCACCTTCTTCTCTTGTTGTCTCTTCTCATCACATGGCCAACATATGACCACCTTCTTCTCTTGTCTCTTCTCATCACATGGCCAACATATGACCACCTTCTTCTCTTGTCTCTTCTCATCACATGGCCAACATGACCACCTTCTTCTCTTGTTGTCTCTTCTCATCACATGGCCAACATATGACCACCTTCTTCTCTTGTTGTCTCTTCTCATCACATGGCCAATATATGATCACCACATCTTCTCTTGTCTCTTCTCATCTCATGGCCAATATATGACCACCTTCTTCTCTTGTTGTCTCTTCTCATAACATGGCCAATATATGACCACCTTCTTCTCTTGTCTCTTCTCATCTCATGGCCAATATATGACCACCTTCTTCTCTTGTCTCTTCTCATCACATGACCAACATATGACCACCTTCTTCTCTTGTTGTCTCTTCTCATCACATGGCCAACATATGACCACCTTCTTCTCTTGTCTCTTCTCATCACATGACCAACATATGACCACCTTCTTCTCTTGTTGTCTCTTCTCATCACATGGCCAACATATGACCACCTTCTTCTCTTGTCTCTTCTCATCACATGGCCAACATATGACCACCTTCTTCTCTTGTCTCTTCTCATCACATGGCCAATATATGATCACCACATCTTCTCTTGTCTCTTCTCATCTCATGGCCAATATATGACCACCTTCTTCTCTTGTTGTCTCTTCTCATAACATGGCCAATATATGACCACCTTCTTCTCTTCTCTCTTCTCATCACATGACCAACATATGACCACCTTCTTCTCTTGTTGTCTCTTCTCATCACATGGCCAACATATGACCACCTTCTTCTCTTGTTGTCTCTTCTCATCACATGGCCAACATATGACCACCTTCTTCTCTTGTCTCTTCTCATCACATGGCCAACATATGACCACCTTCTTCTCTTGTCTCTTCTCATCACATGGCCAACATATGACCACCTTCTTCTCTTGTCTCTTCTCATCACATGGCCAACATATGACTACCTTCTTCTCTTGTCTCTTCTCATCACATGGCCAACATATGACCACCTTCTTCTCTTGTTGTCTCTTCTCATCACATGGCCAACATATGACCACCTTCTTCTCTTTTTGTCTCTTCTCATCACATGGCCAACATATGACCACCTTCTTCTCTTGTCTCTTCTCATCACATGGCCAACATATGACCACCTTCTTCTCTTGTCTCTTCTCATCTCATGGCCAATATATGACCACCTTCTTCTCTTGTTTCTTCTCAACACATGACCAACATGACCACCTTCTTCTCTTGTTGTCTCTTCTCATCACATGGCCAACATGACCACCTTCTTCTCTTGTTGTCTCTTCTCATCACATGGCCAATATATGATCACCACATCTTCTCTTGTCTCTTCTCATCTCATGGCCAATATATGACCACCTTCTTCTCTTGTTGTCTCTTCTCATAACATGGCCAATATATGACCACCTTCTTCTCTTGTTGTCTCTTCTCATAACATGGCCAATATATGACCACCTTCTTCTTTTGTCTCTTCTCATCTCATGGCCAATATATGACCACCTTCTTCTCTTATCTCTTCTCATCACATGACCAACATATGACCACCTTCTTCTCTTGTCTCTTCTCATCACATGGCCAACATAAGACCACCTTCTTCTCTTGTCTCTTCTCATCACATGGCCAACATATGACCACCTTCTTCTCTTGTCTCTTCTCATCACATGGCCAACATATGACCACCTTCTTCTCTTGTCTCTTCTCATCACATGGCCAACATATGACCACCTTCTTCTCTTGTCTCTTCTCATCACATGGCCAACATATGACCACCTTCTTCTCTCATCTCTTCTCATCACATGGCCAACATATGACCACCTTCTTCTCTTGTCTCTTCTCATCTCATGGCCAATATATGACCACCTTCTTCTCTTGTCTCTTCTCATCACATGGCCAACATGACCACCTTCTTCTCTTGTTGTCTCTTCTCATCACATGGCCAACATGACCACCTTCTTCTCTTGTTGTCTCTTTCATCACATGGCCAACATATGACCACCTTCTTCTCTTGTCTCTTCTCATCACATGACCAACATATGACCACCTTCTTCTCTTGTCTCTTCTCATCACATGGCCAATATATGATCACCATCTTCTCTTGTCTCTTCTCATCACATGGCCAATATATGACCACCTTCTTCTCTTGTTGTCTCTTCTCATCACATGGCAAAATATGACCACCTTCTTCTCTTGTCTCTTCTCATCACATGGCCAACATATGACCACCTTCTTCTTGTTGTCTCTTCTCATCACATGGCCAACATATGACCACCTTCTTCTCTTGTCTCTTCTCATCACATGGCCAACATATGACCACCTTCTTCTCTTGTCTCTTCTCATCTCATGGCCAATATATGACCACCTTCTTCTCTTGTTTCTTCTCAACACATGACCAACATGACCACCTTCTTCTCTTGTTGTCTCTTCTCATCACATGGCCAACATGACCACCTTCTTCTCTTGTTGTCTCTTCTCATCACATGGCCAACATGACCACCTTCTTCTCTTGTTGTCTCTTCTCATCACATGGCCAATATATGATCACCACATCTTCTCTTGTCTCTTCTCATCTCATGGCCAATATATGACCACCTTCTTCTCTTGTTGTCTCTTCTCATAACATGGCCAATATATGACCACCTTCTTCTCTTGTTGTCTCTTCTCATAACATGGCCAATATATGACCACCTTCTTCTCTTGTCTCTTCTCATCTCATGGCCAATATATGACCACCTTCTTCTCTTCTCTTCTCATCACATGACCAACATATGACCACCTTCTTCTCTTGTCTCTTCTCATCACATGGCCAACATAAGACCACCTTCTTCTCTTGTCTCTTCTCATCACATGGCCAACATATGACCACCTTCTTCTCTTGTCTCTTCTCATCACATGGCCAACATATGACCACCTTCTTCTCTTGTCTCTTCTCATCACATGGCCAACATATGACCACCTTCTTCTCTTGTCTCTTCTCATCACATGGCCAACATATGACCACCTTCTTCTCTCATCTCTTCTCATCACATGGCCAACATATGACCACCTTCTTCTCTTGTCTCTTCTCATCTCATGGCCAATATATGACCACCTTCTTCTCTTGTCTCTTCTCATCACATGGCCAACATGACCACCTTCTTCTCTTGTTGTCTCTTCTCATCACATGGCCAACATGACCACCTTCTTCTCTTGTTGTCTCTTTTCATCACATGGCCAATATATGACCACCTTCTTCTCTTGTTGTCTCTTCTCATAACATGGCCAACATATGACCACCTTCTTCTCTTGTTGTCTCTTCTCATCTCATGGCCAATATATGACCACCTTCTTCTCTTGTCTCTTCTCATCACATGACCAACATATGACCACCTTCTTCTCTTGTTGTCTCTTCTCATCACATGGCCAACATATGACCACCTTCTTCTCTTGTTGTCTCTTCTCATCACATGGCCAACATATGACCACCTTCTTCTCTTGTCTCTTCTCATCACATGGCCAACATATGACCACCTTCTTCTCTTGTCTCTTCTCATCACATGGCCAACATATGACCACCTTCTTCTCTTTTTGTCTCTTCTCATCACATGGCCAACATATGACCACCTTCTTCTCTTGTCTCTTCTCATCACATGGCCAACATATGACCACCTTCTTCTCTTGTCTCTTCTCATCTCATGGCCAATATATGACCACCTTCTTCTCTTGTTGTCTCTTCTCATCACATGGCCAACATGACCACCTTCTTCTCTTGTTGTCTCTTCTCATCACATGGCCAACATATGACCACCTTCTTCTCTTGTTGTCTCTTCTCATCACATGGCCAATATATGATCACCACATCTTCTCTTGTCTCTTCTCATCTCATGGCCAATATATGACCACCTTCTTCTCTTGTTGTCTCTTCTCATAACATGGCCAATATATGACCACCTTCTTCTCTTGTCTCTTCTCATCTCATGGCCAATATATGACCACCTTCTTCTCTTATCTCTTCTCATCACATGACCAACATATGACCACCTTCTTCTCTTGTTGTCTCTTCTCATCACATGGCCAACATATGACCACCTTCTTCTCTTGTCTCTTCTCATCACATGACCAACATATGACCACCTTCTTCTCTTGTCTCTTCTCATCACATGGCCAACATATGACCACCTTCTTCTCTTGTCTCTTCTCATCACATGGCCAACATATGACCACCTTCTTCTCTTGTCTCTTCTCATCACATGTCCAACATATGACCACCTTCTTCTCTTGTCTCTTCTCATCTCATGGCCAATATATGACCACCTTCTTCTCTTGTTTCTTCTCAACACATGACCAACATGACCACCTTCTTCTCTTGTTGTCTCTTCTCATCACATGGCCAACATGACCACCTTCTTCTCTTGTTGTCTCTTCTCATCACATGGCCAATATATGATCACCACATCTTCTCTTGTCTCTTCTCATCTCATGGCCAATATATGACCACCTTCTTCTCTTGTTGTCTCTTCTCATAACATGGCCAATATATGACCACCTTCTTCTCTTGTCTCTTCTCATCTCATGGCCAATATATGACCACCTTCTTCTCTTGTTGTCTCTTCTCATAACATGGCCAATATATGACCACCTTCTTCTCTTGTTGTCTCTTCTCATAACATGGCCAATATATGACCACCTTCTTCTCTTGTCTCTTCTCATCTCATGGCCAATATATGACCACCTTCTTCTCTTATCTCTTCTCATCACATGACCAACATATGACCACCTTCTTCTCTTGTTGTCTCTTCTCATCACATGGCCAACATATGACCACCTTCTTCTCTTGTCTCTTCTCATCACATGACCAACATATGACCACCTTCTTCTCTTGTTGTCTCTTCTCATCACATGGCCAACATATGACCACCTTCTTCTCTTGTCTCTTCTCATCACATGGCCAACATATGACCACCTTCTTCTCTTGTCTCTTCTCATCTCATGGCCAATATATGACCACCTTCTTCTCTTGTTGTCTCTTCTCATCACATGGCCAATATATGACCACCTTCTTCTCTTGTCTCTTCTCATCACATGGCCAATATATGACCACCTTCTTCTCTTGTTGTCTCTTCTCATCACATAGCCAACATGACCACCTTCTTCTCTTGTTGTCTCTTCTCATCACATGGCCAACATATGACCACCTTCTTCTCTTTTTGTCTCTTCTCATCACATGGCCAACATGACCACCTTCTTCTCTTGTTGTCTCTTCTCATCACATGGCCAACATATGACCACCTTCTTCTCTTGTTGTCTCTTTTCATCACATGCCAATATATGATCACCACATCTTCTCTTGTCTCTTCTCATCTCATGGCCAATATATGACCACCTTCTTCTCTTGTTGTCTCTTCTCATAACATGGCCAATATATGACCACCTTCTTCTCTTGTTGTCTCTTCTCATCTCATGGCCAATATATGACCACCTTCTTCTCTTGTCTCTTCTCATCACATGACCAACATATGACCACCTTCTTCTCTTGTTGTCTCTTCTCATCACATGGCCAACATATGACCACCTTCTTCTCTTGTTGTCTCTTCTCATCACATGGCCAACATATGACCACCTTCTTCTCTTGTCTCTTCTCATCACATGGCCAACATATGACCACCTTCTTCTCTTGTCTCTTCTCATCACATGGCCAATATATGACCACCTTCTTCTCTTGTTTCTTCTCAACACATGACCACCTTCTTCTCTTGTTGTCTCTTCTCATCACATGGCCAACATGACCACCTTCTTCTCTTGTTGTCTCTTCTCATCACATGGCCAACATATGACCACCTTCTTCTCTTGTTGTCTCTTCTCATCACATGGCCAACATATGACCACCTTCTTCTCTTTTTGTCTCTTCTCATCACATGGCCAACATATGACCACCTTCTTCTCTTGTTGTCTCTTCTCATCACATGGCCAACATATGACCACCTTCTTCTCTTGTTGTCTCTTCTCATCACATGGCCAACATGACCACCTTCTTCTCTTGTTGTCTCTTCTCATCACATGGCCAACATATGACCACCTTCTTCTCTTGTCTCTTCTCATCACATGGCCAACATGACCACCTTCTTCTCTTGTTGTCTCTTCTCATCACATGGCCAACATGATCACCTTCTTCTCTTGTTGTCTCTTCTCATCACATGGCCAACATATGACCACCTTCTTCTCTTGTTGTCTCTTCTCATCTCATGGCCAATATATGATCACCACATCTTCTCTTGTCTCTTCTCATCACATGGCCAATATATGACCACCTTCTTCTCTTGTTGTGTCTTCTCATCACATGGCCAATATATGATCACCACCTTCTTCTCTTGTCTCTTCTCATCTCATGGCCAATATATGACCAACTTCTTCTCTTGTTTCTTCTCAACACATGACCAACATGACCACCTTCTTCTCTTGTTGTCTCTTCTCATCACATGGCCAACATGACCACCTTCTTCTCTTGTTGTCTCTTCTCATCACATGGCCAACATGACCACCTTCTTCTCTTGTTGTCTCTTCTCATCACATGGCCAATATATGATCACCACATCTTCTCTTGTCTCTTCTCATCTCATGGCCAATATATGACCACCTTCTTCTCTTGTTGTCTCTTCTCATAACATGGCCAATATATGACCACCTTCTTCTCTTGTTGTCTCTTCTCATAACATGGCCAATATATGACCACCTTCTTCTCTTGTCTCTTCTCATCTCATGGCCAATATATGACCACCTTCTTCTCTTATCTCTTCTCATCACATGACCAACATATGACCACCTTCTTCTCTTGTCTCTTCTCATCACATGGCCAACATATGACCACCTTCTTCTCTTGTCTCTTCTCATCACATGGCCAACATATGACCACCTTCTTCTCTTGTCTCTTCTCATCACATGGCCAACATATGACCACCTTCTTCTCTTGTCTCTTCTCATCACATGGCCAACATATGACCACCTTCTTCTCTTGTCTCTTCTCATCACATGGCCAACATATGACCACCTTCTTCTCTCATCTCTTCTCATCACATGGCCAACATATGACCACCTTCTTCTCTTGTCTCTTCTCATCTCATGGCCAATATATGACCACCTTCTTCTCTTGTCTCTTCTCATCACATGGCCAACATGACCACCTTCTTCTCTTGTTGTCTCTTCTCATCACATGGCCAACATGACCACCTTCTTCTCTTGTTGTCTCTTTTCATCACATGGCCAATATATGACCACCTTCTTCTCTTGTCTCTTCTCATCTCATGGCCAATATATGACCACCTTCTTCTCTTGTTGTCTCTTCTCATAACATGGCCAATATATGACCACCTTCTTCTCTTGTTGTCTCTTCTCATCTCATGGCCAATATATGACCACCTTCTTCTCTTGTCTCTTCTCATCACATGACCAACATATGACCACCTTCTTCTCTTGTTGTCTCTTCTCATCACATGGCCAACATATGACCACCTTCTTCTCTTGTTGTCTCTTCTCATCACATGGCCAACATATGACCACCTTCTTCTCTTGTCTCTTCTCATCACATGGCCAACATATGACCACCTTCTTCTCTTGTCTCTTCTCATCACATGGCCAACATATGACCACCTTCTTCTCTTTTGTCTCTTCTCATCACATGGCCAACATATGACCACCTTCTTCTCTTGTCTCTTCTCATCACATGGCCAACATATGACCACCTTCTTCTCTTGTCTCTTCTCATCTCATGGCCAATATATGACCACCTTCTTCTCTTGTTGTCTCTTCTCATCACATGGCCAACATGACCACCTTCTTCTCTTGTTGTCTCTTCTCATCACATGGCCAACATATGACCACCTTCTTCTCTTGTTGTCTCTTCTCATCACATGGCCAATATATGATCACCACATCTTCTCTTGTCTCTTCTCATCTCATGGCCAATATATGACCACCTTCTTCTCTTGTTGTCTCTTCTCATAACATGGCCAATATATGACCACCTTCTTCTCTTGTCTCTTCTCATCTCATGGCCAATATATGACCACCTTCTTCTCTTATCTCTTCTCATCACATGACCAACATATGACCACCTTCTTCTCTTGTTGTCTCTTCTCATCACATGGCCAACATATGACCACCTTCTTCTCTTGTCTCTTCTCATCACATGACCAACATATGACCACCTTCTTCTCTTGTCTCTTCTCATCACATGGCCAACATATGACCACCTTCTTCTCTTGTCTCTTCTCATCACATGGCCAACATATGACCACCTTCTTCTCTTGTCTCTTCTCATCACATGTCCAACATATGACCACCTTCTTCTCTTGTCTCTTCTCATCTCATGGCCAATATATGACCACCTTCTTCTCTTGTTTCTTCTCAACACATGACCAACATGACCACCTTCTTCTCTTGTTGTCTCTTCTCATCACATGGCCAACATGACCACCTTCTTCTCTTGTTGTCTCTTCTCATCACATGGCCAATATATGATCACCACATCTTCTCTTGTCTCTTCTCATCTCATGGCCAATATATGACCACCTTCTTCTCTTGTTGTCTCTTCTCATAACATGGCCAATATATGACCACCTTCTTCTCTTGTCTCTTCTCATCTCATGGCCAATATATGACCACCTTCTTCTCTTGTTGTCTCTTCTCATCACATGGCCAATATATGACCACCTTCTTCTCTTGTTGTCTCTTCTCATAACATGGCCAATATATGACCACCTTCTTCTCTTGTCTCTTCTCATCTCATGGCCAATATATGACCACCTTCTTCTCTTATCTCTTCTCATCACATGACCAACATATGACCACCTTCTTCTCTTGTTGTCTCTTCTCATCACATGGCCAACATATGACCACCTTCTTCTCTTGTCTCTTCTCATCACATGACCAACATATGACCACCTTCTTCTCTTGTTGTCTCTTCTCATCACATGGCCAACATATGACCACCTTCTTCTCTTGTCTCTTCTCATCACATGGCCAACATATGACCACCTTCTTCTCTTGTCTCTTCTCATCTCATGGCCAATATATGACCACCTTCTTCTCTTGTTGTCTCTTCTCATCACATGGCCAATATATGACCACCTTCTTCTCTTGTCTCTTCTCATCACATGGCCAATATATGACCACCTTCTTCTCTTGTTGTCTCTTCTCATCACATAGCCAACATGACCACCTTCTTCTCTTGTTGTCTCTTCTCATCACATGGCCAACATATGACCACCTTCTTCTCTTTTTGTCTCTTCTCATCACATGGCCAACATGACCACCTTCTTCTCTTGTTGTCTCTTCTCATCACATGGCCAACATATGACCACCTTCTTCTCTTGTTGTCTCTTTTCATCACAATGCCAATATATGATCACCACATCTTCTCTTGTCTCTTCTCATCTCATGGCCAATATATGACCACCTTCTTCTCTTGTTGTCTCTTCTCATAACATGGCCAATATATGACCACCTTCTTCTCTTGTTGTCTCTTCTCATCTCATGGCCAATATATGACCACCTTCTTCTCTTGTCTCTTCTCATCACATGACCAACATATGACCACCTTCTTCTCTTGTTGTCTCTTCTCATCACATGGCCAACATATGACCACCTTCTTCTCTTGTTGTCTCTTCTCATCACATGGCCAACATATGACCACCTTCTTCTCTTGTCTCTTCTCATCACATGGCCAACATATGACCACCTTCTTCTCTTGTCTCTTCTCATCACATGGCCAACATATGACCACCTTCTTCTCTTGTCTCTTCTCATCACATGGCCAACATATGACCACCTTCTTCTCTTGTCTCTTCTCATCTCATGGCCAATATATGACCACCTTCTTCTCTTGTATCTTCTCATCACATGGCCAATATATGACCACCTTCTTCTCTTGTTTCTTCTCAACACATGACCACCTTCTTCTCTTGTTGTCTCTTCTCATCACATGGCCAACATGACCACCTTCTTCTCTTGTTGTCTCTTCTCATCACATGGCCAACATATGACCACCTTCTTCTCTTGTTGTCTCTTCTCATCACATGGCCAACATATGACCACCTTCTTCTCTTTTTGTCTCTTCTCATCACATGGCCAACATATGACCACCTTCTTCTCTTGTTGTCTCTTCTCATCACATGGCCAACATATGACCACCTTCTTCTCTTGTTGTCTCTTCTCATCACATGGCCAACATGACCACCTTCTTCTCTTGTTGTCTCTTCTCATCACATGGCCAACATATGACCACCTTCTTCTCTTGTCTCTTCTCATCACATGGCCAACATGACCACCTTCTTCTCTTGTTGTCTCTTCTCATCACATGGCCAACATGATCACCTTCTTCTCTTGTTGTCTCTTCTCATCACATGGCCAACATATGACCACCTTCTTCTCTTGTTGTCTCTTCTCATCTCATGGCCAATATATGATCACCACATCTTCTCTTGTCTCTTCTCATAACATGGCCAATATATGACCACCTTCTTCTCTTGTTGTGTCTTCTCATCACATGGCCAATATATGATCACCACCTTCTTCTCTTGTCTCTTCTCATCTCATGGCCAATATATGACCAACTTCTTCTCTTGTTGTGTCTTCTCATCACATGGCCAACATGACCACCTTCTTCTCTTGTTGTCTCTTCTCATAACATGGCCAATATATGACCACCTTCTTCTCTTGTTGTCTCTTCTCATACATGGCCAATATATGACCACCTTCTTCTCTTGTCTCTTCTCATCTCATGGCCAATATATGACCACCTTCTTCTCTTGTTGTCTCTTCTCAACACATGACCAACATGACCACCTTCTTCTCTTGTTGTCTCTTCTCAACACATGACCAACATGACCACCTTCTTCTCTTGTTGTCTCTTCTCAACACATGACCAACATGACCACCTTCTTCTCTTGTTGTCTCTTCTCATCACATGGCCAACATATGACCACCTTCTTCTCTTGTTGTCTCTTCTCATCACATGGCCAACATATGACCACCTTCTTCTCTTGTTGTCTCTTCTCATCACATGGCCAACATATGACCACCTTCTTCTCTTGTTGTCTCTTCTCATCGCATGGCCAACATATGACCACCTTCTTCTCTTGTTGTCTCTTCTCATCACATGGCCAACATATGACCACCTTCTTCTCTTGTTGTCTCTTCTCATCGCATGGCCAATTTGACCACCTTCTTCTCTTGTTGTCTCTTCTCATCACATGGCCAACGTATGACCACCTTCTTCTCTTGTCTCTTCTCATCACATGGCCAACATGACCACCTTCTTCTCTTGTTGTCTCTTCTCATCACATGGCCAACATATGACCACCTTCTTCTCTTGTCTCTTCTCATCACATGGCCAACATATGACCACCTTCTTCTCTTGTCTCTTCTCATCTCATGGCCAATATATGACCACCTTCTTCTCTTGTTGTCTCTTCTCATCACTTGGCCAACATAACCACCTTCTTCTCTTGTTGTCTCTTCTCATCACATGGCCAACATATGACCACCTTCTTCTCTTTTTGTCTCTTCTCATCACATGGCCAACATGACCACCTTCTTCTCTTGTTGTCTCTTCTCATCACATGGCCAACATGACCACCTTCTTCTCTTGTTGTCTCTTCTCATCACATGGCCAACATATGACCACCTTCTTCTCTTGTTGTCTCTTCTCATCGCATGGCCAATATGACCACCTTCTTCTCTTGTTGTCTCTTCTCATAACATGGCCAACGTATGACCACCTTCTTCTCTTGTCTCTTCTCATCACATGGCCAACATGACCACCTTCTTCTCTTGTTGTCTCTTCTCATCACATGGCCAACATATGACCACCTTCTTCTCTTGTCTCTTCTCATCACATGGCCAACATATGACCACCTTCTTCTCTTGTCTCTTCTCATCACATGGCCAACATATGACCACCTTCTTCTCTTGTCTCTTCTCATCACATGGCCAACATATGACCACCTTCTTCTCTCATCTCTTCTCATCACATGGCCAACATATGACCACCTTCTTCTCTTGTCTCTTCTCATCACATGGCCAACATATGACCACCTTCTTCTCTTGTCTCTTCTCATCTCATGGCCAATATATGACCACCTTCTTCTCTTGTTGTCTCTTCTCATCACTTGGCCAACATAACCACCTTCTTCTCTTGTTGTCTCTTCTCATCACATGGCCAACATATGACCACCTTCTTCTCTTTTTGTCTCTTCTTATCACATGGCCAACATGACCACCTTCTTCTCTTGTTGTCTCTTCTCATCACATGGCCAACATGACCACCTTCTTCTCTTGTTGTCTCTTCTCATCACATGGCCAATATATGATCACCACATCTTCTCTTGTCTTTTCTCATCTCATGGCCAATATATGACCACCTTCTCTTGTCTCTTCTCATAACATGGCCAATATATGACCACCTTCTTCTCTTGTCTCTTCTCATCTCATGGCCAATATATGACCACCTTCTTCTCTTGTCTCTTCTCATCACATGGCCAACATATGACCACCTTCTTCTCTTGTTGTCTCTTCTCATCACATGGCCAACATATGACCACCTTCTTCTCTTGTTGTCTCTTCTCATCACATGGCCAACATATGACCACCTTCTTCTCTTGTCTCTTCTCATCACATGGCCAACATATGACCACCTTCTTCTCTTGTCTCTTCTCATCACATGGCCAACATATGACCACCTTCTTCTCTTGTCTCTTCTCATCACATGGCCAACATATGACCACCTTCTTCTCTTGTCTCTTCTCATCTCATGGCCAATATATGACCACCTTCTTCTCTTGTTGTCTCTTCTCATCACATGGCCAACATATGACCACCTTCTTCTCTTGTTGTCTCTTCTCATCACATGGCCAATATGACCATCTTCTTCTCTTGTTGTCTCTTCTCATCACATGACCAACATCACCACCTTCTTCTCTTGTTGTCTCTTCTCATCACATGGCCAACATATGACCACCTTCTTCTCTTGTTGTCTCTTCTCATCTCATGGCCAATATATGATCACCACATCTTCTCTTGTCTCTTCTCATAACATGGCCAATATATGACCACCTTCTTCTCTTGTTGTGTCTTCTCATCACATGGCCAATATATGATCACCACCTTCTTCTCTTGTCTCTTCTCATCTCATGGCCAATATATGACCAACTTCTTCTCTTGTTGTGTCTTCTCATCACATGGCCAACATGACCACCTTCTTCTCTTGTTGTCTCTTCTCATAACATGGCCAATATATGACCACCTTCTTCTCTTGTTGTCTCTTCTCATAACATGGCCAATATATGACCACCTTCTTCTCTTGTCTCTTCTCATCTCATGGCCAATATATGACCACCTTCTTCTCTTGTCTCTTCTCATCTCATGGCCAATATATGACCACCTTCTTCTCTTGTTGTCTCTTCTCAACACATGACCAACATGACCACCTTCTTCTCTTGTTGTCTCTTCTCAACACATGACCAACATGACCACCTTCTTCTCTTGTTGTCTCTTCTCATCACATGGCCAACATGACCACCTTCTTCTCTTGTTGTCTCTTCTCATCACATGGCCAACATATGACCACCTTCTTCTCTTGTTGTCTCTTCTCATCGCATGGCCAACATGACCACCTTCTTCTCTTGTTGTCTCTTCTCATCACATGGCCAACGTATGACCACCTTCTTCTCTTGTCTCTTCTCATCACATGGCCAACATGACCACCTTCTTCTCTTGTTGTCTCTTCTCATCACATGGCCAACATATGACCACCTTCTTCTCTTGTCTCTTCTCATCACATGGCCAACATATGACCACCTTCTTCTCTTGTCTCTTCTCATCACATGGCCAACATATGACCACCTTCTTCTCTTGTCTCTTCTCATCACATGGCCAACATATGACCACCTTCTTCTCTCATCTCTTCTCATCACATGGCCAACATAATGACCACCTTCTTCTCTTGTCTCTTCTCATCACATGGCCAACATATGACCACCTTCTTCTCTTGTCTCTTCTCATCTCATGGCCAATATATGACCACCTTCTTCTCTTGTTGTCTCTTCTCATCACTTGGCCAACATAACCACCTTCTTCTCTTTTTGTCTCTTCTCATCACATGGCCAACATATGACCACCTTCTTCTCTTTTTGTCTCTTCTCATCACATGGCCAACATGACCACCTTCTTCTCTTGTTGTCTCTTCTCATCACATGGCCAACATGACCACCTTCTTCTCTTGTTGTCTCTTCTCATCACATGGCCAATATATGATCACCACATCTTCTCTTGTCTTTTCTCATCTCATGGCCAATATATGACCACCTTCTCTTGTCTCTTCTCATAACATGGCCAATATATGACCACCTTCTTCTCTTGTCTCTTCTCATCTCTTGGCCAATATATGACCACCTTCTTCTCTTGTCTCTTCTCATCACATGGCCAACATATGACCACCTTCTTCTCTTGTTGTCTCTTCTCATCACATGGCCAACATATGACCACCTTCTTCTCTTGTTGTCTCTTCTCATCACATGGCCAACATATGACCACCTTCTTCTCTTGTCTCTTCTCATCACATGGCCAACATATGACCACCTTCTTCTCTTGTCTCTTCTCATCACATGGCCAACATATGACCACCTTCTTCTCTTGTCTCTTCTCATCACATGGCCAACATATGACCACCTTCTTCTCTTGTCTCTTCTCATCTCATGGCCAATATATGACCACCTTCTTCTCTTGTTTCTTCTCATCACATGGCCAACATGACCACCTTCTTCTCTTGTTGTCTCTTCTCATCACATGGCCAACATATGACCACCTTCTTCTCTTGTTGTCTCTTCTCATCACAAGGCCAACATGACCACCTTCTTCTCTTGTTGTCTCTTCTCATCACATGGCCAACATGATCACCTTCTTCTCTTGTTGTCTCTTTTCATCACATGGCCAATATATGATCACCACATCTTCTCTTGTCTCTTCTCATCTCATGGTCAATATATGACCACCTTCTTCTCTTGTTGTGTCTTCTCATCACATGGCCAATATATGATCACCACCTTCTTCTCTTGTCTCTTCTCATCTCATGGCCAATATATGACCAACTTCTTCTCTTGTTGTGTCTTCTCATCACATGGCCAACATATGACCACCTTCTCCTGTTGTCTCTTCTCATCACATGGCCAACATGACCACCTTCTTCTCTTGTTGTCTCTTCTCATAACATGGCCAATATATGACCACCTTCTTCTCTTGTCTCTTCTCATCTCATGGCCAATATATGACCACCTTCTTCTCTTGTCTCTTGTCATCTTATGGCCAATATATGACCACCTTCTTCTCTTGTTGTCTCTTCTCAACACATGACGAACATGACAACCTTCTTCTCTTGTTGTCTCTTCTCATCACATGGCCAACATGACCATCTTCTTCTCTTGTTGTCTCTTCTCATCACATGACCAACATCACCACCTTCTTCTCTTGTTGTCTCTTCTCATCTCTTGGCCAATATATGATCACCACATCTTCTCTTGTCTCTTCTCATCTCAAGGCCAATATATGACCACCACCTTCAATTGATTAATTGATATTTTTTGGATGCTTTGTCGTTTCTCATATTTCTGTGTTTCTTGAATTCATTCCACGATATACAAAATATTTTAATGCTTAGTAATATGTCTCCATCCAGCCCATCCCATCCATCCATTGTTTTTTCGAGCTGAAGATGGCACACAGGGCAGAAATTCTAGACTCTTGTGTCCAACAATCTTTCAACTGTCAGACCTTGCACAGGACCTGCATTGCGTTAGTAATATGTACAGAGTAATCATTTTAAAAATTAATTTTAGTGTTAAACTTTAGATAAAAATTACTAGTGTTATCTGTATTATTGTGACAGACTACTTGATATAAATGTATTCTTGGTCTCAGATCACAGAACTGAAAGCTCAGATGTATGAAAGTGATAAGGAGTTCAGGTCAAAGGTGCAAGCCATGCAGCGAAGTCATGGCATCGCCATTGAAACCTTGCAGGTTTGTAACTATTGGAGAACTAAATGAACTACCAAACTACTTCACAACTGAAATAGTTGTTTTATGTAATAGACGGACTGCACAGTCACAACACCTGTGGTTGTGACTTCTTCTTCCTTTCAGTTCCCTGTGGAGCATAGGTCTTCAACAAACACTTTCCATGCCATTCTTTTAAGATCCTTCATGTCTTCCCCATCATCTTCATCTCTGCTTCCAATTGTCTTCTCTAAGAATATTTTGGTCTTCCTCTTTGTCTCTTCCTCTAAGACGCATACATCTCTAAGACAGAGAGCCCTTATCTTTCCTAGATGGCGGATTTACTTTCTTTTCTTTGACTTGTCCTTATTTGTGAAGTTTTTTAAGGCTATTTTTTACAGTACAGGATAGCCAGTTCCATGCCTAACCCTCTTTAGTTGCCTCTTATGAACTTGCTGAGAGGAACAGTGTTACAATCCTTTACTTCCCTTTTGGGCCCCGGCAGTGCATCATTGGTTGTGGTTTATAATATGATAAATAATTACACATCCCGGCAAATCATTTCTTTTGGTATAAAACTATACCACATGTTTTGGATCTCTGTAGTATATTTGATTTACATTTTGAGATTGTAGACTTCTTCAGAGCTTCAATTTTAATGTTTACTGGCATTCTTAATTACTGCATTGTGATTTTCTTAGCTACCAGAGTTAGGGTCCAAGACTGGCACAAATCTAATAGATTTTTGCTCAGATTTGATGATTTTATTGAACAACTCAAGCAGACACAGATTTTATTTAACCATATATGGTAGTAAAAATTGCTGCATCAAACACAAATTCTTAAAAATGACACATTTTGCTGTGTTTAAACATCCCTCTTCTCTGTGTACCATCCCAAATACCACTAGTGGTGACCCCTGAGTTTGATCTGTTCCATTGCTGTTGAATTTTTTTTGTCAATTTCATGAGATACGATCTCATATGAAAAAAAAAATGGACACAGTAATTAGTCGATTTTCCTTTTTCCTGTAACCAGAAAATTTCATCGGTCGTCGGCTGACATAAAAAAATCCTTTGTAACTAGGAAATGCAGTGAATAAAACTATGAGGTAGTCAAACATGCTGATGGTCTTATGATGTCTGTACCAATAGAAATTGTAATTCATCTGACCCCTGCGATCAAATTCTGGCAATAAATCAACCTGAGACAGGAAATCAGAGTCCCCCTAGTGTAAACACACAGCTGTGTGTCTAGAAGTTCAAAGAAAACACTATTTTTAGAGCTCCTAATGTTCCAATTAGGAACAATCATCACCATCATGCAGCATAAAAATAAACGAGACAAATCTAAAACAAGTGCAACGTTTCAAATACTTGGGCACAATAATTACATCAGATGGGAGATGCACCACAGAAATAAAAAGCAGAATAGCTCAGGCCAAAATAGCATTTAAGAAAATGAAAAATACCTTATGCAACAAATCTATGTCAATAAAATGAGAAAGAGAGTTCATCAGTGCTATATAGAACCAATTCTGACCTATGGAAGCGAATCATGGACAGTAGACAAACAAATGAAAAGACGGTTAGAGGCCACAGAGATGGGATTTCTCAGAAGAATGTTGAAAGTTCCCTGGACAGATAAAAAGACCAATGAGGAAGTTCTCAAAGAGGCCAACACAAAAAGGGAGCTCTTAAAAAACATCAGAAAGAAGCAATCAACATTTTTTGGGCACATCATGAGAAGAGGAAAGTTGGAATACTTGGTTACAACTGGCAAAATAAAAGGAAAGAGAGATCGCGGATGACAAAGAGAGAAAATACTGGATAGCTTGGTGTCATGGCATGGAAAACAATCAACAACAGAACTGATACGATGCACTGTAGATAGAAGATTGTGGAGGGACATGATCGCCTACGCCAACCGGCAGGGTACATGATGATGAATGTTCCAATTAAGTGGTCGTCATTTGTTTTATGGTATTGTAAATATGTTGGCGACAGATAGATGTTGTAATCTAGGCTAAATTAAAGTAAATAACACAAATAAAACCCACAGTTTGACAAACAGTTATTAATTTGGCTAAACAAGACAAAAAAAACAAGGTAAAATACATAGAGACAGCATTTGGGAAAATCCACAAATAAAACAAGAGAAAAATAGGCAGCGTGAACCAGATTTAGATCTGGTGCTACTTGTTACAGTTATAGACTTATTAGATAAGATTGAACATCTTGCCAAGAATATAGATGGGTGGCGACAAACACTACAAGCCTTATATGATATCTGCGGGAATAATGCAAGCTTGCCATGTGACTCAAGCATTGGGTTACTAGGAGCCAATGGTGGGGTGTGCTAAACACTCCAAGGTATGGTGACAGCTTTACAAATAAAGAACACAACACAATACTGACGTTTCGGCCTGTGGCCTTCTTCAGAATACAGGGACAACGACAACAAGCGGTGAAGCACAATTACTACATGTTAGATGATAAAGTGGAGGGCGAGGAAAGTAGGATGCAAAAATAAGAAAAGAGAGAAATGAATTTTACATGATGAGAGGTATGATGGGCATCAAAATATATAAAATAGAAAAGAGAGAGAAAAATGTATATAGAATTAATTTAGACACATTTTGTGGGTTTTCCCAAGCTCTGTCAAAAATAGAACTGTTTCCATGCAATTTACGTTGTCTCATCTCAGAGCTTCCACCTGTAATAAATATTTGTTTGATTAAAATTATTGTATTATAAAATACAATGTCCTCCTGCCAGGTCTGCAATGTGCACAAGGTCAATCAATAAATTCTGAAAGAAGTTCTTTTTGTTCTCTTCATGCAGGTCAAGAACAGAGAATTGACTCGCCAAGTTTCATCACTTACAAAGAGCAAAAAGCCAACCGAAGTTCCATCTTTGAGCCTCATAGATTCATCCTGAATATGTTCAGTTTTCTGTAAATGACAACAGCCTTCAGAAATATTGTCATTTTGTGTCATTTGGATGGTTTTTTTTCTACTTTGGTTATTTTATTATCCATTTGTAACAATCTATGAAGTTGCCTGGTTAGATAATATGCCTAGCTTCTGTTTGCCTGCACACTTGTGTGCTTAGTACATGTCTATCTTGAACTATTTGCCTTTGAATAGATTGATTTCTCTGTGATCATTTCTTGATAGGTTGTGTGACAGGCTCTTTTGTTGATTCCTTATTTTCCATTCATTTCTTGTAGAGCATAATGGCACTTACAATTACATAAACATCATGTAGACATTTACAAGAATCAAAATATATGTTGAATACGTTATTCAAAGATAATATCTCTCATTGTAGATAACATTTATTTTGTTTCTTTTTACAAATCAATCATAATAAACTGGTGGTCAGATTTAGTGAAGGTGGTATGGTAAAAGTAGGGAAAAAATGTAATTCTTGTATGTTGTTCATTCATCCTAACTGTAGCAGCAGGGCACCATTCACCCTAACTGTAGCAGCAGGGCACCATTCACCCTAACTGTAGCAGCAGGGCACCATTCACCCAAGCTGTAGCAGAAGGGCACCATTCACCCTAACTGTAGCAGCAGGGCACCATTCATCCTAACTGTAGCAGCAGGGCACCATTCACCCTAACTGTAGCAGCAGGGCACCATTCACCCTAACTAGCAGCAGGGCATCATTCACCCTAACTGTAGCAGCAGGGCACCATTCATCCTAACTGTAGCAGCAGTGCACTATTCACCCAAGCTGTAGCAGCAGGGCACCATTCACCCTAGCTGTAGCAGCAGGGCACCATTCACCTGACTGTAGCAGCTGGGCACCATTCACCCTAACTGTAGCAGCTGGGCACCATTACATTGGACACATCGTTGCTTGTTAGGTTTGTTGACTAAGACCATAACAGGACACATCGTTGCTAGTTAGGTTTGTTGACTGAGACCATAACAGGACACATCGTTGCTAGTTAGGTTTGTTGACTGAGACCATAACAGGACACATCGTTGCTAGTTAGGTTTGTTTGACTGAGACCATAACAGGACACATCGTTGCTAGTTAAGTTTGTTGACTGAGACCATAACAGGACACATCGTTGCTAGTTAGGTTTGTTGACTGAGACCATAACAGGACACATCGTTGCTAGTTAGGTTTGTTGACTGAGACCATAACAGGACACATCGTTGCTAGTGATATTCACCTATTAGAAGTAGCTCAAAGCTATTGTGATTAGTCCATCAGATATGTACCTCAACTATTGTCAGTTAAAATAATTTAGTTTATTTCTTGACCATTTGATGAAAAAAAAACAACTGAAATAAATTGTGGGAACTTATTTTGAAAAACTGAGGGAGAAGAGATACTAGATAGCTGAAGTGAGTGGTTTGAGAGGAGGTCAACAACAAAGTTGATAACAGCTCTAGGAATAGAAATTTGGAGAGACATGATCACCTATACCAGCAGACATGATGATAATAATCATTTCTGTTCTCATACTTGTGTCATTCGATATAGCTTGACTGTTGACTAAACGTGTCATAACTACATTCATTTGCCTTGATATGATGTCCATGGATAGGTTTGAGGGAATTCAAACATCAGCAGGAAATACAACGCAAACCTTACAGGACCGTCCTGGTCAATAGTCAGCTTGCTAATGAAAGCTTCTGCCTACCACATTAAAAGGAAGTGTTATTGAATTATTTGCGGGTCATCATCATTGTACTCTGAACATGTACTTAGGTGCTCAGATCCCCTCCTCTGCAAGTTCCTGACAGTCCAGTGACTGATGACTCCATTTCTGTGTTGCAAGTGTTATTTTATTGGCAAGTCATTACACACAACCCCACATGGGAACAACTTGGACACTATTTAAAGATAGTTATAGTTCTGAATTTCCTGCTTCAAACACAGAGAATTAACTGATGCACGATGGCATAACAACGCTAGTTGGACTAATGACTATTATATGAGAAATGTCATAATCATTGTGGTGAAATATAAAACCAGATTTTGGTGAGACTGGGGCATCATGGTTGGTCGATAAACAAGAAATATGTCCCAGCATGATGACATGGCTGAACTAATGACAAACAACAAATCAACACCATCATGATGACATGGCTGAACTAATGACAAACAACAAATCAACACCATCATGATGACATGGCTGAACTAATGACAAACAACAAATCAACACCATCATGATGACATGGTTGAACTAATTACATATGTCAGACAAATTGGAAGCTTACCATATCATCATGGTTTATTTAAAGACATACATTAGACAAATACCAGCATGACAATATCACATAGTTGGACAGATTACATAGTAAGTAAAGTAAAGAGCCCCATCATGCCAAGTGACGTATAGGGAATATGATATTAGTGATCATACATTTTACGACTGTCAGCACTTGATTTTTGGGGTAATGTGGTCGGTATTACGCCCCTGCCACTTTACTTTCCCATAAAAAATCTGGTACCTATTTAAGGTTAGGTAAATCCGGAATCTGTCGGTTGGGATCGAACCCTACCTCTTGTCCTTTGTAGTCCAGTTCACTAACCACTGAGCTATTGCGGCTGACAGATTACATAAATATGACAAATTCCAACCAGCATGAGCATATCAGAAACTTGGACTACCTATGCAGGGCAGAAAGAAAGGTTAAACAGCTTTCATGTGCATTGTCTTCAAAAGATTATGAACATAAAATGACAGGACAAAGTAACCAACTCTAATGTCTTACAACGAGCCAAACTCCCATCAATCATGGCAACACTTAGAAGTCGTAGACTAAGGTGACTGGGTCATATAAGAAGAATGGCAAACATTCGTATTCCCAAACAAATATATGGCGAACTTAAGGATGGAAAGAGACCAAGGCCAGACTAGTGCTGAGATATAAGGATGTTGGCAAGGCTTCCTTGAGAGAATTCTCTATCGGTGAAAGGACAGACTAGTGCTGAGATATAAGGATGTTGGCAGGGCTTCCTTGAGAGAATTCTCTATCAGTGAAAGGACAGACTAGTGCTGAGATATAAGGATGTTGGCAAGGCTTCCTTGAGAGAATTCTCTATCAGTGAAGGACAGACTAGTGCTGAGATATAAGGATGTTGGCAGGGCTTCCTTGAGAGAATTCTCTATCAGTGAAAGGACAGACTAGTGCTGAGATATAAGGATGTTGGCAGGGCTTCCTTGAGAGAATTCTCTATCAGTGAAATTAACTGGGAAAATCTGGCTGCAGATCGTAGCACATGGAGAATAAAAATAAAAAAATGACACAACTTTCAAGGCAGTGCTGATATCAAATTCAGAAGCAAAAGGTGCAGGTAAAAGGAGAGGAGGCCAGGTACCACGGATACATCGTTCTGTCCAATATTGGCAGATTCAACCATGAGAGAAGCTGTTCAGCAAGCAGCATCCAATATAAGACATTAATTTTTTTTACCAAACTACTGACTTATCATGACTGCTTGCTACCAACCGTATGTCAAGATGCCAAAGGCTATATATAAATATATACAAACATGGTAGAACTAACACCACACGTTGAGTATTTGAAAGGTGTTACAATTAATTGAATACTCATTAGATGTACTCTCTTTTCTTGTTCAAAGATAAAAAGACAAACTAGAGTACAATAAATTGAAGAGCTGTAAGAAGAAATAAGGACAAGGAGGTGATAAAACAACATTAGTGATTTAGCTAACACAACTTATGACAAATCAACAGACAATAGTCTATGGTGGGAGTAGATGGCCCCAATGTGTGTGCGTTAACCTGGGTGTACATGGCAATGAAATAGCTGATAAGCCTGTTGGCAGCACTGGCATTGAGTGTGGCCATTACTCTGAACAAGGAGGACATTGCCAAGTTTGTTCTTCATTTCTTAAGAGAAGAGAAGGATAATCGGTGGAACAATGATGTATACATTGTGAGACAAAGGGTCTGGTTGATCAAAAGTGCTCAGTGGTAGATGCAGATGTATCTATAATCAACACCTTACAGGAACAATCAGTCTGTGTGCGCTTCGAGAAATGCTGGGTGGGTGGTGAAGTAGATACGGGGATGCCCCAACTGCAATGAAATTTATTCCATGAATTCATTAGAATGGAATGTCATAAGTTAACATGTCACTGCCTACCTTAATTTGTCTTGACAACTTTCATTTCACCCAAAGATTGAATGTCGTCAAACATTTGTACAAATGTTTATGTGTTTGTGCAGCTTTCAAATTATTTGTTCTTTCTTCTAACCAATAATGTGTTCAGTGAGCTCCAGACTTGGAAGGCTCAGTTGTAAACCAGATATTTTTTAATGTTGCACTATTGCAATTTAACATGTTTTTGATTGTTTCTTTCTGATGATATTATTTTTGAAGTCATTGTCACTTTTTCACCTTTTACAAGTTATGAACAATGTTTATGTAAGTATTTCTTTGTGAGATTTGTAATGGATAGCTTGGGTAGCTGATGTTGTCCCAGTGTGAGATTTGTAACGGATAGCTTGGGTAGCTGATGTTGTCCCAGTGTGAGATTTTTATGTTCAAAGAAATGATCAAGCATGTTAGAGAGGGTGGTGCAAATGTAGTTTATATACAGTGTCATTTATGTGTTATATGCTCTGAAATGTTTTTTTTTAATTCATCTGCTAAGAGATGTTACAATGATCTGAAATTTGAGTTTTAATTCATGTGGTAAGAGATCTTAATGATCTGAATAGTGTTTTATTTCATTTGGGTAAGAAATCTTAATGTTTTGAAATAGTGTTTTCTTTCATTTGGTAAGAGATCTTAATGATCTGAAATAGTGTTTTATTTCATTTGGTAAGAAATCTTAATGATCTGAAATAGTGTTTTATTTTATATGGTAAGAGGTCTTAATGATCTGAAATAGAGTTTTGATTCATATGGTAAGATATCTTAATGATCTGAAATAGAGTTTTAATTCATATGGTAAGATATCTTAATGATCTGAAATAGAGTTTTAATTCATATGGTAAGATATCTTAATGATCTGAAATAGTGTTTTATTTCATTTGGTAAGAAATCTTAATGATCTGAAATAGTGTTTTATTTTATATGGTAAGAGGTCTTAATGATCTGAAATAGAGTTTTGATTCATATGGTAAGATATCTTAATGATCTGAAATAGAGTTTTAATTCATATGGTAAGATATCTTAATGATCTGAAATAGAGTTTTAATTCATATGGTAAGATATCTTAATGATCTGAATAGAGTTTTTAATTCATATGGTAAGACATCTTAATGATCTGAAATAGAGTTTTAATTCATATGGTAAGATATCTTAATGATCTGAAATAGAGTTTTAATTCATATGGTAAGATATCTTAATGATCTGAAATAGAGTTTTAATTCATATGGTAAATATCTTAATGATCTGAAATAGAGTTTTAATTCATATGGTAAGATATCTTAATGATCTGAAATGGTGTTTTATTTCATGTTGTAGAAGATGTTATTGTGATCTGAAATGATTCTTTAGATTTAATCTATTTTTCATATTTCTTTTTTTCTTTCAAATTTGGAGCGATGTACAAGAGCAATAAATGTACACAACTGATTTTTTGTGTGTTGTTATTTTCTTTTGAGCTTGTTAGAAATCAGGGTAATTTATTGATCAGAGCACTTTTATGTGGTACAAAGTTTAATCAACTGATGTCTAATCTGACTGCACAATATAATGTATATATTTAAATGTTGATATCAGATGTGAACAGATTTGTTGCTGGAACTTCAACCTGCAAGTTGATGGGGAATGGCTGCTCCCCCATCTCCTCGAACCAACTAAACACATCAATAAGGAAATCTCTCACTAACCTTTTTGTCTGAATTCACGCTGTACTTTTAACTACTTGGAATCCACCTAATTTCAGTATGCAGACACTTCCTCACCGAATATTTTATATTCATTCTATCTGACTTCTTTCCAGTGTCTTCATTCTACTGCCTGTATCTAATCTATATATAATTCTATTTTACAGCTTTATCATTCCTGAACCGTACTAATTCTGCCTCAGTCCAGACCATCCAGATGTTAGTGCTCGTCTGGAGCACTGGACTAGATCTGACTGCTAATCTTTGTCTATCCCTCTGACAAGCTGACTGCACTGTCTATCCTACACTCCTGATTGGCTAGTACGAATCTCTCTTTGATTACATGAACCTTGTCTTTCTCGAACATTTCAGTGATTCCTCTGTCCAGTCTCATAATTTAATTAGCTATTCAAGTTATAACCAATGGACATACATCACTATATTCTCCATTACAATAGCAGTACCATAGAGCATATGATGTTTTCTTACAATGTGGTCAACAATATTTCTAACATTTGAAATTACCGCCAAAATAGATTTGAGAGTACCTTGAAGAAGTTTAATTTGGTCGACCTTATATTAATGTATTGATCTTCTTTCTCCTAGTTTTTCTTGTTACATATTGATAACTCTGAGGTAAGAGTAGTGCCAGGTTACAGCTTCATGGGGTCTCGCTCCTGTACCTGTGTTACAGATGTCTCCTTGCTTCATGGGGTCTCACTCCTGTACCTGTGTTACAGATGTCTCCTAGCTTAATGGGGTCTCACTCCTGTACCTGTGTTACAGATGTCTCCTAGCTTCATGGGGTCTCACTCCTGTACCTGTGTTACAGATGTCTCCTAGCTTCAAGGGGTCCTACTACTGTACCTGTGTTACAGATGTCTCCTAGCTTCAAGGGGTCTCACTCCTGTACCTGTGTTACAGATGTCTCCTAGCTTCAAGGGGTCCTACTACTGTACCTGTGTTACAGATGTCTCCTAGCTTCAAGGGGTCCTACTACTGTACCTGTGTTACAGATGTCTCCTAGCTTCAAGGGTCCTACTACTGTACCTGTGTTACAGATGTCTCCTTGCTTCATGGGGTCCTACTACTGTACCTGTGTTACAGATGTCTCCTTGCTTCATGAGGTCTCACTCCTGTACCTGTGTTACAGATGTCTCCTAGCTTCATGAGGTCTCACTCCTGTATCAGTGTTACAGATGTCTCCTAGCTTCATGAGGTCTCACTCCTGTATCGGTGTTACAGATGTCTCCTAGCTTCATGAGGTCTCACTCCTGTATCGGTGTTACAGATGTCTACTAGCTTCATGAGGTCTCACTCCTGTACCTGTGTTACAGATGTCTCCTTGCTTCATGAGGTCTCACTCCTGTACCTGTGTTACAGATGTCTCCTAGCTTCATGAGGTCTCACTCCTGTACCTGTGTTACAGATGTCTCCTTGCTTCATGAGGTCTCACTCCTGTACCTGTGTTACAGATGTCTCCTTGCTTCATGGGGTCTCACTCCTGTACCTGTGTTACAGATGTCTCCTTGCTTCATGGGTCTCACTCTTGTACCTATGTTACAGATGTCTCCTTGCTTCATGAGGTCTCACTCTTGTACCTATGTTACAGATGTCTCCTTGCTTCATGGGGTCTCACTCTTGTACCTGTGTTACAGATGTCTCCTAGCTTCATGAGGTCTCACTCCTGTACCTGTGTTACAGATGTCTCCTTGCTTCATGAGGTCTCACTCCTGTACCTGTGTTACAGATGTCTCCTTGCTTCATGAGGTCTCACTCCTGTACCTGTGTTACAGATGTCTCCTTGCTTCATGAGGTCTCACTCCTGTACCTGTGTTACAGATGTCTCCTTGCTTCATGGGGTCTCACTCTTGTACCTATGTTACAGATGTCTCCTAGCTTCATGGGGTCTCACTCTTGTACCTATGTTACAGATGTCTCCTAGCTTCATGGGGTCTCACTCTTGTACCTATGTTACAGATGTCTCCTTGCTTCATGGGGTCTCACTCCTGTACCTGTGTTACAGATGTCTCCTAGCTTCATGGGGTCTCACTCCTGTACCTGTGTTACAGATGTCTCCTAGCTTCATGGGTCCTACTACTGTACCTGTGTTACAGATGTCTCCTAGCTTAATGGGGTCTCACTCCTGTACCTGTGTTACAGATGTCTCCTTGCTTCATGGGGTCTCACTCCTGTACCTGTGTTACAGATGTCTCCTAGCTTAATGGGGTCTCACTCCTGTACCTGTGTTACAGATGTCTCCTAGCTTCATGGGGTCTCACTCCTGTACCTGTGTTACAGATGTCTCCTAGCTTCATGGGGTCCTACTACTGTACCTGTGTTACAGATGTCTCCTTGCTTCATGAGGTCTCACTCCTGTACCTGTGTTACAGATGTCTCCTAGCTTCATGAGGTCTCACTCCTGTATCGGTGTTACAGATGTCTCCTAGCTTCATGAGGTCTCACTCCTGTACCTGTGTTACAGATGTCTCCTTGCTTCATGGGTCTCACTCCTGTACCTGTGTTACAGATGTCTCCTAGCTTAATGGGGTCTCACTCCTGTACCTGTGTTACAGATGTCTCCTAGCTTCATGGGGTCTCACTCCTGTACCTGTGTTACAGATGTCTCCTAGCTTCAGGGGTCCTACTACTGTACCTGTTTACAGATGTCTCCTAGCTTCAAGGGGTCCTACTACTGTACCTGTGTTACAGATGTCTCCTTGCTTCATGGGTCCTACTACTGTACCTGTGTTACAGATGTCTCCTTGCTTCATGAGGTCTCACTCCTGTACCTGTGTTACAGATGTCTCCTAGCTTCATGAGGTCTCACTCTGTATCATGTTACAGATGTCTCCTAGCTTCATGAGGTCTCACTCCTGTATCGGTGTTACAGATGTCTCCTAGCTTCATGAGGTCTCACATCCTGTATCGGTGTTACAGATGTCTACTAGCTTCATGAGGTCTCACTCCTGTACCTGTGTTACAGATGTCTCCTTGCTTCATGAGGTCTCACTCCTGTACCTGTGTTACAGATGTCTCCTAGCTTCATGAGGTCTCACTCCTGTACCTGTGTTACAGATGTCTCCTTGCTTCATGAGGTCTCACTCCTGTACCTGTGTTACAGATGTCTCCTTGCTTCATGGGGTCTCACTCCTGTACCTGTGTTACAGATGTCTCCTTGCTTCATGGGGTCTCACTCTTGTACCTATGTTACAGATGTCTCCTTGCTTCATGAGGTCTCACTCTTGTACCTATGTTACAGATGTCTCCTTGCTTCATGGGTCTCACTCTTGTACCTGTGTTACAGATGTCTCCTAGCTTCATGAGGTCTCACTCCTGTACCTGTGTTACAGATGTCTCCTTGCTTCATGAGGTCTCACTCCTGTACCTGTGTTACAGATGTCTCCTTGCTTCATGAGGTCTCACTCCTGTACCTGTGTTACAGATGTCTCCTTGCTTCATGAGGTCTCACTCCTGTACCTGTGTTACAGATGTCTCCTTGCTTCATGGGGTCTCACTCTTGTACCTATGTTACAGATGTCTCCTAGCTTCATGGGGTCTCACTCTTGTACCTATGTTACAGATGTCTCCTATCTTCATGGGGTCTCACTCTTGTACCTATGTTACAGATGTCTCCTTGCTTCATGGGGTCTCACTCTTGTACCTGTGTTACAGATGTCTCCTTGCTTCATGGGGTCTCACTTCTGTACCTGTGTTACAGATGTCTCCTTGCTTCATGCTTCATGGGTCTCACTCCTGTACCTGTGTTACAGATGTCTCCTTGCTTCATGAGGTCTCACTTCTGTACCTGTGTTACAGATGTCTCCTTGCTTCATGGGGTCTCACTCTTGTACCTGTGTTACAGATGTCTCCTTGCTTCATGGTCTCACTCCTGTACCTGTGTTACAGATGTCTCCTTGCTTCATGAGGTCTCACTTCTGTACCTGTGTTACAGATGTCTCCTTGCTTCATGCTTCATGGGTCTCACTCCTGTACCTGTGTTACAGATGTCTCCTTGCTTCATGCTTCATGGGGTCTCACTCCTGTACCTGTGTTACAGATGTCTCCTTGCTTCATGAGGTCTCACTTCTGTACCTGTGTTACAGATGTCTCCTTGCTTCATGCTTCATGAGGTCTCACTCCTGTACCTGTGTTACAGATGTCTCCTTGCTTCATGGGGTCTCACTACTGTACCTGTGTTACAGATGTCTCCTAGCTTCATGGTCTCACTCCTGTACCTGTGTTACAGATGTCTCCTTGCTTCATGGGGTCTCACTACTGTACCTGTGTTACAGATGTCTCCTAGCTTCATGAGGTCTCACTCCTGTATCGGTGTTACAGATGTCTCCTTGCTTCATGGGTCTCACTCCTGTACCTATGTTACAGATGTCTCCTGCTTCATGGGGTCTCACTCCTGTACCTATGTTATAGATGTCTCCTTGCTTCATGGGGTCTCACTCTTGTACCTATGTTACAGATGTCTCCTTGCTTCATGGGGTCTAACTCCTGTACCTATGTTACAGATGTCTCCTTGCTTCATGGGGTCTCACTCCTGTACCTATGTTACAGATGTCTCCTTGCTTCATGGGGTCTCACTCCTGTACCTATGTTACAGATGTCTCCTTGCTTCATGAGGTCTCACTCCTGTACCTGTGTTACAGATGTCTCCTAGCTTCATGGGGTCTCACTCTTGTACCTATGTTACAGATGTCTCCTTGCTTCATGGGTCTCACTCTTGTACCTATGTTATAGATGTCTCCTTGCTTCATGCTTCATGGGGTCTCACTCCTGTACCTGTGTTACAGATGTCTCCTTGCTCCATGCTTCATGGGGTCTCACTCCTGTACCTGTGTTACAGATGTCTCCTTGCTTCATGCTTCATGGGGTCTCACTCCTGTACCTGTGTTACAGATGTCTCCTTGCTTCATGCTTCATGGGGTCTCACTCCTGTACCTGTGTTACAGATGTCTCCTTCTTCATGAGGTCTCACTTCTGTACCTGTGTTACAGATGTCTCCTTGCTTCATGCTTCATGAGGTCTCACTCCTGTACCTGTGTTACAGATGTATCCTTGCTTCATGAGGTCTCACTCCTGTACCTGTGTTACAGATGTCTCCTAGCTTCATGGGGTCTCACTCTTGTACCTATGTTACAGATGTCTCCTTGCTTCATGGGTCTCACTCTTGTACCTATGTTACAGATGTCTCCTTGCTCCATGGGGTCTCACTCTTGTACCTATGTTACAGATGTCTCCTTGCTTCATGGGGTCTCACTCCTGTACCTATGTTACAGATGTCTCCTTGCTTCATGGGGTCTCACTCCTGTACCTATGTTACAGATGTCTCTTTGCTTCATGGGGTCTCACTCTTGTACCTATGTTACAGATGTCTCCTTGCTCCATGGGGTCTCACTCTTGTACCTATGTTACAGATGTCTCCTTGCTCCATGGGGTCTCACTCCTGTACCTATGTTACAGATGTCTCCTTGCTTCATGGGGTCTCACTCTTGTACCTATGTTACAGATGTCTCCATGCTTCATGGGTCTCACTCCTGTACCTGTGTTACAGATGTCTCCTTGCTCCATGCTTCATGGGGTCTCACTCCTGGTACCTGTGTTACAGATGTCTCCTTGCTTCATGAGGTCTCACTTCTGTACCTGTGTTACAGATGTCTCCTTGCTTCATGCTTCATGAGGTCTCACTCCTGTACTGTGTTACAGATGTCTCCTTGCTTCATGGGGTCTCACTCCTGTACCTGTGTTACAGATGTCTCCTAGCTTCATGAGGTCTCACTCCTGTACCTGTGTTACAGATGTCTCTTAGCTTAATGGGGTCTCACTCCTGTACCTGTGTTACAGATGTCTCCTAGCTTCAAGGGGTCCTACTACTGTACCTATGTTACAGATGTCTCCTAGCTTAATGAGGTCTCACTCCTGTACTGTGTTACACGTCTCCTAGCTTCATGAGGTCTCACTCCTGTACCTATGTTACAGATGTCTCCTAGCTTCATGGGGTCTCTCCTAGCTTCATGAGGTCTCACTCCTGTACCTGTGTTACAGATGTCTCCTAGCTTCATGAGGTCTCACTCCTGTACCTGTGTTACAGATGTCTCCTAGCTTCATGGGGTCTCACAAGATTACAGTGAATAGAATTCTATACATAATGATGGTGGATGACAAAAGATCAGTCATTTTTATGCTACATCAACCAATTTTCAAGGCTGATTGAAAACATATTGCTGATTGCTTTTTTTGTGCAGAATAATAATTCATTTTGAATTACTTTGACCTGATATTTATTATGGTAAGTTGGCAATTATGGCCTCATTTTGTGTTTTAATTTGTTTAATCTAATTCATTGTCCAATTATCTAAAAATGCATACACAAATTGTTATGTGTTAGATAAAGATAAATCATGTAGATTGGTCCATGAAAAATTGTGTCTCTAAAATCTCTTTGGTTGCATTGATAAAAACCTCTCGCACAGAAATAATCTAACAAGGGAGAATTTAAATATCTAGAAAGTTTAGTGACAAACAACAATTCACAAGCAGCAGAAATAGACTCACGATGCAACAAAGCTCACAAATCATCAGACAGTTATCACAACTACTGTCCAACAAGGAAATAACACTTGAGGCAAAATGAACACTACAATACAAATTTCATCCGAATGTGCAACCAACACCAGACCTGGACTCTAGACTCAAGAACAATAAGAAAAATAACCTCTATTTAGATGAAATGTTAGACGAATGACAAGAAACAACCTGAGAGATAAGATCAGAATGAAGAACTGAGAAAAAAGCTAGGAATAATTCCCGCCATAGTATACATAACCACATTTTCACTCTACGACTTATATTGGAGGAACACATTGAAAAGCAAAAACCTTTTGTACTTAACTTCATCGACTTCAAAAAAGCATTTGATAGTATTCATAGAGATTCTTTGTGGAAAATTCTGAAGCAATATGGCTTACCATCAAAAATCATAAATATTATCAAAGACATGTATGATGGTTACACATGTGCAGTTCGAACAGAGGAAGGACTGAGCGAATGTTTCCCAATAGAAACTGGGGTTAAACAAGGATGTATTTTATCGCCCTTGTTATTTGGAATTGTTATGGACTTCATAATGAAGAAATGCTGCACTGGTAATAAAGGCATCGAATGGATACAAGGAGACCATTTGGAGGACCTCGACTTTGCTGATGACATAGTTCTCATCAGCAATCAGATAAAAACGATGCAGGAAAACACAAATGAACTATCATCAATAGCCAGCAAAATTGGGCTTGAGGTCAATCATGAAAAGACTAAAGTCATGAAAAGTTTAATTCCAACAAGTGACAAAATATACATGGAAAACAAACCAGTAGAAGAGATCGATCACTTCATCTATCTTGGAAGTCACATTGATCGAGAAGGGGATACGAGCAAAGAAATTAGAATCAGACTGGCTAAAGCAGCAATGTCTTTCAGAAGCCTTGAAAAGTTGTGGAAATCAAACTCATTAGCACAAACACAAAACTTAGGCTATTCAAATCAAATGTACTATCAACCCTTACGTATGCGTGTGAAAGCTGGAAAACAACAAGAGATATAGAACAAAGCTGAACGCATTCGAAAATAAATGTCTAAGGAAAATACTTGGTATAGAATGGAACGAATTCAAACAAACGAGGAAATTAGAGAAATCGCCAATCAACCACTAATATCTTCAGTAATAAAGAAAAAGACGATGGTCATACGTTGGACATGTGATGAGAAGAGATAATAATCGAATAGCAAAGCAAGCCCTCATATGGGAAACAACAGGTAAAAGAAAAAGAGGAAGACCCAGGGAGACACTGAGAAGAACATTGATGAGAGAGGCAAGAGCAGCAGGAATCGGCTCCCTCAATGAGATAGAACTGCTTGCACAGAACAGAGACAGATGGCGAGATTTGATAAAATATCTTTAAAAGAAAACTGCTAGAACAAAAATTCAATAGGAGAAGGTGTATCTTGGTCTACGCCCTATGGGCCGGTTACGGCTCGAAAGGTCAATAGATAGATAGATACATAAAGAAATAACAAATAAAATGTTTTGGCCACTTGATAAGACAGAAAGATCAAAAGACAACACCATGAGCCTTCATTCAATAAATGTTACGAGAACACAGTCCTAGGGCTGACCACGAAAAAGGTGGATTGATGGACTATTAAAACTAGGAAACAACAGCATCAAGGACGAACAGAAGAGAAAAAGACCGCAAACTTATCTCTCCTCAATGCTGAAAGGCAAATGAGGAAGGAAAGAGGAAAAACAAATTATGAAAGCTCATCATTCTATAATGTCTGATATTGGTTATCTTACAGCATGTGTTAGGGTCAAGGTCTTTGTCAGTGCTACAGAGTTCATCTATCTGAACTGAAGCCATCTTCACTGCTTTCACCAGTGTGTGTGCTTCAAACTGGGGAACATGATGATGATGATGGATCTATGGAGTTGTCTGTTGTGTAATGAAGATGATCTGTCGATTACACAATTTTCTCAGTTGATTGCTAAAACTCATGATCAGATGCAAGACTCTACCACTAGCTGCTATCATTGTTGGCTATTGCTATTAATATCAGTGTCTGACATCCACTACAGAGATAGTGACAAGCACAAAGAAGACAAATAAAGTTATACATTTTGTTTACATCATTTTTTAAAGGGTTTTTTTCTGTCCCAAGTACTTTTTTCTCTTAGTTTTTTTCTGTCAT
This sequence comes from Megaustenia siamemsis, assembly GCA_032433765.1. Lineage (NCBI taxonomy): Eukaryota > Metazoa > Mollusca > Gastropoda > Stylommatophora > Ariophantidae > Megaustenia > Megaustenia siamemsis. The sequence goes on along the minus strand of JAVIAB010000047.1, from coordinate 96,917,634 downwards.
TGTTTCTGTTTTTTTCTGCCAGTTTCTCAGTTTTTTTCTGCCACTGTTTCTCGTAAATTTTTTTATGTCACCTTTTCTGTTTTATTTATGTCGCCATTTTTCATAGTTCCTTTTTGTTCGGTCACTGTTTCTCAGTTATTTTTTGTGTAAGTTTCTCATAGTATTTTGTCACCATTTCTCATAATTCTTTCAGCCAGTTTCTCATAGTTTTTTGTCACCATTTCTCATAATTCTTTTCAGCCAGTTTCTCTTAATTTTTTTCTTTCCTCAAGCATGTTATCTAAAACAATGAACTTCCTCAACTGTGTTGTAGACAAGTGTCCATGTTTTACTTTGATAATACAGATCTCATAGAAACATACTGTTTATATGGAGCCTTCACTTCTAATCTCTGTTTATTTCTGTATTATACTATGGCAGGTATGGCTCATTGCCTCAATTTTCCTCTTTATTCTTTTGTACTGAATAAAAAGTCAGAAGATCCTACTGTGCCAGGGTGTCCCACAGGGAGGGGTGCTATCTCCATCACTTTTTCTAGTCTACATGCAAGTACCACAAGGTTGCCCTGCAGTGGATCCCATCTCACTGTGGAATACAAGGAAATGAGAGAGCAGATAGCTGGCAAGGAAAGCGCAACAGGCACACAATCAGATGCTCCGGTCACATACCATCAGAAGAAACAGAATGAAATCAATCAGAAGATCAGAGGGCCCCAAATCAGGATGCCTTTCATAATATGAGTATATGTGAACAAGTTATCATTATACGCCTCAGAACAGGACACAATTGACTCCATAGTCACATGTATACATGTAAAGGGGAGGAACTCTGTTTTGTTTATTATGCGATGATAACCTTGACATCAGGATGCTTCTTTGAGGCGAGCGAGGCGTTGATCAGATACTGAACCTTGATAGAGATACTGAACCTCGATCACTGATAACTCTCGACGGCACTTGCTCAGCCGCCGAAAGATCGCCTCACGTTTACTTGATCGGGAAAGAACTCTGTGACATATGAGCCCACACGTTAGAACGATTGCGCCCTTCAGCTCGAACAAAGCTCCCTGCTCTGTGACTGTTCAGACCGATCGCGTCTGACAAAGGTAAGGCTCGTATAGATCTGAGCCCAACCTGATGTTTGCTCTGCAATAGTGGCAAGGCTCGTAAAGATCTGAGCCCGGCCTGGTGTTCTACTGGACTGGATGGACAGGATTCCTTTGTTTTCCCATCACGTTGGCCCGTAATCATTACGTTTGTACTTCGCGTTGTGTTATTTATGGCCTGCGACACCCCCATCCGTTCATCACGGGGACAGAATACAGCAACTCTATAACGATGGACGTGACAACAAGAATGACTGAAGTGACACTCGTAAACAAAACATACGTTGCTTTATTTTACTGCACTTCCCACGATGGCATGGTATGACAAATACATTATTGTCATTCACTCATACGTCCTACACTTATTCAAGTACAGAATTCACATCTACTCACTGGCTTGTGTGTCTCCTCTGGGAAACACGCCTTATGCCTAATTAGTTAATTTATTAGTGGCCCAGCGCCACCCTATACTCCACACTAATTGCACAACTCATTGAACCTACTGTGTTCATCAAAACAATATTCTCTGTGGCTAACATTCAGCCCGCCTATGGTCAGAACAATTCCTGTTCTCTAAGATCGCTATATTTCACATTGACACACAATGTCGAATTTATTGGATTCATCAACTGTCTCTTTATGGCTGACACACAGCCTGCTAATGGTTAGAACAATGTCTGCTCTCTAACGTCTCTATATTCAACATTGACACACAATGTCGAATCTATTGGATTCATCAACTGTCTCTTTATGGCTGACACACAGCCTGCTAATGGTTAGAACAATTTCTGTTCTCTAAGTCTCTATATTCAATATTGTCACACAACATTGAATCTACGAAATTCATCAAAATAATCTCTCTATGCGGCTTACATCCAGCCTAAGACCAGTAAGAACAATCCTGCTCTCTACCGTCTCTACATAGAATATGGAACATACCCAGTTCCTCAGAAATTCCTGATACGGCTTACATTCAGCCAATACTAGTAAGAACACACTCGTTCTTAGTTCTCTGAGCACAATATGAACTCTACCGAGTTCCTACTACTGTCCTCGTTGTGCTACTAAACTCTAATTAATTCCCCTACTCTACACACACCTTATTGAATTAAATCACAACTATTTCTAGCACAGTTTCCTAAGTCCATGAAATATTCTTCTATCTCTATCACACGTTTCTTTTACTTACTGTCATTCCTACATTGAAATCTAATTTCTAACATTCTGTTCCTTTTCCCTACTAACATAATGCCCTCGGTACCGGGTTGTCAAACGTGACAAGTCCGTCCGCACAGCTTCTCGCACATCTCTCGAATGACTATTTCAACCAACTAAAATTCTCTAACTGAATCTTTGTCTCGTTTTCAAACCTCGTGTTTTTCGAGACGCTCACCTAATCATGTCATTTCACGTGGACATGTTTACGGCTATCTCTCACCTTCACCTTTGACTTTTGTACCCCTAATAGCCTCCCCTTCTGTCCCCCTAATTATCCACTATTTCATTGCCTCCCCACTCATAAGTAGTTATACTCTATCTGATAACTACTCTATTCCATCCCTACTATGCTATCTCATCCTCACTCTCTAACCTTATTCTGAGCCTCCTATACTCTGTCTCTGTCAGTCTGTGTCGTCACCTTATCTACAGATTCCAGATATGGGCCCTATGGAATCCGCAGACTAGGTCTATGTTCATTGTCTCTTTTAGACACCTCCCAACATTGTCACCAACTCGTCTTGTCTTGTATATTTCTCTCTGTCACCTTTTTCCCGTCTTATTCCTATCTCTATCTTCTCCCTCTACTCTCCGTTTTCCTTCTATCTCCCAATCCTTTATCATACATTGCATTCCGCAATTTATCTGTATTGTCTCGACAATAACTCCCTTTTTGTGCAGTCTTCTCCGACCGGACACATTTCCGGGACTACACCTCGTTACTTTCCCCTTTCTCACAGGCCTTTCTACAATATCCCTAATTGCTTCTTGCCTGTTTACTCTCTGTAGCCTAATCAACTCCCGATTAGTACTCCGCTACAACTCCTTACACCTTCTTACATAGCCTAATCACTCTCAGATCAGTGCCTTACTACCATTTCCTTTCCTTTTCCCTCCATTTCCTACTTTCCTACCTTAATTTCTATATCCTTGTCTATTTCCCCACCTCTGATACCTTATTGTTCCTCTCTGTCTATTATCTCCCTCTCTACATTGGCTTCTAATATGCCCTACCTTCCCGCATCTATAGCATCTTATATTGCCTTACTTATCCGCTCCAAAAAAAACTGAGTTCAACTCACTAGTAACCAATTTTCAATTTCATACATTACCAACATTGTGAATTCAATACATACTCCACAAAAAAAAACAAATTCACAATCCATTTACCATGTTTGTATAACAATCACATATTGGTGTCACCTTATCCCAGCCATGTGTGTCATATCATATAATCCTACTCGTTTCACTATCCTACCCCCTTTCCTTTAATGTATATAATTCCTTACTCTAGCTACAAAAATACTGTTACACATTATATCTCACACACTAATGCGACTTTATATTATTTTTTTCACAAAAGAATGTTTCCTTCTCACACTCCAACCATACACTACTTAAATAACTAATTAATTAATCTTAATTAACTAACTCTACACTTCTCTGATGACGTCTGAAAAAAAAAATTCCGTTGTGTTGCTGTCCTGTTTGACCTCTGCCCCGCGTTGGCTATGGCTCCATTGTAAAGGGGAGGACTTTCTTTGAGGCGAGCGAGGCGTTGATCAGATACTGAACCTTGATAGCGATACTGAACCTCGATCACTGATAACTCTCGACGGCACTTGCTCAGCCGCCGAAAGATCGCCTCACGTTTACTTGATCGGGAAAGAACTCTGTGAACTCTGAGACATATGAGCCCACACGTTAGGACCGATTGCGCCCTTTCAGCTCGAACAAAGCTCCCCTGCTCTGTGACTGTGTTCAGACCGATTGCGTCTGACAAAGGTAAGGCTCGTATAGATCTGAGCCCAACCTGATGTTTGCTCTGCAATAGTGGCAAGGCTCGTAAAGATCTGAGCCCGGCCTGGTGTTCTACTGGACTGGATGGACAGGATTCCTTTGTTTTCCCATCACGTTGGCCCGTAATCATTTACGTTTGTACTTCGCGTTGTGTTATTTATGGCCTGCGACACCCCCATCCGTTCATCACGGGGACAGAATACAGCAACTCTATAACGATGGACGTGACCACAAGAATGACTGAAGTGACACTCGTAAACAAAACATACGTTGCTTTATTTTACTGCACTTCCCACGATGGCATGGTATGACAAATACATTATTGTCATTCACTCATACGTCCTACACTTATTCAAGTACAGAATTCACATCTACTCACTGGCTTGTGTGTCTCCTCTGGGAAACACGCCTTATGCCTAATTAGTTAATTTATTAGTGGTCCAGCGCCACCCTATACTCCACACTAATTGCACAACTCATTGAACCTACTGTGTTCATCAAAACAATATTCTCTGTGGCTCACATTCAGCCCGCCTATGGTCAGAACAATTCCTGTTCTCTAAGATCGCTATATTTCACATTGACACACAATGTCGAATTTATTGGATTCATCAACTGTCTCTTTATGGCTAACACACAGCCTGCTAATGGTTAGAACAATGTCTGCTCTCTAACGTCTCTATATTCAACATTGACACACAATGTCGAATCTATTGGATTCATCAACTGTCTCTTTATGGCTGACACACAGCCTGCTAATGGTCAGAACAATTCCTGTTCTCTAAGTCTCTATATTCAATATTGTCACACAACATTGAATCTACGAAATTCATCAAAATAATCTCTCTATGCGGCTTACATCCAGCCTAAGACCAGTAAGAACAATCCTGCTCTCTACCGTCTCTACATAGAATATGGAACATACCCAGTTCCTCAGAAATTCCTGATACGGCTTACATTCAGCCTAAGACCAGTAAGAACAATCCTGCTCTCTACCGTCTCTACATAGAATATGGAACATACCCAGTTCCTCAGAAATTCCTTATACGGCTTACATTCAGCCTCAGAAATTCCTTATACGGCTTACATTCAGCCAATACTAGTAAGAACACACTCGTTCTTCCTAGTTCTCTGAGCACAATATGAACTCTACCGAGTTCCTACTACTGTCCTCGTTGTGCTACTAAACTCGAATTAACTCCCCTACTCTACACACACCTTATTGAATTAAATCACAACTATTTCTAGCACAGTTTCCTAAGTCCATGAAATATTCTTCTATCTCTATCACACGTTTCTTTTACTTACTGTCATTCCTACATTGAAATCTAATTTCTAACATTCTGTTCCTTTTCCCTACTAACATAATGCCCTCGGTACCGGGTTGTCAAACGTGACAAGTCCGTCCGCACAGCTTCTCGCACATCTCTCGAATGACTATTTCAACCAACTAAAATTCTCTAACTGAATCTTTGTCTCGTTTTCAAACCTCGTGTTTTTCGAGACGCTCACCTAATCATGTCATTTCACGTGGACATGTTTACGGCTATCTCTCACCTTCACCTTTTGACCTTTTGTACCCCTAATAGCCTCCCCTTCTGTCCCCCTAATTATCCACTATTTCATACAAAATTCAAGATTGGCACCACATGTACATGTGGACAGGCACCCCAGACTGCTGAACACACTTCAAGACTGCAGTTGAGTAGGATGTGTATGCAGTGACTTTGTCAACAGAATTTACCAAGGTCTATAAGCCTGATAGCCCCATGACTTCTTTTCTTGATCTCTCAGCTTGCTTGAGTGTTTGAAACAGGATTCATGTATAACTGTTTCCTATTGAGCAGGCCTGATTTTTTAGAGTTAATTAATTCAATAATGTATTTTCTTTGTCTTGTAGGACAAAAACTTGCAGATATAAAAGCCTTGTTGATCTTTAAAACAGATAGAAAAGTGATAAATAGGTGTTATTGACATATCACCTGCTATGTGGGAGTGTGTACATTTTGTATTTCCATGACAAAGTCACGATATCTGTGCCTTTTGACCTGACATACGTCTTTGACAGGGATAGATTTTGCTTAACAATTCTGCCTAGGCAGAAACCATCTTTGGCCTAGTTTTTTAGACTTTTAACTGCCAAAGGTTTGTTCACATGCACGAGTCCTGATGGGATTAGCCTTTACTCACCAGACAGGAGAGGGTAACATCACAAAGAAACCACGGATTAAAAAAGAAAAAATTGCACCACCCGTGGCAGGACTTGAACTGAGACCTTCCAGTGCAGAGACCAACGTCTTATCTCTTGACCACCAATCTTCCCACTGGCATATCATCTACATAGTAAATATATCTTGATCATTCCAGTGCCAGTAAATGGCACATCGAAGATTAGAACTAATATGCCACTTTGAGATTTAAAAAAAAAACAAATAACAGTGCACAGTTCTCATTTCTTACCAAGGGGTTTAACCCACTGTGACACGACTATTTTTTGCAAATTAAGAAAATTATTTGAAATACCAGCATGAAATGTTCAATTTTATGAAAATAAAATGGTTTCTTTTAGAAAGGAAAAATTAAAAAATAGAAAAAAATGGTATGTTAGAAGCTTTACGTGATTAGTGGATGACACAGATTAAACGACGTTTCGGCCCAATAGGCCTTCAGCAGGAACAAACAAAAAAACACACACACGGATATGTAAGTAAAACTAATAACGAAACATCCAAAACAAAAATAACAATGTCTTCCCTGTGTGTCAGGCCGAGGTCAAAATGAAAAGGAAATGGTAACCTGAGTGTGGCTGTCGTGAATGTGCAGAAATGTGCGCAAATGCACACAGAACTAGAGGAGTTCACACAGGGGTCAGTGTGCAAACACAAAGGAGAAAGAATAGAACAGTAGACTAAAAGGTGCTCAAAAGGCGGTAAGAGTGACATGTCTGAGAGTGGGGTACAATAAAAACAAATGAGGGGCAAGGAGCACAGAAAAAAGGTATAGAGGAGAACACCGAAGTGTCTCATTGGGGACTAGAGGAGGAGAACTATCCCAGTGACACAGATGTCGTCTTTGCCCTTGTGATCAAAGACGACATCCGTATCACTGGGATTGTCCTTTGTCACTCTGGCGACTGCAGCCGCTATACTTTAGAAAATGGCCTCATAGTCCAGTATGGTTCGCTGACCCCACGAGGCATGAATGTATCACACTCATACACATAGTTTCCTTTTGGTTGCTCCTTCCCTTTTGCATAGCCTTCTCTACTGCACATATTTGGGTTCTTTGGTCTATCTACTATACCATGCTATTTATAGTTCTCCTCCTCTAGTTCCCAATGAGACACTTCAGTGTTTTCCTCTATACCTTTTTTCTGTGCTCTTTACCCCTTTTGTTTTTATTGTACCCCACTCTCAGACATCTCACTCTTACCGCCTTTTGAGCACCTTTTAGTCTACTGTTCTATTCTTTCTCCTTTGTGTTTGCACACTGACCCCTGTGTGAACTCCTCTGGTTCTGTGTGCATTTGCGCACATTTCTGCACATTCACGACAGCCACACTCAGGTTACCATTTCCTTTTCATTTTGACCTCGGCCTGACACACAGGGAAGACATTGTTATTTTTGTTTTGGATGTTTCGTTATTAGTTTTACATACATATCCGTGTGTGTGTTTTTTTTGTTTGTTCCTGCTGAAGGCCTATTGGGCCGAAACGTCATTTAATCTGTGTCGTCCACTAATCACGTAAAGCTTCTAACATACCATTTTTTTCTATTTTTTAATTTTTCCTCACATTCAGCTTTACTACAGCTTCGCATTTTTATGCATTCATTTGCATTTCTTTGCCTTAACCCCTTTCTTTTAGACAATTTGCTCAGGCAGTAGAAAAGAAGTTAAATAAAAGAAAGACAAACTTTTAGTGGCAATAACTGGAAAATATCAATAAATTAAAAGTCACAGCAACTGGTGCCAGTGCCTTGGTAACTAGAGTCAGTTTCTACAGCTCGCAGTAAGGAATATATTAAAGTGACAGATGAAACAAACAAAACGCCAGAAAAATCACCACATGATTAACTGTGAAAAAAATTGTAGTAAATATTGTTTTTTAATATTTTTGAATTCAATTTGTAAAACATCATTACATGGCTGCATAACAAAATACACTACAATTTGATGACTAGCTAACTAGTAACTACAATTATACAGGAATGAGATCAATGCAAGCCAAGAATTCAAACTGACCCTTCATCTCTCCAACAATAAAGTCAATAACAGCCTCACGTCTAGATATCATCTGATCTTTCATACAATCAACCTGTAATCTTGACATTTGTTATAAATGACCTGTAATCTTGACATCTGATATAAGTGACCTGTAAACCTGACATTTGCTGGCTGAAAAGTTACTTCCCAAGCGTGGAAAAAAAGGTAAAAAAATAACCCACAACAAAACAGTTATGATAATACGGACCTACTTTACCATTGCTAATGGTGAGACATGCACGCATGCACATCACCACTAAATCTCCTTGACCACACAGATCAACAGAATAGCCTGTGGCTAATACACTTATAGGGAAATAATAACATTTCCGCGCCTGACTCAGCCCTTGACTTATGTTTTAGTTTGTTACAACAGCTGTGGAGCCAGACTTAGGGCATCCTGCAAATAATGGTCATGGGTTAAGCAAGAAATTCTGCCTGACAAGGCATGTTGGCCACCGATTGCTTGGTAGTCAGAAGTCAATGAAAAGAATTTATTTCTATAAAGAATAATATTTGTATATTTCTGGATGTCACATGGTGTATGGCCAACTTATATATAGGAAATGGCTAGTGGGTAAACCAAAAGTGACATACAAAAAGCTGTCTGTTATTTTTTCTCTTTCCTTCCCTCTATCTCTTCGTTCCTCAATTTTCCCAGTTGTTACAATATATCCCAGCTGTTCCCTTCTCATTACATGGCCAAAAAAAATGATGATTGTTTCTTCCTAATATTGGATATTAGCCCTCTCTTTGCTGTAGCCTCTTTCAGGACGTTTCATTACTCTTCTTAGCTGTCCATGGTATTCTCAACATTCTTCTGTAAAACCGCATTTCTACAGATTCCAGAGATTTTCTTGTCTGTTGTCCTATTGTCCATGATTCACATCCATTATGTTAAGACTGGTTCTACATAACATTTAAGAACTCTTTTTCTTGTTTCTATTGTCAAAAATCGACTGCACAATATCTTCCTCATTTTTTGAAAAGCTGCTTTTGTCTGAGCCATTCTGCATCTCACCTCTGTTGTACATCTACCATCTGAAGTTAACATTGTTCCTAGATATTTAATTTCATTCTTTTTATTCTTTTCTCTTTTCACTGATACCTAAAAGGTGTTGTGGTTTATATCATTTGTCGTTCTTGAGCTGCTCGAACTGTCTGAATTAGTGATTTTCCTTTGTTGTTACATGTCTCTGTCACTGCATCTATCCATCTTCTTCTGGGTCTTCCTCTTGGTCTTTTTCCATGCATTCTAATTTCATTTACCTGTTTTAATATGGTCCCACTTGTCTTTATTGTGCATTGCGGTTTCCCTTTCTTTGTTGCTACCATTACTTCTATCTTTTTACTATTAAGACTGAGTCCTTTATTTTTGCTTTCCCTCACTATATTAAATACCTATACAGAAAATCCTAAGTTCCAGCCAGTTAAAAAAATAACAATATAAAGGTAATTTTGAAATAAATAATTAATTGTCTTGTTACAAATGATAAAATATGTCATCAAAGTGCAAGCATTATTTATATATAACTAAATCATATCATGTCATTTTTTATGTTAACTTAAGTTTGGCAATCTGGTCTTGGCTATAATCCAGCTCTCAGTCAACCTTAAGTTGGCCACCACTGTTCTAGATATTGCATACTGTAATTTATAGACAAGAAGTGGCTTGTGGACTGAGATAGAAAGATACCTGCAAGGTATCCCTGAGAGAATTCTCCACTAGTGAAACAAAACAGTTGGCACATGATTCTGGTATACAGAGATGGGACATAAGAAGTGACAGGATAATCTGTAAAAGACATCTTTTTCTGAACTTTCACCTGTTAAGTGGGCATGGATGTGTTGCGTCTCCAGTTTACAACAAAGCCATGATATCTGTGCCCTCCGACCCCAAACATAGGGTTTTGTCATTGGCAGATTTGCTTAACAATTTCTTCCCAGCCAACGCCCATTTTTGGCCTACTCTTTCTAATTATAACTATGCCTACTTTTTCTAATTATGACTATGCCTACTCTTTCTAATTATGACTATGCCTACTCTTTCTAATTATGACTATGCCTACTCTTTCTAATTATAACTATGCCTACTCTTTCTAATTATGACTACCAAGATTTCTTGAATGTCTGAGAATGCACATGGGACCTTCTATTTTCCACCATTTTCTGAGAGACAGCTAGACATAGGATCTTACTACCTGGAGACCAGGGGAGGATAAAATCACGAAGAAACCTCGGATTAGATTTTGAAAAATGTCTACAACCTGTGGTGAGAAATGAACCTGTAACCTTCTTGTCCAGAGGTCAATGCCTAACCTCTAGACTACCCAGTGCCCATGAGAAAGAAATGGAAGTCAAGGACATAAGAGGTGAAGGCCCCTGACATAAAACTGCTTTTTAATTCTGCTGCTAGAATTGGGTGTAAAAAAAAGAAAACAAAACAAATGTTGAAGAATTAAAAACAATTGAAGAACTTACCTGCAGATACTATTACATGGCATTGGGCCGAAGGGCAGCAGCTCAAAGGTTGCTGGATCCATAACAACAACAACAGTTCAAAATGAAACCAGAACTACTAAACACAATTCAAACAAGTCAAATTTGATTTTTGGAGCATATTAATAGACACAGCAGCCTAAAAGTAATCTTGGAAAGGGGAAAATACAAGGTGAAAGAGGCAGGCCAAGACTAACATGGACCAGTTACATCAAAAGATGGACAAGTCAGCCTATGACAACCTGCACTATCAAAACAAGAGAAGAGCAGAATGGCGCTCTATGGTAGCCAACCTTTGATGTTGAGATGGCATTCAATGATGATGATGAGACAAATTATCCCAACATTAATGAAATCAGCGTGAGGAAATCTGCTTGGACTGTTCTTATTGAAAATCAACAATATATCTGTTTCCAAGAAGTAAAAAGCTATATATATATAATAGAATCAGACATTTTCATGTTCCACAGACCACTTTTGAAGTTAGATCAGGTGTAAGACAGGGGTGCATACTATCCCCCCTACTGTTTATTACATACATGGACCATATATGCAAGCTAGCCAACCCATCAGAGACAGAGGAGATCAACGAGCTTTTATTTGCAGACGACCAGGCACTAATACATGAAACAATAGAAGACCTACAAGAACACTTAAGCAAACTCAACATCTCAGGCACAAAATACAACATGAAAATCAACATCAACAAAACTGAAGTCATGAATGTCGCCAAAAATAAACAGAACATCAACATAACTATAGAAGGCAGACAACTAAAACAAGTAGAGGAATTCAAATATCTAGGAAGTCTAATGACAAATGATAATTCTCAAACAGCATAGATAGAATCAAGATGCAACAAAGCTTGTCAAATCATCGGACAGTTATCACCACTATTGTCCAACAAGGAAATAACTCTGGAGGCAAAACGAGCACTATACAATTCAATCTTCATCCCAACGTTGTGCTACCAATGCCAGACCTGGACCCTAGATGCAAGAACAATAAGAAAAATAACCTCTACAGAGATGAAATATGTTAGACGAATGACAGGAAACAACAGCCTGAGAGATAAGATCAGAAATGAAGAACTGAAAAAAAAGCTAGGAATAGCCCCCACCATAGAATATATAAGGAAACAACAGATAAAATGGTTTGGCCACGTGGCAAGGCAGAAAGAACAAAACACAACATGAGCCTTCAACAAACATTGTGAGAACACCAGACCCAAGGGTCGACCATGAAAAAGATGGGTCGATGGAATATTAGAAGCACTAGGAAACATAACAGCAGCAGAGGCGAACAGAAGAGCAAAAGACCGCAAATTATATCTCCCCTCGATGCTGAAAAGCAGATGAGGAAGGAAAGAAGAAGAAAAAGAAGAGACATTTTCAGTCATGGATATAAGTTGTATTTTCACAGGAACATATTGTATAGCATTTTACATCTAATTCAAAAGAAATAATTAATCAACAATGGAGTTTACAACAATTTTGCCTCTGAGATGGCCATCAGTCACTGTTTTAAACGCCAGGGGTACGTCTGTAAAAGGGAAAACCTGTTGGACAACAGGCTTGATCTGCATGAAATGGGAGATAACAAAATATATATAGAAAATGAATTAATGGTAGTATTTTCCCCTACATAATTTGATTATCTCCCTTTAATAATATATATTTTTCTCAATAAAATCATTTAAAATTCATTATTAAAACAATTTTATTACAAATTATAAAAAGAATAATTAGGCATCTAATAGTTATAACAATAGTCTGAACAAGAGTTTAAAAATTGTAACAAATTTATTAATTATAAAGATTTTTGTATTGAATATGCAAATATTGATAAATCACACTGCATTCCTACATTAGGTACTACATGAGAGGAACGTGTGCAGACAAGATTTATGCCTTAAACTAATGAGTAAGGAAAATAACGAGCCTGGGTGATTACAGGCTCCCAGACACATCGTTCTGGAAGAATTTCTTTGAGGGCCAAGGTCGCCCCCATGGTGACCCACCTACTTTGTGGGATGCCGGGGTTGAGTGATCTGCCCTTCCATTTCATCAATGACATGATTGGTTTCAACAACATTCTTTCTATATTTGCCTTTTTTTGTTGTTGGGAGACATAAGGTCTTTGGCTTTTCTTTTGTTCCATTATTTGCTCTTTTCTTGCCCTCTCCTACTGTTATGTTTCCTTCTTTCTTTCCTGATTTGCCTTTCAGAGTTGAGGTGGCCTTTCGCTCTCCTGTTCACCACTGCTGCTGTTATCTTTCTTTCCTAATTTGCCTTTCAGCGTTGAGGTGAATGCACCAAGAAACAAAGCACCAGGGATAGATAACATTCCAATAGAAATAATAGCAGCAGCGGGAGAAACAAGAATGCAATGGCTGCACAGAATATTTAATGCAGCATGGCACCAACAACAAGCCCCAGAAAGACTGGCAACAGGCAATCATCATACCAATATGGAAAAAGAAAGGTAGCAAAAGAGACTGCAATCAATATAGAGGTATATCTCTGCTCAGCCATGTAGGAAAGCTATACGCCAAAATCTTGGAAAAAAGACTGAGACCAATAATAGAACTACAGTTAAGCGATTCTCAAATGGGGTTCCGAAAAAACAGAGGATGTACCGACGCACTATTCACACTAAAACAGCTTGCAGAAAAAACGACAGAACACAACCAAAACTTATACATAGCCTTCATTGACCAGGAAAAAGCATTCGACAGAGTAAACAGAGAACAACTGTGGGAGATACTAACAACATACGGAGTAAGCCAACATCTAACCAACATTATTAAAAGTCTCTACGCCAACAGCAGCTGCAGGGTCAGAACAGCAACAGGCTACACAGACCACTTCGAAGTTAGATCAGGTGTAAGACAGGGGTGCGTACTATCCCCCCTACTGTTTATTACATACATGGACCATATATGCAAGCTAGCCAACCCATCAGAGACAGAGGAGATCAACGAGCTTCTATTTGCAGACGACCAGGCACTAATACATGAAACAATAGAAGACCTACAAGAACACTTAAACAAACTCAACATCTTAGGAACAAAATACAACATGAAAATCAACATCAACAAAACAGAAGTCATGAATGTCGCCAAAAATAAACAGAACATCAACATAACTATAGAAGGCAGACAACTAAAACAAGTAGAGGAATTCAAATACCTAGGAAGTCTAATGACAAACGACAATTCCCAAACAGCAGAGATAGAATCAAGATGCAACAAAGCTTGTCAAATCATCGGACAGTTATCACCACTATTGTCCAACAAGGAAATAACTCTGGAGGCAAAACGAGCACTATACAATACAATCTTCATTCCAACGTTGTGCTACCAATGCCAGACCTGGACTCTAGATGCAAGAACAATAAGAAAAATAACCTCTACAGAGATGAAATGTGTTAGACGAATGACAGGAAACAGTCTGAGAGATAAGATCAGAAATGTAGAACTGAGAAAAAAGCTAGGAATAGCCCCAGCCATAGAATATATAAGGAAACAACAGATAAAATGGTTCGGCCACGTGACAAGGCAGAAAGAACAAAACACAACACAACGAGCCTTCAACAAACGTTGTGAGAACAACAGACCCAAGGGTCGACCACGAAAAAGATGGATCGATGGAATATTAGAAGCACTAGGAAACATAACAGCAGCAGAGGCGAACATAAGAGCAAAAGACCGCAAATTATATCTCCCCTCGACGCTGAAAGGCAGATGAGGAAGGAAAGAAGAAGAAAGAAGAAGAAGCGTTGAGGTGAGATATAATTTACGGCCTTTCACTCTCCTGTTCACCTCTGCTGCTGTTATGTTTCCTTCTTCTTTCTTTCCTAATTTGCCTTTCAGCGTTGAGGGGAAGTATAATTTGCGGTCTTTTGCTCTTCTGTTCACCTCTGCTGTTATGTTCCATCATTGAGTGCAGTCTCTCCACATTGAAGGTTGGCTACATGAAATGCCATTCCATTCTGTCTCTTGCTATGATGGTGCAGGTTGTCATATGCTGACTTGTCCATCTGACCATCTTCTTTGTTTTTTTTTCTGTTGTTGATTATTTATGATTTTTTTTGCCAAGTGTTTAAACCTTTTCCCCTAAAATGATTTGCCGATCTATCACCATGGAAGTTTCCCCTCCATAACAATATTCATTTATTATTATTTGTCTCTAGTCTAAACCACAGGAAACTACTATTCATCCTATAACTCTTTGTCTGCAATGCAAATATTCAGCCCTACCCTATCCAGGAGATACTTGTCATAATAGGAAAAATACAGATACACAGTTTATTCTCGAGTTGTGTTTGTAACCCTATGCTATAGTCATGAATACATCGGAGTGAAAAACATTGCCAATGGTAGCTATTTTTTTAGATAGCTGAGTTGGCCATGTGCTCTAGCATTTGGTTTCTCATGGTAAGGCGCTGTGTCGAGAAGTACAGGTTCGATCCTGCTTCAGCCAACTATTGCTTTTCCTTTTTTTCCTGTTGATTATTTGTGATTTTTTTCATAGAATGTTGTAAACATATTTCTTCCTCTGAAATGATTCACTCATCTATAACTTTGGAATTTTCTCTCCTTAATAATTTTCATTTATTATTATTTATCTCCCATATTTTGATATTACTTGTCCATGTTAGTCAATTGTCAATCACTTTAGTTATGTTTCCTAGTGTTTCTAATATTCCATCAATCCATTTTTTTCATGGTCATCCCTTGGGTCTGGTGTTCTCATATTTATTGAAGGTTCATTGTGGTGTGTTTTGATCTTTCTGCCTTGTCACGTTGAAATAGAGAGAGAGGGGGAGAGAAAAGACAAAGATGTAGATATAAAGATAAATAAAGGGTGAAGGTCATATAAAGAGTTAAAGGAGAAGGGAAGAATTAGAATAAGAGGCCGGGTGAGAGAAGAAATGACAGAAAAGCGTGAAGGGTGTGAAAAGTGGGCCGCACGTGAATTGTGTGGGTCACGTGAGAAAGGAGATAGGTTTAGAGTGAAGTGTGAAAGTTAAAACAGTTCCGAACGAGCAGTGGACGAGTGCAGTGGTCCAGGTTGATTAGAATACCCAGTGGTTATTTAGCAGTAGTTACGAGCTAGCGGTGGACTGAGAAAACAGGTCCTGCCGAAGGGCGTTAGCCTGGTTGGCTGACAACCCTTGAAAATGTTGTAGATAATTTCGTGTGATATTTGTTTAGTCAGATGTAGACCAGCTCGAGACGCGGAAGGTTGTCCAGTCCAGCAGGAGGCCAGCGTCTCATATAGTAGTTAGTGATTAGTTAGTACTAAAGTATCCAAAGCCCTTGAGAAGGGACGATGTTAGATCGTAACCCAGAAATAGTTGGGTACGACATCAGTTAGCGTAGTGATCATTTTGTTCTACAATGCCGTGTGATTCGGCGAGAACCTGGCAGGAGACAAGGATGTGTGTAATTCAGACTTGGTGAGTAGGAAACTCACCCACTTGGTTACTATATGTGTGAGCTGGTTCTGTTAAATAACCAAGTCATTGTCAATTTTAATTCAAGTTTTTGTCAAGTTAAATCAAGTCAATTGTCATTTAAATGGAGCGCAAGAGAGTCAATGTTGTTCTTGTGCTGGCAGAGAGATTATTGCTGAAGAGACACAAGTGTGTGTCTTAAACAAATCATTGACAATTTTTATCAAGTCATTATCAATCTAAATCAAGTCCTTGTCAAGTTAAATCAAGTCATTTGTCAATTGAATGGAGTGCAAGTGAATTTCAATGTTGTTCTTATGCTGGTGGCGAAAGTATTGCCGAACGAGACACATATGGTGTCTTAATCAAGACATTATCAAAATTAGCGGAAAGCACAAGAGTTTCAAAGTTGTTCTAATGATGGCAGCAACATTGCTGCTAAGGAGACACAGAAATGTGTCTTAATGGAGACAAGGGTCGAATTAATGAGTGCAAATGATCATCAATATGTTTGTTTTGCTGGCAGATGCAGAGAGGCTGGAATAGCCCAGATGCTTGCCAATATTCATGTATGATAGACTAGTGTGTGTGACAGATTCAAATTGTTCATGTAAATTGATGGTATTCACAGAGCTGCTAGAACACTGATTACAGACGTAATTGAGTGGTGGCAGCGATTACAATAAAGTTCTTCATTTGTTCTAATAGTGAGTTTGTCAATGTGTTGCAGTTTAGCAATTGACATAAGGCTTTGTGATGAACGAGCTGGGGTTGTCCAATTGTTATCCACAACACGAAGTACTAATTGACACGGCACAGTCACTCATTCTGATCGGGGTGGTCAGCTGTGGCCGAACTAGGCCAGGTCAAGTTGTCATACATGATCGCCTCGTTGCATTGAGGGAGAAGTGACAGGCGTTACATGGCACGCAGGCCTCCATGTAAACATTGAGGTATTACGTTCATGGCAAATCGACAGGCGTTGGCGACCACGGGAGAAGTGGGCCGCTGATGCTAATAAGTAAACAACGTGCATCGTGCGTCAATATCAATATTAATTAATTCTATTCATCACAATTTCCCTGGTACAACGTGGCCAAACCAATTTATCTGTTGTTTCTTTATATATTATATGGCGGGGTTATTCCTAGCTTTGTTCTCAGTTCTTCGTTTTTGATCTTATCTCTCAGACTATTTCCTGTCATTCGTCTAACACATTTCATCTTTGTAGAGGTTATTTTTCTTGTTGTTCTTGCATCTAGGGTCCAGGTCTGGCATTGGTAGCACAACGTTGGGATGAAGATTGTATTGTAGAGTGTTCGTTTTGCCTCTACAGTTATTTCCTTGTTGGACAATAGTGGTGATAACTGTCCAATGAATTGACAAGCTTTGTTGCATCTTGAGTCTACCTCTACTATTTGTGAATTGTTGTTTGTCACCAAACTTCCTAGGTATTTAAATTACTCTACTTGTTTTAGTTGTCTGCCTTCTATAGTTATGTTGATGTTCTGTTTCTCTTTTGTGACATTCATGACTTAAGTTTTGTTGATGCTGATTTTCATGTTGTATTTTGTGCCTGTCGTGTTGAGTCTATTTAAGTGTTCTTGTAGGTCTCCTATTTTTCCATGTATTGAACATTATAGAGCAGAATATAATATAATAGTGGGGAGAATGTATATTACCCGTTCAGTTTCCACCAGGTGTCCGACTTTCTCCAACGCTGCACCGTTTGGTATGAAGACAGCCCATCTAACACTCTTGCCAGACTGAAAGCCCTGTCCACAGAAATGATTTACTTTAACATCTCATGTTCATCAGTTGCTGGTAGCTTTTAGTTTTCAATTTAAATATTACTTTAATCCTAGATTAGATACCTTTCTGTTGTGAGTCACGTCTGTATGAAACGTTAATAAAAATTAGAACTATTAATTGCTACATTTGGAGTTCGGAAAAAATAGTATTTTCTTTGAATTGTTTCTACAAAGTTGTGTGTTTACACAAGGTGAGACATAGGAAACAGATGTGGTAATCATCTCCTGACTTAGGGTTGATTTATGGCCTGAAATCCCAGAGGTGTTACTTTGTCTATTTACATGTCAACCGTCAGTCAAGCCTGTATGTTTGGCTTCCTCTAGCATTATTCACTGCCATCATACGAAGGTTTATTTGATGTCTCGCTGACCACCGAAGAGATTTCCTCCACCGTAAGAAAAAAAAATGAAAGAAATTTCTTGGAAAATTGGCAAAATGTATTTTAAAAAAAAAACAAACATTTTTACAATAGTTTTGTACTTTTTACAAAGAGCATGTTTGATCCAACATGAGAGGAAACAAATCCAACACTCAGGGGAAGTGGATCATTGGTCATTGGAAGTAATAATTATAAAGGTATAGGGAGGGGGGAAATCTTTGCCCATGGCACACTGTCAAATTTTTAAAAATTGTATTTTGAGACCATCATTTTAGCAAGGGCATCATCATTTTATCAAGGATATCATCATTTTATCAAGGATATTGTCATTTTATCAAGGATATTGTCATTTTATCAAGGATATCATAATTTTATCAAGGATATTGTCATTTTATCAAGGGTATTATCATTTTATCATGGGTATTGTCATTTTATCAAGGATATTGTCATTTTATCAAGGATATTGTCATTTTATCAAGGATATTGTCATTTTATCAAGGGTGTTGTAATCCAGGGTTAAGAATAGATTTTGTTCCCTGACAAGAAGAAATACATGAGCAAAATCATTATCAGTTAATGTAAGGAAGTTTTGTCCCTATCCACTAACAAGAATATAAACTATTCAGAAATTTAAAAAATGAGCAACTCAATTATTTTGTTATTCAGTGCATTCAAGACTGACACATTTCCAAAAACCTATTAACAAAATTACAGCTCATATTTTGAAAGATGTCAGAAAAGATGTCAGTGCCTGCTTTTTAATCTAGTAATGTAAGAGCTATTACAGTGAATTACAAAAGTGATTATTCAAATAATGTCTAATGAACTAAATGCAGTTCTGAATTAGCTGTCATGTTTATATCAAGTCATAATAAGTGATTATCCAAATGTCTATTACTACTACAGATCTCTGTTAAGTCCTCATTAATGATGATTTAATGAAAAAAAAAAACTATTTTACTGCGTTCTGGGGTCTACTGGTGGGAATTGTAGGACCGGAGAATAAAGGTTGCATGTCCAGTGTAATTGTCACGAGGTATTCAGGCCTGAGTTTTTATTTCACCCCCAACATAAAAAACTTTTGACCTTACCAGGATTCGAACCCATATTCCTGGTTTGGAACCCAATGAGTTATTAATTCATCTACCCGCTCTTCCTGATTAAATGAAAGACCATTCCAAAATTTGTGTTATTTTGTTTCATGGCATTTATTCCTTTGTGTCAAAGGCATCTTGTACATTTATTGTAGACCTAAATTGGCAATAAGTTTGCTAAACATAAACACGTACAAACAATGCCTCACCTTCAAAGTATATAAACCAGCAGAGAAAGCCGTTCGGAGTAAGCCAGGAACTAGCCCAAACTTATCACTGTTATTGAGCACTGGACTCACAAGTGTTATCAAGTGTGCATTTTGCCAGGATTTTAGAAATTGGACAGCCTTATCAGTATTGTCTCGCCCAAGTGTGTCCAAGATGTAATCAAATCTACAATAAATTATCCAATAGATTTATATTTGGACTGTCTAGTCCATTTCTCATGTTTATCCAAAAAGAGAGAAGGGATATAACTCTTCTCCATTAAACATTAACCTCCCTCCGTTTTAAAAATATTTGATAAAATATCCTGCCAGATTGAGACACATTTTTTTTTTAATATGTGCACTGAAATGGACATATTTTGTGTTCTGAATTACTAACTAATTATAATTTAGCATTTTTAAAAGTGAAATAATTTAATTTTTACATTATTGTTACCAGTTTTACATAATCACTTTCACAAAATTGTAATGTATAGTCATATTTATCTTTGCTTTATTTGAAATCAATTT
The DNA here is from genome assembly GCA_032433765.1 of Megaustenia siamemsis. Taxonomy (NCBI): domain Eukaryota; kingdom Metazoa; phylum Mollusca; class Gastropoda; order Stylommatophora; family Ariophantidae; genus Megaustenia; species Megaustenia siamemsis. The sequence continues at coordinate 96,897,266 of JAVIAB010000047.1, read as the reverse complement.
CTTCTTCTTATTCAGCAACCATCTAATGCTATGCATTGGCTGTGGAGTGGCCGGGTTTATGAAATTCTAGTGAATATTTATATTCCCCTAGAAGGGGATACGAGCAAAGAAATTAAAATCAGAATAGCTAAAGCAGCAATGTCTTTCAGAAGCCTTGAAAAGTTGTGGAAATCAAAACTTATCAGCACAAACACAAAACTTAGGCTATTCAAATCAAATGTACTATCAACCCTTACGTATGCGTGTGAAAGCTGGAAAACAACAAGAGATATAGAAACAAAGTTGAACGCATTCGAAAATAAATGTCTAAGGAAAATACTTGGTATAGCATGGAACGAATTCAAAACAAATGAGGAAATTAGAGAAATCGCCAATCAACCACTAATATCTTCAGTAATAAAGAAAAGACGATGGTCATACGTTGGACATGTGATGAGAAGAGATAATAACCGAATAGCAAAGCAAGCCCTCATATGGGAAACAACAGGTAAAAGAAAAAGAGGAAGACCCAGGTAGACACTGAGAAGAACATTGATGAGAGAGGCAAGAGCAGCAGGAGTCGGCTCCCTCAATGAGATAGAACTGCTTGCACAGAACAGAGACAGATGGCGAGATTTGATAAAATATCTTTAAAAGAAAACTGCTAGAACAAAAAAATCCATATAGGAGAAGGTGTATCTTGGTCTACGCCCTATGGGCCGGTTACGGCTCGAAAGGTCAATAGATAGATAGTGAATATTTTCAAACCCGCCATTTTTGTGCCTTATTCATTGGATTGTGCTCATTGGATTGTGCTTTATTATTGTGTTTTTCGGTGGTGACACACAGGTCACGAAAGTATGGAGGTGCCTACGTTTGATCTAGATGGAGACTTCGAGGGAAACCTCATTCATAGGAGTGGTACACTAGTGCTAAACATCAGTGGACAAGACATTTCCAAAGTGAATTTCAACCTTCTTCTTGGAGTTCTGTCCGGACCATTTGGTATCGGACAGAACAGCATCACATCTCTATACCGCTTGGATAGCCCCTTCAAGTGGTATTTTACTCTAAGTTCGGCGGCACATATAATACATTACAAAAGGCTTGAAGGGAATAAGATTGATCTGGCTTCGCCAAAATTGTCCATCGAGGTAGAATACGTAGAGAAGGAGAAGCAGAAGGGGGTAATCCATTGGTTACCCCCAACCATCGACCAAGAACTTGTACAAAAACTCGTCGCCAAAATGACAGGTGACAAAGAGGCTGAAGCCAGACAAATTGGGATAACTTGTGACTGGATGTTTAGATATAAGCCAGTGGAAAATGTACCAATCCCACATTACATGAAGGTTAAATCCCGAAGTGGGAGAATTGTCACCACGTGGGTGACATTGCCAGGCCGCCGTACGCAGTGTACGCACTGTACCAGTGACGCCCACTGGGACAGTCAATGTCCTCTGAGAAAACAGAGGATAGAAAGGCGACTCCGAGAGGAAAGAGAGAGGCAAATAGTGATTGCCGAGCAAATAGTTGTTGACGGAGACAACAAACAAGACCTCCCATCAGAGGAATCAAACGCTGTCGACCAGACAGTCAAAAAGACTGTAGAAAACAATACCAAAGCCAACAGCACCAAAAGAAGCGAAACACCAAACAGTGACGGTTTCGTCACTGTCCAGGCCGGCAAAAAGCGCCGGCACAACAGCCAGCATAAGAGAAATCCAACATCATCATCAGAGCTTGAGAGCGAAGACGAGCTAACACAGACTGAAATCCCCACAATGGGGCGCTTAGTTATTAATACGGACACGGAAGACGATTCTATGCAGGAGATGCCGACGTCACGAAAAAAAACCAATTAAAAAAAGAACAAACAATAACTTTTTTTTTTTAAATTCATTATGTGTAGTGTGTGTGCTAATCTCATTATGTGTAGTGTGTGTGCTAATCTCATTATGTGTAGTGTGTGTGCTAATCTCATTATGTGTAGTGTGTGTGCTAATCTCATTATGTGTAGTGTGTGTGCTAATCTCATTATGTGTAGTGTGTGTGCTAATCTCATTATGTGTAGTGTGTGTGCTAATCTCATTATGTGTAGTGTGTGTGCTAATCTCATTATGTGTAGTGTGTGTGCTAATCTCATTATGTGTAGTGTGTGTGCTAATCTCATTATGTGTAGTGTGTGTGCTAATCTCATTATGTGTAGTGTGTGTGCTAATCTCATTATGTGTAGTGTGTGTGCTAATCTCATTATGTGTAGTGTGTGTGCTAATCTCATTATGTGTAGTGTGTGTGCTAATCTCATTATGTGTAGTGTGTGTGCTAATCTCATTATGTGTAGTGTGTGTGCTAATCTCATTATGTGTAGTGTGTGTGCTAATCTCATTATGTTTAGTGTGTGTGCTAACTTAATTTTTCCAAAACCAGAAAAACACGTAAGTGTGTCATTTTACATTCTGATAAAGTTTAGCGAGCACGGGAGCGAATGCATTTGTTTTATTATAAATTTCTGTGAGCACGTGGATGAAAGTATGGGTTTTATTATAAATTTATGTGAGCACGTGGATGAAAGTATGGGTTTTATTAGAACTTTATGTGAGCGCGTGGTTGAATGTACCTGTTTTATGTTAACTTGTTGGAAACACGTGGGTGAATGTACATTTCAAATTAAAATTAGTTGTGAGCATGGGTGCGAATGTACCATTTACATTAAAATTATTTGTGAGCACGTGGTTGAATGTACCTGTTTTATAATAACTTGTTGTGAGCACGTGGTTGAATGTACCTGTTTTATAATAACTTGTTGGGAGCACGTGGGTGAATGTACCAATTTTTTCAAACTTATTTGCGAGCACGTGGTTGAATGCAAGTACAGGTCTGTGTGCACGTATATTGTCACTACTATTTTATTTATAAATACTTCTACATGTATACATGTAAATAGAATGTATTTTTATAAATCAATTGGTAAATGGCAGCAACCATTATTATATTAACACTAAATATTAGGGGCCTCAGGTCCAAATTAGATCACATCACAACACTCATACACAAACACAAGCCAGATTTCATCTTACTACAGGAAACAAACATACACACAGACGACCACGCATCCCACATCACAACACGGCTAGGCCTGCGGCACGCGTGCTTCAGCCTAGCCATAAACCATACAGGATCAGGGGTGGCTATTTTACAAACATCAGACAGGTGGACGATCATTAGGAAAGACAGAGACAGTGACGGAAGGACAGCCATAGTTCAAGTGAAAGACGACGACAAACACACATACACCATAGTCTGCATACACGCACCACCACATTACGGACAGCAACCAATCTTTTACGACAGACTAGAGAGTCTACTGGCACGCTCATACAGGGGACAAAATATTATTTTAGGGGGGGACTTTATCTGCGTCCTGACAGATATGGACATCATTGGAGGAGAGGTCAGGAAGCAGATAAGGAAAACAAGTAAAGATGACAATCACCAACTGGACATTTTACACACAATAATTGACACACACGGTTTGACCGATGCATATAGACAAACACATCCACACGGCATGGACATCACACACACAAACCACTCCTACAACAGGGCTACACGGCTAGACAGGATCTATGTCCCGTCCACAAATTTCATCAGCCAGGCCACACATATCACAAAAACACTCAAGTTTACAGACCACAAAGCAGTCATTGCAACAATTAACACCGCATACACAAACACTCATTCCAGGAGGTCACCCCACTGGAAATTCAACAACACCCTACTGCAAAACAAAACATATACAGAACACATTAAACAAATTATCCAGCTATACACTGACGACAAAGACATAGATAACATACAGCAGCATTGGGAACTCCTCAAAAACACTATACGAGAAAGAACACAGATTCTAGCACTACGGATAAACAAACACAGATTAAGACAAGAAACACTTCTAGAAGAAGCCATCACATTAACAAAACAAATAGACAGACATGCACCCAACATCATCACACTAGAGGAGGAGTTGGAACAGCACAGACATCACAAATTCCACGGAGCACTGCTTCGCACAGGCTTAAAAACAATCACACAGGAAATCCCCACCAAACAATACATGGCAATAGAACAGAGCATACAACGAAACAGACAAATAGGGACAATAATAGACGTAGACGGCAACACACAGACTGACACTTCAAATATAACAAAAGCATTTGAAGACTACTACAGGAACCTCTATACGGAAAGTAACACACATCCAAACATACAAGACAAATTCATGCAATACACAAGGAAACTTCCAGACGCTGACAGGGAGAAACTAGACGAAGAACTCACATTAGCTGACATAACAAACGCAATACAATCAATGCAAAAGAACAAATCTCCGGGACCTGACGGTCTCACAATAGAATTCTTCCAACATTTCTTTCCTCTCCTAGGCCCTCTTCTTCTCAAAATGTACACAGACTCATTCACAAAGAAACAACTTCCTCCAAGCTTAAACATGTCTTACATAACATTACTCCGCAAAGACAACACAGACAAATCACTCCTTAAAAACTACAGACCCATTTCACTACTTAACACAGACTACAAGATACTAACAAAAGCACTAACAAATAAACTAAAACCCTTCATGGCAACACTCATTCACAAAGATCAACAGTGCAGTGTACAGGGCAGAAACATCCACCACCACACACATTTTATACGAGACATCATAACGTACACTCATGACAAAGACAGTCAGTCTTCTATTCTATCTCTCGACCAAGAAAAAGCCTTCGACAGAGTAGCTCATTCCTTTCTCCACAAGACACTACTGAACTGCAACTTAGGAACAAGCTTCAGACAGTGGATACACATTCTGTATTCTAGACCTGAAAGTAAAGTCCTAGTGAACCATTCGTTCACAGAGGCCTTCGGACTAACTAGATCAGTCCGACAGGGATGTTCTCTCTCTCCTTTACTTTACGCTTTGACCATAGAACCGCTCCTAGAGAGCATCAGACAAGACAGTTCCATTAAAGGTACATTCACACCAGGGAAAGGAAAGCAGAAATTGTTAGCCTACGCTGACGATACTGTCTTCTTTCCATCAAACATCACATCAATAGACAACATCCTCAATACTTTCACAGAATTCGGGAAAGGTAGCGGGGCACAGATAAACACACATAAATCATTCATCATGGGCATAGGCAGGTGGAAGAACAAAGTGGACTTTCCCTCTGCTCTAACACCTGTTCCTAACATCAAGTTGTATGGAATTATATATCCTTGCAACCCAAACAGAACACACAAACCAACATGGCAGAACCTAGTCACACAGATAACAGACATGCTGCAGAGATACAAATACAAAACATCCACAATTTTTGGCAGAACAATCATTGTAAACACTTACATCATTCCAAAACTAATATACATAGCTACAGTTTTTAATCCACCTCAGCAAACAATAACAGACATAAGAAAACTCATAAGACATTTTGTTTTTGGAAGCACATTACACAGCATACAACACAAAACACTAATACAACACAAAAAACAAGGAGGTATTTCACTACAGGACATACACACAAAAATTAAAACTCTCAGAATAAGCCACGTAAGCCGCATCATCCAACAACCAGACAATCATATTTTCGCACACTATTACATGGGACTGAGATTACTCAAATTCAGAAAACCCAACAACTCAATACCTCACCATTTCGGTCCCACACCCACATTCTACAAAAATTGCATTCAATCCATCCAAGGACACGACAATCTACTACATCAAAAGACAAACACCTCATTAAACAGCAAGCACCTCCATTACAGTTCAGAATCAAGAGAGGTCAAAAATACTTTCTCACAGACTACACCAGCACTTTCACAAACCTCCACAACCCACACATCGCTCCCAAAGCAAGGGAAGTTACATACAGACTCATATACAGCATGACACCCACAGGACAAGCAGCAAAATGCCAACTTTGCAGGCGAAACATACAAGAAACAGAAGAACACATATTCTACAAATGCAGCACAATCATACCAGCAAGAACAGAGTTACAACACACACTAGAAACACACACTACACAGAAAGTAGACATATACAGATCTATCATGCTAAACACACTGCCAAAAACAACAACACAACAATCCTACACTAAATCCCTAATTCTATTATCGGAATATAGGAATTTAGTGTGGGCTTGCAGAAATGCTGCCGTTTACCAATCGAAAACTTTTAATGCCAATTTGTTTTTACTTATTTATAATAAAAGAGCAATGTCCATTTTTAAACAATAAAATTAAATTTTCGAGAATGAATGAAAGAATGCGAATGATTGATTTTCCACTATTCGTTCGTTCGTTCGCTTTCGTCAGCTTTGACCTCTGACGAAGTCCCACCCACTCAATTTTGTGGGACTGAATTTTGCGTGTAAAGTCTGTTTTATCCCATTACAGGATGCCCCTCGCCATGCAGGCAGATTTACTCCGACTTCAGAGGTACTAATTTTTAGGGAATTAGTAAAACCCAGGTGTCCTCGCCAGGGTACGAACCCCGGCTGTTGCCGTGGTAAGCCAACCGCCTATCGATTGCGCTAACCGGACACCCATTTTCCACTATTCAAAAGGAAAGACACACCTGTCAAGACTTTTATCTCCCTTGTTTGCCACACAAAGCAAGCATCGCAAGACGTCGGGTGCTCTAGGCTATTGCCGCCTCGTTTTAAGCATTCACTGGCGGACAAGCTATCAGTTAAGCCGCTGACGAAACGCCACACCTGCCAAAACACAGACGTCGGGGGCTATTGTCGCCTCGCTTAGCTACCTTTAGTGGCGACAGGCATAAAGAAAGTTTCACCTATTAAGTCGCAGACACAGGCCGGGTTGATCAAGTCTATTGTCGCCTCTGTCGCTCCTATTTTCTTTTGAATGTGTGTCGCAATTTTGGTTGTGTGGTGCAATAGATTGCTTAACTTTTAAATTACATGGAAAATATATGTATCATCACTCATCATCATCAAATCACATACATGAAATTTATTGTTTGTAAAATGGAATGTATTGTTTAAAACCGAAATAAAGATTTATATAAAAATAAAAAATAAAAAAATCTAATGCTATGCATTTAGAATATTAGACCAACATAGGCCATGATCAAGGCTGAGCTCTTTACCAGTTCCCCCCCGTTTATTGTGCAGAGTTGTTTCTTCGGGGCACATTTGTGAACTTAGGGTGTTGAGAGTGATACAGTCCTGTAGGATGTGCTCTAGAGTCTGTCTGGGTGCTTCACAATCACATGTTGTAGTGTCACTCAGTCATAAACTGTATAGTTGTGCTCTGAAGCCACAGTGGGTGTTCTGAATCTAAAAGTCTTGATCTGTTGAGTTTGTTTCAGTTATCATGTTCTGGCTCACATTTTCCTTAGGTCCCTCCATTCTGTTTTCTAGGCTATTAGAAATTAACAACATTTGAAGCCATACACTATATGGATGTCTAACATTAGTTTTGTTTCAGCTCTGAAGTTCCTCAAATGCAACTTTCATGGCCATGATTTCAGAGAAAACATCACTAACCCATTTCCTACAAAAATCAGTAACCAGCCTCAGAAATGTATCATTCTCCCATAGTGTCTGTTATCAGCATTTTCTTATCTTCACAATGACATGATTTGCCAAATTTATTGAACTACAACAGCTTGGTAGAAAATCTAAGTGTAAGAATTGAGAGTGGAGAAAAATTATATCAAAACCTGCTATTGAATTTGAAATTTGAAAAGTGAAGATTCCATTGTCTAATTTAATATTGAGAAAAGTTGGCTAGAACAAAAATTATAGAGAAACAATTAAAAAAACTGATAAAATAATTCACTAGATAAGTTATTTTTTTAGATCTTGGAAGCTCAGAAAATAAGAATATTCTTCAGGTTTTCATAATGGCTACTACCAGCAGCCAATAGAAGAATGCTCCGAGAGAAGCACACTGATAAAAGTGAATGGTCTCAGAGAAGCAAACTGATCAAAGTGAATGTGCTGAGAGAAGCACACTGATTAAAGTGAATGTACTGAAAGAAGCACACTGATTAAAGTTAATGCACTGAGAGAAGCACACTGATCAAAATGAATGCACTGAGAGAAGCACACTGATCAAAGTGAATGCACTGAGAGAAGCACACTGATTAAAGTGAATGTACTGAAAGAAGCACACTGATTAAAGTTAATGCACTGAGAGAAGCACACTGATCAAAATGAATGCACTGAGAGAAGCACACTGATCAAAGTGAATGCACTGAGAGAAGCACACTGATCAAAGTGAATGCACTGAGAGAAGCACACTGATCAAAATGAATGCACTGAGAGAAGCACACTGATCAAAGTTAATGCACTGAGAGAAGCACACTGATCAAAGTGAATGCACTGAGAGAAGCACACTGATCAAAGTGAATGTACTGAGAGAAGCACACTGATCAAAGTTAATGCACTGAGAGAAGCACACTGATCAAAGTGAATGCACTGAGAGAAGCACACTGATCAAAGTGAATGCACTGAGAGAAGCACACTGACCAAAGTGAATGCACTGAGAGAAGCACACTGATCAAAGTGAATGCACTGAGAGAAGCACACTGATCAAAGTTAATGCACTGAGAGAAGCACACTGATCAAAATGAATGCACTGAGAGAAGCACACTGATCAAAGTTAATGCACTGAGAGAAGCACACTGATCAAAGTTAATGCACTGAGAGAAGCACACTGATCAAAATGAATGCACTGAGAGAAGCACACTGATCAAAATGATTGTACTGAGAGAAGCACACTGATCAAAATGAATGCACTGAGAGAAGCACACTGATCAAAGTGAATGTACTGAAAGAAGCACACTGATCAAAGTGAATGTATTGAGAGAAGCACACTGATCAAAGTGAATGTACTGAGAGAAGCACACTGATCAAAGTGAATGTACTGAGAGAAGCACACTGATCAAAGTGAATGTACTGAAAGAAGCACACTGATCAAAGTTAATGTACTGAGAGAAGCACACTGATCAAAGTGAATGCACTGAGAGAAGCACACTGATCAAAGTTAATGCACTGAGAGAAGCACACTGATCAAAATGAATGCACTGAGAGAAGCACACTGATCAAAGTGAATGTACTGAAAGAAGCACACCGATCAAAGTGAATGTACTGAGAGAAGCACACTGATCAAAATGAATGCACTGAGAGAAGCACACTAATCAAAGTGAATGCACTGAGGGAAAAAATATGAGTATCTCCGAAGAGAGAGTTATCTGCCTGTGTGGCAAGGGACTACTGCATACATGGTTCCCATGGAAAAATGGATTAACACGCAAAATTCAGTTCCTAGTCTCTAGGGGACTTCACCAGAGGTGAAAGCTGGTGAACGCAAGTAAATAAAAAAAAGAGATCTTTTAAAGGTGCCAGTTTTGCTGCAAATGACAACACAATGTATCTACACCTATCCAGCTTTGTTTTAAGGACAGACAATCAAGAGTAGTTGTTGAGTGAACACCCGAAAGGAAAGAAAAGAAAGACATGTCTCAGATATTGACACATACAAAAATAATTGTCCTGGCCACTATTTTGGCTCATCATTAACATTTGTTAACATTTCTGGTCAGTTAATTTATCTCTACCACAAACACCAATATTTGTAATGCCTGAAACAGTTTACGGACAATAAAATCATAATGAAAAAAGACAATACCTTAACAAAATTATATTATTTTATATAAAATAATCATAAATAAGAATGACACTGCAGACATAGATAATACATCAGGCAAACAAAAGATATATAGATCATAAATAATATTTCAGTTAATTGTGATAGTATTTAGTTCACAACATAAGGTCTCACTTTTCAACATGCTTAAGTTCATTCCAGACATCCTTTGTTTTGTAGTCAATGACATGCGCTCCCAAACTTGTGACAAGTTCCACAGCATCCGTGCTACAAGTTGATGTTACTTTCATGCCCCAGGCTTTTGCCAGCTAGGAACGTGACCACAATTACATTGATTAATGCTGTCAAAATAGTCAAATAGTCAACAGCTCTGATTTCAACATTGTACAGAATATTTTTCAAAGCCTGGGAGTTATGACCCAGGATATCCCCTCCCCTGAGTGTCAAGAAGCTAAAGGGGAATAAACACTTGCTCAACAGGGGACTACTTCTGATGATCAGATTACATCCTGCAGTGAAGCTCTGTATAAGGAGTTTCCTATTATTTAAACCAATATTTTTTCTCATATTTCAGTGTTACAATTAATAAAACATTAGCTCAGTGCAAAGATTAACTGAAATTTTATTCATAAATGTCAACATTTTACCTAAAAGGATGAGTTGACCCTAGATTATGGCATTATCCATGAGCCACGTTTCGACGACACCTTCATAAATATTATGAACAGTAAATGTTGCATTTGGAGTTTGAAAAATAATATTATCATTGAACTTTTGTTGCACAGCTGTGTTTATACAGGGAGAGACACGGGAATCAGATGCTGGCATCATTTCCTGGCTTGGTTACATTTATAGCCTGAAATTCAACAGCATGGAACCAAGTAATTTTTTTTTTACTCAGTATAAAGATTAATTAACATTTTATATACCAGTGCAAAGATTAATTAATATTTTACATATCGGTGCAAAGATTAATTAAAATTTGTTTATCTTAGTGCAAAGATTAATTTAAATTGTTGTTATCTTAGTGCAAAGATTAATTAACATTTTACATATCAGTGCAAAGATTAATTAAAATTGTTGATATCTTAGTGCAAAGATTAATTAACATTTTACATATCAGTGCAAAGATTAATTAAAATTTGTTTATCTCAGTGCAAAGATTAATTTAAATTGTTGTTATCTTAGTTCAAAGATTAATTAATATTTTATATATCAGTGTAAACATTAATCATTAGGACAAATCAGAGCAGCCTGAACAGCTCACATTTCATGCCTCGGCTCAAAAACAGGTGTCCTCCAGTACAGGTGAACTTTCTAAAACTGGATACCTGGCCTTTGGTGATGGAAAGGCATTTAAAGGGAGACTGAGCCATGATCCCCCTCAACAAAAATGGAAAAAATTTGGCCCACAGCATCAGTTATACTAATGGACACCATGACCTTTAATTAAGATTAGCAATCACTAGAAATACAAGTGCAGGAAAGTAAAAGAACAAAAATGTTACCTGAATGGCAAATGTGCCGATTCCACCTGATCCACCCAGAATAAGAATTCTGATAAAAGAAAAGAACATGTGCTAATTTCATGAACTATGCTAATATGTATGTAATACAGCTATATAGGGGGTAGGAGTTTCCTCCCTGCCACAGAAAAGAGCTCTGTTATGTGGTGTATAGAGGAATAGGTGTTTGCTTCCATATTCTTTAATAGGTCTTTAGCACATTATTTTTAGGGTCATATGGTCAGTAATACTCTCATGCTGCTTTTCTTTCTCAGAAACAAAAATCTGATACCAGTTTAACCACTGATCTCCATGGCTCCCCAATTCCAGTTCAATAGCCACTGATCTACCTTGGCTCTCCAATCCAGTTCACTAACCACTGATCTCCATGGCTCCCCAATTCCGGTTCAATAGCCACTGATCTAACAAAACCCCTCCCCCCCCCCTCTCCCCGCAATCCTCAATATAAATAATGAGAAATAAAAAATACAAGACAGCTGATGGAGAGGTGTATCTACCATCTAATGGCATCCCCAGCCACTGAACTTCCATTTTTAGTGCAATGACTTTGTTACTACTTCACAAGTCTTCCAAGTGCAGTGTGAAGGGAGATAAGTGCAACATAATCAAAGATTTTTCTCCCATTTGTATGACTGACTTGGTTTAACATACAAATTTAAATTTTAAAAACATGGAAGGCGTGGCCATGAGAAAAAACTGCTTATCAAGACAACTTCTTTTAAAAAAAGCAAACAACCAAGCATCATGACAGCCTACTTGAACCATCTGTAAAGATGGAAAGGCCTCATATATTAATTACTATATCTGAACTATCCTCAGAGCTACATCTATTGTGATCACCCCTATATTACTGCTGAAGACAGTTCCATTGAATTTTCAGTTAAAAATTAAGCCAACAATTTCTAGAGATTTGCCAAGCTAATGATTATCGCAAGAATGTACCTTTTCATTTGAGCCTTCCTTTCATTAAGTTCACCAACAGTGCACAGTGCAGCCCAGGTTGTGGTCACTACATAGGGAAGAGACGCAGCTTCTGTATGTGAAATGTTAGCTGGTTTCTTGGAAATCTGAAAGTAACAATTTTCTCCTGCAGTGACTCAATGATAAGATTATACATAAAACAACCAAGGTAAAATTTAGTAAATTTAATCTCCTCTGTGATTCTTGTTACTTCTTACTTTAATCTCCTCTGTGATTGATGTTACTTCTTACTTTAATTGCCTCTGTGATTCTTGTTAATTCTTACTTTTTATCTTCTCTGTGAATGTTGTTATCTGGGATCTGTAGTATCTAACAATGGAGACAGCCAGAGCGATATCAAAAGAAGATTAGCAATAGCAACACAAAAATTAAATGCCATGAAGAACATGTGGCACAACACCAGAAAGGCAGTAAAATTAAAATTGCTGAGTGCATGTATCTTCCAAATAGCAACATGGTTGTGAATCATGGACTATCTGACAAACAGCAAGGAAGAAAATTGATTCATTCGAAACAAAATGTTACTGAAAAATCCTTAGGATACTTTGAATAAAGAAAAAGAGCAATGAAAATATACTAAAAGATTTAAATATTAAAAAGAACTGGTTTGTAAGTGCCATTATACAGAGAAAATTAAATTACTATGGCCACATAAAAAAATACACCAAGCTGGAAAGACAAAAATGGAAGGCATGATTCTGGGAGGTGCATCAAGGGCGGATCAAAAAGAAGGAAGTTTCATGACATCAAGGAGACCTTGAACATGACAAGAGGGAGATCTGGCTAGAGACAGATTCTTTCAGGCGTTATGAGGGAGATCTGGCTAGAGACAGATTCTTTCAGGCATTATGAGGGAGATCTGGCTAGAGACAGATTCTTTCAGGCATTATGAGGGAGATCTGGCTAGAGACAGATTCTTTCAGGCATTATGAGGGAGATCTGGCTAGAGACAGATTCTTTCAGGCATTATGAGGGAGATCTGGCTAGAGACAGAGATTTTTTCAAACGGGCTGTGGTGAATGCAAAGTTCTGTGGAAGATCTTGCTAGGGACAGAGATGCTTTCAGATGTGCTGTGGTGAATGCAATGTTCTGTGGATGATCTGGCTAGAGACAGAGATGCTTTCAGATGTGCTGTGGTGAATGCAACGTTCTGTGGGAGATCTGGCTAGAGACAGATATTTTTTCAGATGTGCTGTGGTGAATGCAACGTTCTGTGGGAGATCTGGCTAGAGACAGAGATTCTTTCAGATGTGCTGTGGTGAATGCAATGTTCTGTGGATGATCTGGCTAGAGACAGAGATGCTTTCAGATGTGCTGTGGTGAATGCAACGTTCTGTGGGAGATCTGGCTAGAGACAGATATTTTTTCAGATGTGCTGTGCTGAATGCAACGTTCTGTGGGAGATCTGGCTAAAGACAGAGATTCTTTCAGATGTGCTGTGGTGAATGCAACGTTTTGTGGGAGATCTGGCTAAAGACAGAGATTCTTTCAGATGTGCTGTGGTGAATGCAACGTTCTACAAAGGATATATGACCTGATGATGTGATTGTTATTCTTTCTATTGACTTTTCAAGCTGTTGCCGGCCCATAGGGCATAGACCAAGACACACCTCTCATATCTGAATGTTTCTTAGACATTTATTTTCGAATACGTTCAACTTTGTTTCTATATCTCTTGTTGTTTTCCAGCTTTCACACGCATACGTAAGGGTTGATAGTACATTTGATTTGAATAGCCTAAGTTTTGTGTTTGTGCTAATGAGTTTTGATTTCCACAACTTTTCAAGGCTTCTGAAAGACATTGCTGCTTTAGCCAGTCTGATTCTAATTTCTTTGCTCGTATCCCCTTCTTGATCAATGTGACTTCCAAGATAGATAAAGTGATCGATCTCTTCTACTGGTTTGTTTTCCATGTATATTTTGTCATCTGTTGGAATTAAACTTTTCATGACTTTAGTCTTTTCATGATTGATCTCAAGCCCAATTTTGCTGTTTGATTGTTATTACTTCTTATTTTTATCTTTTGTGATTGTTATTACTTCTCATTTATATATTCAAATAACCAAGTTTAGATTTCACCTCATTTCAAACAATGCCAGTTGCTGTGAAGTTTCCATAACTAATAAATATTCATGTATTTATTATTACTGTCCTCAGTCTAAACCACTGTAAACCGCTACTCATGTTGTTATGTCCCTAGCTATATGTCAATAACACAAGTATCTCAGACTATCTGTGTGTGTGTGGCTAGTACTTGTTACAATAGGAAATGCAGATATACAATTATGTCTATACATTTTTGTCTCAAATTGTTCTCATATGCTCTAGTTACTGGATGATACATGTATGGAAGTCCTGTCTAGTAATAGCAACTTTTTTAAAGTTGCTTAGCTGGCAGTGTGCTGAAATGCAGGTCTCTCATGACAAGGTGCTGTGTTGAGGAGTGTAGATTCAATCCTAGTTCAAGTTGTCATTGTTTTCTGTCCTTTGTTCCTTTTTCCCAGTAAAAAGCCCATGTCTCTACAGAGTACACATGGAACCTCCTGTTTTTATCTTTATAACCTCCTGTTTTTATCTTTATGACCTCCTGTTTTTATCTTTATAACCTCCTGTTTTTATCTTTATTTGAGGAGAGAGCTAGATATCAGATGTCACTGTCCAAGAACTGGGGGGAGGTAGCCAAGAAGATACCATGGATTCAAAGAGAAAAATTCACACTGCCTGTTGTGGCATTCAAACCCGAGCAGTTCCTGTCTTGAGGCTAGTCTCACTTATATTATATTACAGATAAAGACAAATAAGAAATGACCTACTTCATTTTGTGAGACTATAGTGTATGTAGCATGAGTTCCAGGTCTCTCTGCACTCAAAGCACCCCAAACCTGAAAGAAAAAGACAAATGTAACTAGTACCTTTTTTTCCAAAATATGCATGTCAATATTTTAAAAATGGTAAATCTAGAAGCAATTAAAATCCTATAGGATATGTATCATTACTTTATGTTACTTGTATCAAACATGGCTGCTTACAAGTCAGAAAAGACAAACAGTTTCTACAGAAATGAGATATTGAGAGAAAAGCTGTTGGAGTGAGCAGAGGAGACAGAATCAGAAATATTATAAGAGAAAGGATTGGCATAGAACCAACTTTGAACTAATAAGATAACATGAGAGTACCCCTGAAGTTGGAGAAACTCTGCCTGCGCAACATGTAAGCACATAGTTGCCAATATTAATAGAGGGGAAAAATATATCGACATGTAAGCACATAGTTGCCAATATGAATAGAGGGGAAAAATATATCGACATGTAAGCACATAGTTGCCAATATGAATAGAGGGGAAAATATATATCGACATGTAAGCACATAGTTGCCAATATTAATAGAGGGGAAAAATATATTGACATGTACGCACATAGTTGCCAATATGAATAGAGGGGAAAAATATATCGACATGTAAGCACATAGTTGCCAATATTAATAGAGGGGAAAAATATATATCGACATGTAAGCACATAGTTGCCAATATGAATAGAGGGGAAAAATATATCGACATGTAAGCACATAGTTGCCAATATGAATAGAGGGGAAAATATATATCGACATGTAAGCACATAGTTGCCAATATTAATAGAGGGGAAAAATATATTGACATGTACGCACATAGTTGCCAATATGAATAGAGGGGAAAAATATATCGACATGTAAGCACATAGTTGCCAATATTAATAGAGGGGAAAAATATATATCGACATGTAAGCACATAGTTGCCAATATGAATAGAGGGGAAAAATATATATCGACATGTAAGCACATAGTTGCCAATATTAATAGAGGGGAAAATATATATCGACATGTAAGCACATAGTTGCCAATATGAATAGAGGGGAAAAATATATCGACATGTAAGCACATAGTTGCCAATATTAATAGAGGGGAAAAATATATTGACATGTACGCACATAGTTGCCACTATGAATAAAGGGGAAAAATATATCGACATGTAAGCACATAGTTGCCAAAATGAATAAAGGGGAAAAATAGTGATATTCAAACAAAATTCAGTCTCTCTGGACTTGGCTAAAGATAAAAAGCTGGTGTAAGCAAAACTAACCTCCCTTATTTATTCACCACCCCTACAACATCATCAAAATATCTGTCCTGTCATATCTCTCTCTCTGTGTCTATGTGTGTGTGCACACGTGTCTGTGTGTGTGTTTGTGCGTGCGTGTGTGTTCCCCCAGGATTCCCACAAGTGTATCTACTAAACTGCAGATTGCACGACCCTGAGACTGGGGAAGGTCAAAGAAGAAATCTTGGTTTAAATGAGAAACTTCCTGTAGTGGGATTTGAACCTGGAACCTTCATGTCCAGAAGTCAACCTCTGACCTCAACTTCATGATTGATAAGGTTATCAAACACTACAGATCCTAGAGAGGGAGTTGTTCAGTGATAAAGGCTATTTGTTTCAATGACAGGGAGTGAGAACACATAGTTTTAGGGATCATTTAACTTATAAGGGCTATTTGTTTCAATGTATGTCAGGGAGTGAGAACACATAGTTTTAGTGATCATTCAACTAATAAAGGCTATTTGTTTCAATGACGGAGTGAGAACACATAGTTTTAGGGATCATTCAACTAATAAGGGCTATTTGTTTCAATGTATGATAGGGAGTGAGAACACATAGTTTTAGTGATCATTCAACTAATAAGGGCTATTTGTTTCAATGTATGATAGGGAGTGAGAACACATAGTTTTAGTGATCATTCAACTAATAAGGGCTATTTGTTTCAATGTCAGGGAGTGAGAACACATAGTTTTAGTGATCATTCAACTAATATGGGCTATTTGTTTCAATGTCAGGGAGTGAGAACACATAGTTTTAGTGATCATTCAACAAACATACCTCATCTCCAACTTGAAACTTTCTGACAGCTTTGCCGGTCTCTACGACTGTCCCAGAAAAGTCCCTCCCAAGAACAAGAGGAAACTCTGTGGCTGTTGTTAACACACCTTTCTGCTTCCTCAGAACATTAATAATTGTTTTACCATAGCCACCTGAACAGAGGAGGTAAGCACAGATATCATATATAACAAATATTAAATACTATACGGAGCTGCGGAAATAGAGAGAAGATCCTGTAATTGAAATGTAACAAAAAATGAATCCGAACATTGTCCTGCATAGAATAATATTCAGATATCAGAAACATGAATTCAATAATTGTATAAGACATACTTTATTAATGATTCACTTGCACCAAACATTGTACACACTACCCATGTTTCCTTCAGGATTATAATAATTGTGCTAAAACCAACATCCAATGTTTATCCATTGTTGTAATACTTCCATGTTAATAATTAGCACCAAATAATCAGGTGCTATGTGCTTCAGGACATACTATTTTTGGTAGTAAAATGAAATAATGTGTGCTGCCATGTGCTATTCTGTTTGGCACTTATGGAAGAAGTATTCCAGAGGGGTGATATTAAAGTAAATATCTTTCTTTCTTCACTTCCTCTTGCAGTCGTTTGGATGTTGAGGAAGTTACAAAGTTCTGGATCTTGCCATTTTGGCAGCCTCACTCATCAACTGATGCTGTTGTAACATTTCTTTGATGTTGTCTGTCAATCTTACCCTGGGTCTGCCTCTTGCTTTCCTCCTATCTCCTCTTTTAATATATGTTTCGTATGGTAAGGAATCATACGACATTCTTTCTAGATGGTCAAACCAATTTATTTGTTGTTTCTGTATGTAGATTAGGATTGGTTCAATGTCTACTCTTTCTAAAGTAGATATATAATGATTACATTTAAAAAACAAATTAAAGGGTACACATTATTACATATGAGCAATACGTAGTGTTAATATTAATCCACAACCATCAGCATGTTTAAAGGTGTTGGTCAGCACCACTGGGATACCTCCAGTCAATAAAATCTTGTTTCAGTCACATTATTTAACATATAGAGACAATATTAAGACTGGGATATATCCAGTCAACAAAACATCTGGTCTCTTCTTCTTCTTTCATTTCCTCATTTGTCTTTCAGCGTCGAGGGGAAATATAATTTGCGGTCTTTTGCTCTTCTATTTGCCTCAGCATTATGTTTCCCAGTGTTTCTAATATTCCATTAATCCATCTTTTTTGTCGTCGGTCCTTGGGCCTGGTGTTCTCACAGCGTTTATTTAAGGCTCATTGTGTTGTGTTTTGATTTTCCTGTCTTGTCATGTGACCAAACTATTTTTTTGTCTTTTGTTTCTTTATATATTCTATGGCAGGGATTATTTCTAGCTTGATACACTGAAAATAAAACAGTAGAAGAGATTGATCACTTTATCTATCTTGGAAGTCACATTGATCGGGAAGGGGCACTTTATCTATCTTGGAAGTCACATTGATCGGGAAGAGGCACTTTATCTATCTTGGAAGTCACATTGATCGGGAAGAGGCACTTTATCTATCTTGGAAGTCACATTGATCAAGAAGGGGCACTTTATCTAATTTAGAAGTCACATTGATTGGGAAGGGGCACTTTATCTAATTTAGAAGTCACATTGATCGGGAAGGGGATACACATAAAAAGAAATTAAAATCAGAATAGCTAAAGCAGCAATGTCCTTCAAATGCCTTGAGAAGATGTGGAAATCATAACTCATCAGCACAAAAACAAAACTTAGACTATTCAAATCAAACATACCATCAAACCCTTACATATGTATGCGTGAGCTGGAAAACAACAAGAGACCTAGAAACAAAGTTAAGCGCATTTGAAAATAAATGTCTAAGGAAAATATTTGGTATAGGGTGGAACGAATTCAAAACAAATGAGGAAATTAGAGAAATCACCAATTAACCACTAGTATCATCAGTAATCAAAAAAAGATGCTGGACATATGTTGGACATGTGATGAGAAGAAATAATAACCGAATAACAAAGCGAGCCCGGATGTGGGAAGCAACAGGTAAGAGAAAAAGAGGCTGATCCTGAGACGCTATTGATCAGAGAGGCAAAGGCAGCAGGAATCGGTTCCCTCAATGAGATAAAGATGCTTGCACAGAACAGAGACAAATGGCAGGATTTGATAAATATTTTTTGCGAGGATTGATACTGCTAGAAAGAAAAAAAAATGTAGTATACAATCTCCTATATTTTTGAGTTGAGTATATCTATTGTCCTTTCGAGCAGAAGACGGCACATAGGGCAGAACCACAATCTTAAAAACAGAAACCTTGCGTGTCAAAATGACACATATTGCAGAGATTACTGCTTCCAAAATCTATGGCTCTGTTTCCATAACAATACTTTTTTACAATGACAGCTTGTCAAGCCATCGATCAAACTCCTTAGTCACCTCTTACGACATGCCTGGAAGGTCAAAGTGTCACTATTCTTTACTCCCTCATAATGAGGCCCCAGTAACACACGGGAATTTGAACACTACTCAACAGGAATTGTTTAAAGTAGCCGGTTCCTCTATCAAGTATATACTTATTAAAAAAATAAATATTAATTACATTTTATTTCAATATATTTATTGTCAACATCAATTTCTCAAAACATAAATTTCCAATTAGATGTCAATTACCTAACATCTTAACATCAATGGGGTTTATACTGAACGCATGAACTCTGATGAGCAACTGGTCAGGACTTTCAATGACTGGAGTATGTGACGATGTATTTAACGTTAGCGCATCAATATTTCCATACTGATGAATCTGCCAAGCACTCATTTTTGATTCTGAGCTGGAAGACAAACTTCTGACAGAACGTTGATTTTCTGCATGTTCTCCAGCTCCAGCTGGGCCAGCTGGGTAGGTGAGCGGACAAAATCTGACGGTAGTAGAGGCAGCAAAACGCCGACATATGCAGTGGACTGCTCTATAGTTAACAATATTTGCCATTATTTAAAGAAAATGCTATAACTTCAACGAAATTATTAAAAATAAAACACAATATACAAGAGCAATCAATGAAATTATATCTTGAAAATGTTAAAAAACTGTTTCATCATTCCATACGTGACCGAGTTTGACCAAGTACACAAACAAACAGACAACAGTGAGTGTAACACTGTAACAGTACAGTGTTCTGAGTGTTACAACGGCAGAAACGGCAAACGGAACGGAACGCTCAGCTGCAGCAGAATTTGAATCATAAAGGAGAAAAGTCTCGTGTCGCTACAGAACTAGTGCAAGAGCGTTAGAATGTCTCCTCAACTATGTATGCACTCATCTTAACACCGAACAATTGCAGCCACAAAAGAATGATCAAACTGACAACAAATATCGGATCTAGACTTTCTCCTCAAAACCTTTCCACAAACAGTAAGAGCTATATCGCATGCAGTCACTAGCAGTCAAATAATGTTTCCATCATCATCACGTGCTGATCAGCGCAAACCGAGGCCGGTCACACACCTCCCTTCACCTCCATGTTTGGTTATCTTGAAAATAAAAAAAGAAAAAGGGGACCTGGAACGTCGCTCTGCTTTTACTTTGTTTCTCGCCTATGTAAAGCTGTAACCATACCCTCTTTCCCTCTTTTAACCTTTCCAAAAAAAAAATGTTCATTCTTTCATCAGCTTTGCTAGCTTCGCATTTGTGTGCATCTTGATGCATTTCTATGCCGTTACCCCTCAGGTAATCTTCTTTGTCCTCTATAATATGGCTGCTCATTAAATATAAAGTAGGCTTGTTTGCGTCCGAGCTATGATGTAAACAATGTTGACTTTGCTTGTCTCCAACGGTTTGTCTCATTCTATTAGAGAACATCACGCTATCTGTTATCACAGCAAGTTGGCGGATTTTTAGAAATGTAATCACGGGTTTGATAATAAATGTTTGTACACAGTTCGTTAACCATCGCTGTAGATCAAGTCTCAGACTCAGTGTTGGATATTAACCGTCCTACTCAATCTACAGTTCTTGCTAGTTCTGTAACTTACTCTAAGACGATACCTACTCAAACTTGATGTCCAGTGCCTCCGGAATAGACTATTTATTTATTAGAAAATGTTTAATAAAGTTTATTAACCAATGAATTTATTATTAATACTTAAATAAAATATTAATAATAAATGATTAGCCAAAGAACAATGTATGAAGGAATGAAATGTAGTGTTGTGCACGAAGGGCAGATTACAGAAGCATTTGACATTTTTTTTTTCGTTCGCCAGCTTTTACCTCTAACGAAGTCCCTAGATACTAGGAACTGCATTTTGCGCGATTTTTCCCTGGCAGCCGTGTGCACAGGGGTCCCTCGCCGCACAGGCAAATAACTTCGACTTCGGAGGTACTCATATTTTTTCCGTCGATGAGTAATTGACGCCTCAAGCCAGGCCTCGCTGCTGAGACCAGGGGTGGGATTTGAACCCACAACCTCTCTGTCTCGAGGCCGCGTCTTACCCCGAGACCAACCAGTTCCCCCCCCCCCCCCCCATATTGAAACAAGAACAGGAGTAAGGCAGGTGTGCTTTCTATCTCCATTTCTCTTTCAACGAGCCGTAGATTGGATTATGCAAATAACTCAGAACAACAGAAATGGAATCCAGTGACTGACCAAGCAACATAATAACTTAGACTTTGATGATGAAATAGCTCTCCTATCACATACTCATCAACAGATGCAAGGTAAAATGAGCATACTTGAGAGATCACAACAGATGGAACTGAAAATAGAGATAAGACCAAAATTATGAGAATTAAAGCAGTTGGCAATAGCCAAATAACAGTAGGAGAAATACCTCTACTAAACGTACAATATTACATATATCTGGGCAGTAATATAGACAAAGAAGGAAGAACAGTTAACGATACCAAAATAAGGATATCAAAAGCAAAAGGAAGAAGAAGAAGAAGAATATATAAATTGAGAATTGCTCTCTGTTTATATTCTCGTGGTATGGACGTTGACAACCGTAACACACACGTCAGCACACCAGATCATTCAGACGTTTCTTTATGTGTTATGATTGTCTCGTTTTGTGTGACAGGATAAAAGAGTTCCGGTAAACTTTTTTTTTAGAAGAAGAAGATCACTAATGTCTTTGATGACCAGTAAAGTAAAAAAACAAAACAAAAAAAAAAGATATTAATGAAGGTTCGACAACAAAAGAACAGCACAGCTACGTACATGAAAATAGTTAATAGCTGATACTGCACGACAAGTAAACGATCTTTGCTCCTCTCGTGTTGTGTATTGAAATCAATAATATAAAATACGTTAGCTTGAGAAAATTTTTGATGCGTGCCCATGTGTCGATACATAAAACTAACAAATGTAGATAGCCGACAGCCTCACAATATATCTATTGATTAAAAAAAAACAAAAACCGCACCTGCCAGTTTGTCTAGATATTAAATCGAAACATCATAATGTATCTCTCGAACAAGGAAAAAAAACCCTGTATGAATTATTTTTATTTACTGAAGCAAGAAAATTTATTATTAATATTTTTTTCTCTAACTGCATTATTATCTGACGTATATGTTGTTTTTGTGTGTGTGTTTCTTTCAGAATTGAGTGCAGTAGCAAGATCTACTTAACAAGTCATATAACTGTATTATTACATAGCGCGGGTAAGCAAAGTTGTTTGAGAACTTTGGCTGATGATACGTTCGAAGTTTGTGTAGTAGCAAACTAGTATAGCTGTTTATTGTAGGCTGCAGATATACGTGGATTGACATATGTTGTGCATATATAAAGTGATTATGGCTTTCATGGTGAATTTTAAACACATATTAGGCTCTGTTTTAATAATTTTGATAAATGTGTGTTTGTGTTTCATCATATGAAGATAGTTTAAACGTGTGTTATGTACACACATTGGTATCATGATAGTTTAAACTTTTTGTGGTATGTACATCAGTATCATGATACTCTACAATTTCTGTGTTATGTACATCAGTATCATGATACTCTACAATTTCTGTGTTATGTACATCAGTATCATGATACTCTACAATTTCTGTGTTATGTACATCAGTATCATGATACTCTACAATTTCTGTGTTATGTACATCAGTATCATGATACTCTACAATTTCTGTGTTATGTACATCAGTATCATGATACTCTACTATTTCTATGTTATGTACATCAGTACCATGATAGTTTAAACTTCTCTATTTAATGTACACCAGTATCATGATAGTTTAAACTTGTGTTATGTACATCATTATCATGATACTCTACTATTTCTGTGTTATTTACATCATTATCATGATAGTTTAAACTTGTGTTACGTACATCAGTATCATGATACTCTACAATTTCTATGTTATGTACATCAGTACCATGATAGTTTAAACTTCTCTATTTAATGTACACCAGTATCATGATAGTTTAAACTTGTGTTATGTACATCAGTATCATGATACTCTACTATTTCTGTGTTATGTACATCAGTATCATGATAGTTTAAACTTCTCTATTTAATGTACACCAGTATCATGATAGTTTAAGCTTCTCTGTTTCATGTACATTAGTATCATTATTGGTATGTACATTAGCACCATGATAGTTTAAACTTCTCTGTTTAATGTACATTAGTATCATTATTGGTATGTACATTAGCACCATGATAGTTTAAACTTCTCTGTGTTATGTACATCAGTATCATGATAGTTTAAACATTCTGTGTGATATGTACATCAGTATCATGATAGTTTAAACATTCTGTGTGATATGTACATCAGTATCATGATAGTTTAAACATTCTGTGTGATATGTACATCAGTATCATGATAGTTTAAACATTCTGTGTGTTATGTACATCAGTATCATGATAGTTTAAACATTCTGTGTGATATGTATATCAGTATCATGATAGTTTAAACTTCTCTGTGTTATGTACATCAGTATCATGATACTCTACTATTTCTGTGTTATGTACATCAGTATCATGATAGTTTAAACTTCTCTATTTAATGTACACCAGTATCATGATAGTTTAAGCTTCTCTGTTTCATGTACATTAGTATCATTATTGGTATGTACATTAGCACCATGATAGTTTAAACTTCTCTGTTTAATGTACATTAGTATCATTATTGGTATGTACATTAGCACCATGATAGTTTAAACTTCTCTGTGTTATGTACATCAGTATCATGATAGTTTAAACATTCTGTGTGATATGTACATCAGTATCATGATAGTTTAAACATTCTGTGTGATATGTACATCAGTATCATGATAGTTTAAACATTCTGTGTGATATGTACATCAGTATCATGATAGTTTAAACATTCTGTGTGTTATGTACATCAGTATCATGATAGTTTAAACATTCTGTGTGATATGTATATCAGTATCATGATAGTTTAAACTTCTCTGTGTTATGTACATCAGTATCATGATAGTTTAAACATTCTGTGTGATATGTACAACTCCACAACGACAGTGTTAACTGTTCTGTTTTGTGTGCAACATTGTCGCGATATTTTTACTTATCCATTTGTGTGGAACGCCCTATATGTGGTTGATATATTATGCTTCCCCATCTAGTTGTTATTATGCTTCCCAGGTATGTACATGTATTTGCTGATGTTAGTCTCTAATCTGTTTTGACCGATGTTGTGTTTCATGAGCTGCACGTCAAATGTCTTCTCTTTTGTTGTGGGTTTGCTCTCAGTGATCTTAGTATCCAACAGCGGAACCAGTTTAAGTGAAATCACAGTTCAATACCATGAAGCAGGTGAAAATATCTGAGCATAAACAAACAGCGGGGTGGAGACATGTTCATAAACTGATGACATTCTCAAAGAGGCCAACATAAAAAGGAAGCTACTAAAAAACATCAGAAAGAAACAATCGACATTTTCCGGGCACAACATGAGAAGAGTAAATTTGGAGTACTTGGTTACGACAAAAAGAGAACATAATAGATAGCTTGTGTCATGGTATGGAAAATAGTCAACACCAGAATTGAAACGATGTGCTGTGGATAGAATAATGTGGAAGATCGTCTACGCCAATCGGTATGGCACATGATGATGATAAATAGTGGTGTTGCAACGATATTTGAACAGGAGTATTGTTCATTGTGTGAGAAATGAAAAGAAATCTCTCTGCAGTGTGTGTTTGTGTGTGTGGGGTGCCACATTGTTGTGGCCCGACCTGCCTGACGCGCCTCTCTGCTGATCAATGTCATTTGGCTGAGGGTCCCTAAACAATGCGGTTGTTGTTCGTGAGTGTTAGTGTACAGAGTCTGTGAGTTCACAATAGGGTAGCAGGAACATGTGATGGCACACTCTGAAGGAGAGAGTGTCTAGTGGTAAAACCATTTTAAAAAGTTGGGTTTCGTAGCGAGTGAGACACCCTACGAGCCTAGGTTATCATGTATATCTGAATAATCTTTAAACTAATCGCAAAGTGTGGACGAGTAACATCAAAAGATGGACAAATCAGCCTATGACAACCTGCATCATCAAAGCAAGAGACAGAGCAGAATGGTGCTCCATGGTAGCCAACCTTCGTTGCGGAGACAGCACTTGATGATGATGATGATGAATCGCAGAGACAGTGAACACAACCAACAGTGATAAATGAACAATGAACTATCTCTGTCTCTCTAACACACACACACGCGCACACACACACACACATATCATCATCATCATCATCGAGTTGCGTGTCCTTTGCAGAACGTTGCCACTCATTACAGCCCGTCTGAGATTCTATGTCTCATGTATATGCGTGTGCATGACCAGAAGTGATACGATAAACTATTATGTCGCTTATCGATTTAGATTCTCGCAGTGTGATAGATCGTTGACAACCGTGATACACACGACAGTACACCGGAGCTTGGGATATTTCTTATAATGCGCTATGGTTGTCTTCTTGTTTTGTGGGATAGGATGAGAGTTTTCGGCAAACGTTCTTTTTAGAAATAAAGCGCTGTGTACACGCACACACACACGCGCGCGCTTGCTTGCTTGCACGTACACAGAGTCTATATCAACCTGAACGATCCGGAACGCACTAAAACATGGTAAACTTTCGTGACTTCAACGCCCCAGTGTACGCATAATTAAAATTATTTTAAAAAATTAGGACTGTCGGATTGTGCTGGGATGGGAGGGCAAACGTTGTTTTGGGAAATAAACAAAACAGTGTTCTTATACACATTTTGTTGCAGACGGAACGAGTTCTGATACATTTCTAGGGCTTCAACAGTCTGAAGATACATATAAATTCATGTTTGGCTTGTCGCTCCCATCCTGGCCACATTACAAGTGTGCATGATCAGCAGAATTTGTTGTTGTTGCGTTCGCCAGCTTTCAACTCTGACGAAGTCCCTAGAGACTAGGAACTGAGTTTTGCGTGTTAATCCATTTTTCCCTGGCAGCCGCGTGCACATGGGTCCCTCGCCACACAGGCAGATAACTCCGACTTCGGAGGTACTCATGTTTTTTTTTTCCGGCGATAAGTAACTGACGTTTCAAGCCGGGCTTCGCTGCTGAGACCAGGGGTGGTTGTCGTGGAGAGAAATCATAAATAAAAATCTCAGCCGGTGTAGCCGAGATATGAACCCACAACCTCTCTGTCCCGAGGTCGGCGTCCTGCCTCGAGACTAATCAGTCCCCCATGGACTTGGAATGTGAGGAAACTGCAACAAGGAACACTTTTCATGCATAGCCTGCAATGGTTCCTGCCGCCTATCCACCATATACCAGAAGTTCACGTCCTCCCGAAAGTGATGATCGTCATATTTCTTTAAAAATGTAAAGCGCTTGATGATGTTAGGCCATCGTTGTTGACTCCAATTTCGAACATATAAACAAACACACAGTTAGTCGTCAGATTATCCCCGTCGCACATCAAACAACAGACCGTAAGATTAGCGTACGGCCGGTCTACGGATTTACTATGAGCCATTACGATGACGTAGCACACTTAACAATGCAAGCACAGCAATGACGCACCCTTTAGATTCTTGATTACTCTAGTGAATGTAGCCTACGACGAACAGAACACGGTGCAAATTCCCTAAAGAGATAAAACTGCGGCTGACGAAGCATTTCACATTAATGAGTAACATGGAAATAACTTGTGTCAAGCAAATCCATCAACGGTCATGAACAGCACCAATGTGACGTAAAGCGCAGAACAAGCCTAGACGATGGAAGGTCGCATTCACAACACTTGATTTGTCGAAAATGAAATATTGCCGGCGTACGACATTGTTTTATCGGCGCAGATGTAATAAGTAGATCATCATCTTAACTTTAACGCATAGAAGTGCAAATTAGAACCGAAATTAATCAGACATCGAATGCACTTTCTGCAGCGATTGAGAGAACGTGGACTAGATCTGCCGTCTTAGAAACGGAAAATAGCAGAATTTGAACGCAGAAGAAGAATACGCAATTTAATATTATAATCACTAACAGTTTTAAATTTAAGTTATGGCTGTTGATAGCGATGACAGGAGTAATGATGTTGATAAAATCTGGTGCTGCCATCTTCTGCTATTGACGCGGTAGTTTGCGTTTCCAATTATCTCAATGGAAGAAACTGTCGATTACATCAGACATCTGATAACGAGAAGTTATCGAAATCAACTGTGTCCACTAGAACCCATGTTGGAGAAAGTAACAAGTATTGATTTTGTTTTTGGACTGACCTATGATGCTCTCCAAGAATTACTAGAGCTGTGATTGACACCATTGACGATGGTTATTCGATCTTTTCTGTCAGCGCGCTTTCTAAATACTTCATGGTCCACTGATTGGTGTTTCTCTGTGAACATACTGTAGAAACGTGATTATCCGGACTTCGGTTAGCAAGTCTTTATTTTCTGGATACTTACCAAAATCTAATTAAGATTATCAATTGGCAATGAAGATGAACGCTTGTTTACGTTTGAACAAAGCCCAGCGGCCAAAATCTGTATTTGCAGAAATTCGTTCATTCTCAACGGTGGCCGTTATAGTTTAGCTTTTACTAGCACAATGCCTGGAGTATAAGCTCAGAACACAATCTTGTCGTGCTTTCTCCCTGCATCGAAGGTTGGCGACAATGGAGATTCATTCCACTCTGACTCTTGTGGACGCTGTCTTAAATGAACCAAATTAGTAAACAACCATGCGTCCACTAACGCAGGAGGAGATCAACACCTTCTTTGACAAACTATCCAAACAGTAAATTACATGTTTCATCATATATTCGTATATATCTGGTAGAACTTTTAGTTTAAAATACTTGTTATAACATGACTTGTCAGCATCGGTGAGACTCCCGGAAGTTCGTGAAAGTTAGGAGGGTCTTATAGTCTGTTGTTTTATGTGTGACGGTGATGGTCTAATCACCAACTAATTACTACATCAAGCTTGGGCAGATGTTGCTCGTAAGCCTGTGAGGGCCGACATCTAAGGGCAGAATCCCCCTACAGAAAAGACAATCTGCTGCCTTGCAGGAAGATTGGGGACAATCAAAGGCTAAGGAGAGCAAACCTGAATAAAATGCTGGCTGAAATCGGATGCACTGGGCCACTGGCGCAGAACACAGTGCAACGTTTTAACAAGTAATCAATCAGACTGGATCTAACAGACTCTAATTATGATATGAACTACCACTAGGCTTCAAGAAACTGCTGAATATAATACACTGGAATGCGGAGGGCATATACCACAAAAAAACAAGCTCTAACAATCAGACTAGCAGAGGAGGAGATAGATGTTGCCTGCATCCAGGAAACTCATCTTAATCCTCAGCACAGATTTATGATCAAGGGCTACCAAACATTTAGACAAGACAGGGAAGGTCACAAGGGTGGAATCCTTATGCTTGTTAAAAATTCTATCCCAGCAAAACTGATAGATGTAGTCACAAATGGAGAGGTAGAGATCATTGGTACAGACCTATACATTAACTCCGCTAATATAAGGATATTTAATACATACTGTCCAAATGACAAACTACTGAAGCTGGAGTCAATGGAAATAACACCATCAAAGTGTCTGGTAGTAGGAGACTTTAACAGCCACTCTGAAAGATGAGGATATAAGGAGTCCAATGTTCGAAGTAAAGAAGTGGAAGAATGGGAAATAGACAACAACCTATTCCTCATAAACTCTAGGGAGGACCCCCCAACCTTCTACTCAAGAAGATGGAAAACAACTTCCACTCCCGACCTAGCATTTGCAACTGGAGACATATCTATCAAAATAACCAGAAAAGTGCTGAACCAACTTGAAGATAGTGACCATAGACCAATCAAACTCAGTGGCTCTTGCTCACAAACAGGAGTTGCAAATACCTCTTCTACGCTGGAACTATAAGAGAGCAGACTGGGCAAAGTTTGCAAGGCTCACTACGAAAGAAGGTCAATAATATGATAGAGCGGTTGACAAATGGAATCCTGAGAGCTGCTAAAGATTCCATTCCTAGAGGAGCAAGAAGAAACTACAAGCCATACTGGAGCAAGGAAATACAAAGACTAGAAGAGGAACTGGACTCTGCCAGAGAACTAGCTGAAACATCACACAGCACAGAGAGCAACATTGCCTACAAAGCAGCCTCGGCCAAATACAGACGTGAGGTCATGATATCAGCAAGACAGAGCTGGATAGACAAAACAGAGAGCCTTAATCTAGACAAAAATGGTCATAAACTATGGAAACTTGCGAAAGCTCTGAGTGACGAAAACAACAGCCGACCTCCAATATCATTAACACGCAATCAGAACATCCTCACAGGCAAAAGGGCAGCAAATCTACTGATAGAGACTTACAAACACATTAGTAGAATAAACATTCCAAAAGACAAACAGAAAGCTGCAAGACGGGAAAACCAAGATGCAAAACACATGCCTTTAGCACCAGAAGAGCATCAGACGACCATCTTTACCCCAACTGAATTAGATGTTGCCCTCAAAGGATTGACGCTCAAAAGTTCCCCTGGTAAAGATGGAATCTCCAATGAAATGCTCCTAAATCTGGGACAGAAAGTCAAGAGCCAGCTTTTAAGGATAATAAATGCTAGCTGGAAGAGAGGTTATGTACCGGCAATCTGGAAAGAAGATATTATGGTGACCATCCTCAAGCGTGGAAAAGACCCACTAGACCCAAGTAACTATAGACCGATTAGCCTACTGAGCTGCCTGAGTAAACTCATGGAAAGGCTGGTTAACAGAAGACTTATGTGGCATTTGGAGACAAAACAACAAATCGTACCACAACAAAGTGGCTTCCGTCAGCACAGATCAACTGAAGACCTGGTCACCTACATTGCACAGGAAATAGAGGATGCTCTACAAGAAAAGAAACACACACTGGCAGTGTGGGTCGACATGGAGAAGGCTTTTGATAGGGTTTGGCGTGAGGGTTTAAAGAACAAGCTTTTTAGACTTGGCATCCAGGGTCGTTTATTCAATTGGGTCTCTCAATACCTTCAGGATAGAACGGCCAGAGTACAAGTTCAAGGTCAAATAAGTAAGAAGGTCTCTATCGAGCAAGGTGTCCCACAAGGCGGATTCTTGTCCCCGACACTCTTTTTAATTTTCATAAATGACATCGTAATGGACATTCCACCCAGAATACACTCAGCAATATACGCAGATGATCTGGCGTTATGGGCTCGCGAGGAAAGTATGTCGGTGGCTGGACCCAGGATGCAAGATGCCCTAGGTGAACTTGAAAAATGGACGAACACCTGGTTCTTACCAATCAACGAAAAAAAAAAACAAACTACATATACAATTTTCAGCCTATCAAGAAACACTCTCTCTGCAAACTTAAAGATAAAAGACCATACACTCCCTATTGACCAAAACCCAACATATCTTGGCGTCAACATGAATCGCAGAATGACTTGGAAAAATCAGATAGTCAGAGCAAGGAAAAAAGCCAGAAAACAAACAAATATTATGAAGAAATTGGCAGGAACGGACTGTGGGGCAGACATCAATATTTTGAAAAGACTATACGTAGGAAAAGTCAGACCAGTTCTAGAGTATGGAGTCACAGCCTGGGCTATGGCTTCCAAATCACACCTTAGCAAAATTCACAGAACCAAGCTGCCCGTATTATAACTGGTGCTATGAAATCTACACCTATCAAGACTCTAGAAACAGTAACAAGTTTACAACCCTTAGATGACAGACGGGTTACTAAAGTATTGCAACAAGCGGAGAAATATAGAAGGCTGCTTAGCCACCCCATACACCAAAGAATAAATGGTTCCGGAATTGTACGACTAAAGAGGAGCAACTTCGCTGCAGCTGCCAATGAACTAACTACTGGAGACCCAGTACTTTCCCAAACAATGTCGAAACCCTTGGGCCCATCTGATATGTCTCCTCATGGAAAGCATAAAATACCAGAACTTAAGGAATCATGAAAAAAGGCACCCAATCAGACACAGAAAGAAAACACGCAGCAGAAAAACACATACACGATACCTATCCACAGGACTCATGGTTCCACACATAAACAGATGGCTCTGCTACAAATGCCACCAGAAATGGAGGGGGAGGTGTGTTCTTGACGCTGAATAATCAGGACGTGATCACCAAGTCAATAAGTAAGTAAAAATTAAAGAGCCCCCGTCACGCCAAGTGGCGTATAGGGAATATGGTGTTAATGAGTATACATTTTACAGACCTTCAGCACATGATTTTTGGGGTGATGTGGTCGGTATTACGCCCGTGCCGCTTTACTTTACCAGAAAAAAATCCAGTACCCATTTAAGGCTGGGTGAACCCGGAAGCCGTCGGTTGGGATCGAACCCTACCTCTTGTCCTTTGTAGTCCAGTTCACTAATCACTGAGCTATCGCGGCTCCCTACCAAGTCAATAGCTACTGGAAAATGCTCAAACAACTTTAAAGCAGAAACTGAGGCCATCACAGAGATGCTGCAACGCTGGCTACTCAACACAAAAATAACATGCGCAATAAATTGGTGATTCTGACTGATGCACTGTCAGTACTAAAAGCACTAAAAAGCCCCAAGATCAATGAACTATAGTTCGCTTCAGATTTTTTGCCTCACTTCAAAAAACCACAGCTCAGCAACCATTTGTGCTACAGTGCTGATATTTTGCATGTAACCTACTGAATCTCATAACGTAATAGAAAAAATAAATTCATTGCAAACAAACTGCTGGTTTTTCTTGTGCGCTTGCTTACCAGGAGGATAAAAGTATGATTAAACTTGGGCACATTTGAATCAAAATTTAAGAGTATTTACCCCTTCCATATCACTTCAAGAATGATTTAAACATCTTCATTTGGGAATTTCCTTTATATGTTGGTGGGTAAAGGCACCGGTTTACACTATTGAATTGCAAATGTCAGATTTTTGTCATATTTGCACACATGTGTAGCAAATTTCTCTTATATTCGGTGCGCAATTCTGGTTTTGCACTTACTGGATTAAATTGTCAACTTTTTGTATCACGTCATTAGTATATCTATCTATCTATCTATTGTCCTTTCGAGCCGAAGACGGCACATAGGGCAGAACCACAATCTCAAAAACAGAAACCTTGCATGCCAAAATGGCACATATTGCAGAGATCACTGCTCTAAAATATATGGCGCTGTTTCCATAACAATACTTTTTACAATGACAGCTTGTCAAGCCATCGATCAACCTCCTTAGTCGCCTCTTACGACATGCCTGGAAGGTCACAGTGTCACTATTCTTTACTTCCCTCAAAATGAGGCCCTGGTAACACACAATGTAATCTTCTCATTATACTGCCAAAAAAAATAATTGTTTCCTCTTGGTGTTGGAGATAAGCTCCCTTTTTACTTTGGCCTCTCTTAAACATCCTCGTTACTATTTTGATCATTAGTATAACGTCACCAAAAATACAAAATCAAATTATTTACATAGGCGTGTTTTGTGAGTTGTGCCCTTAACAATGAGTTTAAAGTTGAAATTTGTTACTGAACAAAATATTACAAAGAAATTATATTTATATTTTTGTAGAGAGGCAAAACGAGGGAGTCTATATCACAGCATATCAAATCCTGAAAAGAGAACGATGCACGTGTTAGGTTTAAGTAAACGGTCGTTTCATAGATCAGTGAAAAATGTTCAATGTGAATGTTCAAGGAAAGAAAGAAGTCGAGGAAGAAAACATTTGTTAGACAGTTTTGACAGAGAACTTGTCCGCAGAGAGATTTGTAAAATGTTTGACTTAGGGGAAGAAGTTACCATAAGGAAACTTAAGATTTGGCTTAAAAAGAACACCAGTATTGATGTATCAAAAACTACACTATGGAGAAGTGTGCGGAGTTTAGGCTTCACTTTTAGAAAATATTCTTGTGGAAGAAACATCATTTGCGAGAAACCTCATTTAGTAGCTGCAAGAAGCAAATATTTACGTGAAGTTAGACAAATGCGTAATGAAGATTATGACATTGTGTACTTGGACGAAACATGGATTAATGCCCACCACACAAATGAAAAAGAATGGCAGTCATTAGATGGGACTATTAAAAGGTATGTACCTAGCAGCAAAGGAAAGCGCCTTATAGTGGCACATGCTGGGAGCAAAAATAATGGCCTGGTGGAGAATGCTGAACTT
This sequence comes from Megaustenia siamemsis, assembly GCA_032433765.1. Lineage (NCBI taxonomy): Eukaryota > Metazoa > Mollusca > Gastropoda > Stylommatophora > Ariophantidae > Megaustenia > Megaustenia siamemsis. The sequence goes on along the minus strand of JAVIAB010000047.1, from coordinate 96,863,509 downwards.
GTTTTTATTGCAAAGTCAACTGATAACCAGGATTATCATTCAGAGATGAACAGTCATATGTTCAGAGATTGGATTAAAGACACTCTTTTGCCTTTATTAGATCGACCATCTTGTTTGATCATGGATAATGCATCTTACCATAACAAAGTGGCACAAGAAGATAAAGTTCCAACATCATCAAGCACTAAAGCTGAAATAAAGACATGGCTGACAAGGGAACAAATACCATTTAACGATATGTATCTCAAGCCTGAATTACTTTCACTTGTAAAACAGATACAACGGCCAAAGATATTTCAAATAGATAAATTAATTGAAGAACATGGTCATAGATGTTTGAGGCTGCCTCCATATCACTCACACCTAAATCCTATTGAATTAGTTTGGGCAAAGATCAAAGGGCAAGTAGCATCCGAAAATAAAACTTTCAAATTATCTGATGTTAAAGAGCTTACCAATGTTGCTATTTCAAACATAGACAAAGATTATTGGGCTAGTTGTGAAGACCATGTTATGGTTGAGGAAGATAAGTATTGGAGAAACGATGGTCTGTGGGTTATTCAACCAAAAATGGTAATACGTCTATTAGATTCGGCAGATTCTGAATAAAACTCATTTGTTTGAACTTACTGAAGTGACTTTGTTGGAGTTGGAAACTCTGGATACGGACCACTTCTGGAACTGTTTTTTTAGTGAGTTGACGATGTATTCTGTGTTCTTAAAATAAATAATTTCTATTCGGTGAATGTTCGGCCTATTTTGATTTGATTCAATATTAGTTGTATAATTAAAAGAGCCCAATCCAAATGGGTAGCATGTTGTGAAAAAGTGCAATTGTGGCGGTTTATTCCCCTATACACCTTCAGGCATGACAGGAACACTTACTTACTTACTCTCTTATTATAAAGTAATAATGTCCCTTATATAAAAATAAAAGTTACGCCTTTTCCTCTAAAAAGTGTAAAAGATCTTCATTTACCGTACATTCTGTTTTTTGTGTCAAAATAAATACAAATATGAAGGAGATCAAAGGAAGTTGCCGCTTTGAGGAAACGGTAACACATACGATAATTTAAATGATAAATTCGTTACGTCATTGAAAATCTAAGGTCGCATGCAAAAAATCATGGTATTCTATCAGACGGTTTTCGAGATATTACTGGAATTAGGGAGGCAAACAATCTGAAACAAACTATAGATGACTTGAGAACAACCCTGGACCAACTGTGCAATAACTTCCAGAGAGTAGTCATTCAGTGGATACCATCACACTGTAATATACACGGGAACGAACGCGCAGACAAATTAGCTAAAGAGGGAGGGAGATTACCACAAGAGAACCATCCGCTCAGTTATGATGAAGCCAAATCCACCCTCAAGGGTCAGTTCCATGAAAAATGGAAACGAGAACACCCAAAGCATAACGAGAGTGACGGATACCACCAACTATCAAGGAGGGATCAAGTCATACTTCGCCTACGCACTGGCCACAATAGAATGATAAATCCCATGTTCACCAAATTCAAAATAGGTACAACCAGCCTATGCCACTGTACACTGGACAATATGACTACAAAACATGTTCTACAGGATTGCCCCCAGTACACAGACCTGAGAAGAGCAATGTGGTCCACGCCCACCTCCCTGGAAGAGAAACTATGTGGGGCAATCGGTTCGCTTAAACAGAACTTCATGAGAGAGTGTGGAATCCTACTCTGATTGATTCTTAATCGCAGAGAGAGAGAGAGAGAGAGAGAGAGAGAGAGAATTGGCAATAGTGTCAAATGTGTCTTTGAACGCGAAGTTATATTTAGAATATAGCTGTTACATTCTAATGGATGTCTAGAGTTTATATTAGTGTTAAGAAGCTAAATGGCCACAAATCGTGATCGAGGGACTAATAATGATTTCACACTTTCTTATTGCAAAGCTGTATATAAATGTTTTTTTTATTTTATTTTAAATATGAAATATTGTTATGTCTGCCACGTACAATCCCAGACAGACATACCTGGACGACCAAAGTAGACTCTTCTGTCTGAAGCCGACCCCACAAACAGGCAGACCTGCTGCACATAAACTATAAAAGGACACTTGCATTTTTGCTGCGTCTGAAAAAAACAAAATCAATAAACAACAGCTGAAAACAATAGACAGCCCAAACCAGGAGTTTGAACCAGCGATTATCAGCGCCGCGCCTTGCTGTAGACCTAACGGTTTGTAAACCCGTAAAGGGCGATTGTTAGAGGCTTCCCGGTTTGTTGTTTTCCTTACTTCCAGTGCCGTCGTGATATGGAGAGGGGGCGCTGATTTCAGGTTCTCTTGTCTTAATGTAGACTTTGATACGGGTTCAAATCCTGGTTCGGGCTGTCTATTTTTTTGTTTGTCGATTTTCCCGAGTGCTGTCAAAGTGTATCTGTCCGTGTATAAGTTATATTTTGTCTCTCGCCTCACAAGTTGTATTCTGTAATAAACATTCTATTATTTATGTTATAAATGCCAGTAGACCTGCTTCAGCTAGGTAGAACCCTGCCTGAAGTATTTCTATCGATAAAGCTTTAATGGGAAAATACAGACATGTAATTTATTCCAAAGTAGTTTTGGTAACCCTATGCTATAGTCATGAGTACACATGCATGAAAGGAAAGACATCGCCAATGATAGCAACATTTTTAGGTTGCTTAGTTGGTTATGTACTATAACGCAGGTTTCTCGTGGCAATGCACTGTCTATGAGTGCTGGCTCGATCCTGATTAGGGGTGTCTATTGTTCTTTATTCTGTTATTGATTATTTGTGGCACGTTAAAAGACACATCAGTCTACTAAAAGTAATATTGGAAGGGAAAATACAAGGTAAAAGAGGCAGAGGCAGACCAAGACTAACATAGACGAGTAATACCAAAAGATGTACAAATCAATATATGACAGCCTGCACCATCAAAACAAGAAACAGAGTGGAATAGCGATCCATGGTAGCCAACCTTCGTAGTGGGGACGGCACTCGATGATTATTTGTGGATTTTTCCAAGTGTTGTAAACATAACTCTTCCCATGAAATGGATTCGCTGATCTATCACCTCAGTAGTTTCCCTCCATAATTACAATTACATCCATTTATTATCTCTATATAGAGGTTGGTTAGGGTCTAAGAGCTGCCTATTGTGCTTACAAATGTTAGTCTCTAAACTAACACTAAAACCTGCAAATGAGTGCACTATGCGATAAGTAAAATGTGCTCACAGCAGCAGATTTTCTTTCAGTTGACAGCTTTCAAATAAACATGTCAGCAAAACTGATAAAAGCTTCAAGCACAAAATGGAAGATTTGATTCATTTAGCCCAACCCAAGCAAATTCCCTGGTCATGGCGGTTCCTTAACCCGGAAGAGACGATTGGAGGCTGCCAGTTTGTTGCCTAGTCCAGACTTTGGGTGGCAGCTGTGTCGTGGTTATGGGGGGCTAAGTGCTCACTTGGGGCTCTGTTGTCTTCTAGACTTCTAGAGTCGGAATATGGGGTAAGTGCTCATTTCGGTCCGGATATGAGGGAATTAAGTGACAGCGTCTTCTGTTTCTGTGAGTCAGAAGACGAAGAACTCTTAAGTCACACTCACCAGCAGCTGACAGTAACACTGACTTAACTTAGTACTTAGACTAGGACTTAGAGTCTTAGACTTCACTTAGTCAAGTCACTACTGAGACTACTCACACTTTTTTTCAGACTGACTCTAGATCAGTCTCAGCTCAGTCTCAGTGGAATGAATCTCTCATTCTTCTAACTAAATTCTTATAATAATGAAATCTGAAATGTCATGATCATTAAATTAATATACCACTCACTCACTGACTTACTTTATTATGACTTCACACACGTACGCCCTACGCCCATACATACGCCTACGGGACACACACTCGCTGTGACAACTGTACATACAGTAACACACAGCAGTGAGTGACAGTGTAATGTCCGGGTATTATATATATATATTATATATATTCGTGTAGAGTACAGAGTTCTAATATTCAATCATATTGTGAATCTTGCCAAGAAAAACTTAAAGATTTAAAAACAGAAAGACTTAAAAATTAAAATGTAGTGTTTTTTTTTAAATACTCAGTGATTTCAGTTTTAGTGATTTATTTGTTTTGATAGTAGTTAGTAAAAGTTCTTCTCCTAGTCGGTCTTGTCATTTGTCTCAAGAGACTTGTTAGTTTCTAAAAACAAATAATAATAGCAGAAGCTGTTAATAATAAATAATTAACTGTTTAGTATAGTATATGTACTGTGTGAACTGTGAACAGTACAGTTTTTTTGGGGGCCTCGGTAGCCTAGTTGGGAAAACCACTCGACTGGGGTACTGACGTTCGTACAACCCGTGTTTGATTCCCACTGGAAGCAGTGTGAATTGTACTCGTGGTTGGAAAAAAAAATACTGCCACGGTCAACCCAGTCGCTGGCAGAAATGGGTACCAGGGTAGTAGTACTCTGGGAAGGTCAGGAATGCAGCCTCGCATCTTGAGTTTTGATGCTTGAAGCGACACTATGCAGAAGTCTCCGAACACTTCTCGATAGGTATGGCTGAGTATATGGGTGAAAACCCGCATGCGAAGACGCAGATTCAAGTCTTGTACTTTCTATCTATCCATTGACCTTTCGAGCCGTAGCCGGCCCATAGGGCGTAGACCAAGATACTCTTTCTCTTATCTGAATTTTTGTTCTAGCAGTTTTCAATTCTTTTAAAGATATTTTATCAAATCTCGCCATTTGTCTCTGTTCTGTGCAAGCCGCTCTATCTCATTGAGGGAGCCGATTCCTGCTGCTTTTGCCTCTCTCAACAATGTTCTTCTCAGTGTCTCTCTGGGTCTTCCTCTTTTCCTCTTATCTGTTGTTTCCCACATGAGGGCTTGCTTTGCTATTCGGTTATTATCTCTTCTCATCACATGTCCAACATATGACCATCGTCTTTTCTTTATTACTGAAGAGTGGTTGATTGGCGATTTCTCTAATTTCGTCGTTTGTTTTGAATTCGTTCCACGCTATACCAAGTATTTTCCTTAGACATTTATTTTAGAATGGGTTCTTCTTTGTTTCTATATCTCTTGTTGTTTTCCAGCTTTCACACGCATACGTAAGGGTTGATAGTACATTTGATTTGAATAGTCTAAGTTTTGTGTTTGTGCTGATGAGTTTTGATTTCCACAACTTTTCAAGGCTTCTGAAAGACATTGCTGCTTTAGCTATTCTGATTCTAATTTCTTTACTTGTATCCCCTTCTCGATCAATGTGACTTCCAAGATAGATAAAGTAATCAATCTCTTCCACTGGTTTGTTTTCCATGTATATTTCGTCTTCCCTGGGTAGCATCAGTGTAAAGCTCCACAGCACATTTCAGCAAATCACTAGCTTGTTCTTTCAGCTGACAGCTGATGTGTTACTCTGCGTGAAGTTGCGTTTCTTTTTTTTTTAAAGTTGATATATAGAGATATTAAGACCTGTTTGAAGATGATTGACATATTTTAATTGTGAAGATAATAAAGAATTCTCCATCCAACTTGTGACTAATGAACATTTGTGTACTTACTGATGATTTCTTTATGAAGGATTCAACTCAAGGCAGCATATTTTGTCATGTAGTTCTCACCTCTCAGCAAAATCAACATATTCAAATAAAATGATTTATGCCATGAGTACTGTAAACGCTCAATTTTTTTGTGAGTTTTAGTAAGCAGGTAAGCTTTGAATAAATGTAATCTTTTATGCTCCTAGACCTGTTTCTTGTCCCTTTACACTTTCTGTTAGCTGTGCATAAATGTAATTTTTACGCTCATAGAACTGTTTCTTGTCCCTTACATTTTCTGTGAGCTGTGCAAAATGTAATCTTTACACTCCTAGAATTGGTTCTTGTCTCTTTACACTTCAATATGCAGGTAGGTGAGCATGTAATCCTATATTGCTATATTTCTTGTCACTTACACTTTCATACATTATCATTGCAAGCAATGCTGACTTTAGTGATATTGTTGTTATCATGGTCAGTTTTTACATGTCTGAGCAGTAAACTTTATACATAGAAAAGCTGTCAATAACTTCATTAAAATTAAAACAAAAATGTTGTTGAATATGTGCTCAAGCCTTCCATCGTAAGATTAATTGCTTCACATTTTCTTGTGATCAACTTTGGTAATGAAGCTGCTGCACAAGTGTGAAAGCTTGGCCATCTTAGAGTTTTCATCAATGGAAAGAATATAGCAAATATGATAGCTAGAATATAGCAAATATGATAGCTAGAATATAGCAAATATGATAGCTAGAATATAGCAAATATGATAGCTCCACATCTTGGTATTCAACCATTTTGTTCTTGTCACAGAACATCTTCATCATGCTTATGTTTGCTAAGAAATGTCTATATCTCACTTACATCAACTATGTTAGAAGGTGTGTTTCTTTAATAGAAACCTACACAAGCGTGCTATCCTCATATTGATAATTTCCCTCAGGGCGTCACCTTTAATGATTGTATTGATTGCTATAATTGTGTAGGTCCTGTATTGCTCTCCTCCACAGTGTTAAACATGTAACAACAAGAAATATAAATCTGTGCCAGTGGCTTCCAAATCTTTTTGGGCTCTTTTAATAAAAAAAATTACTCATGCTGAAGATCGAAGGTGTCGAGAATAAATAAAAATGTTTAAAATATCTATTGGTCTCAATATTGCCATCTGCTTTTCATACATTTCAGAAACAATCTAAACTAGATTTCATACATGTCACCTACTTATAGTATCATATTGTAAACCTGTCATTTAACACGATAACACAATCTGAGAAGGGGATCCAATAATCATAGCTGCGGCTTTTGTTGAAATTCAAGGGAAGTAAACACTGGGTAGTGAGCAATCAAACATAATATCAGCACATTGTTACCAGACGTGACAAACATTGAGACGGCTCCAGCCCCAAGCTTGTCAGACTGCTGTTTGTGGTGGTTGAGCTTTTCAATATCTGATTACTGTAGGTTTGCGTTGATGTACCAAACATCACCAAAAATAAAATGATGCTCTGATCTCATTTGTTTATCAGGCACATGGCAAATCTTAACTCATCATCCCAGAACACATTTCTTTCATTCTTTCTTTCTTTCTTTCTTTCTTTCTTCTTTCTTTCTTTCTTTCTTTCTTTCTTTCTTTCTTTTCTTTCTTTCTTTCTTCTTTTTCTTTCTTTCTTTCTTTCTTCTTTCTTCTGTCACCCCATATTTGTATTCACTGCCCCCAAAATGCACACAAGACTGCTACATTAAATACACCCCCCCCCCCCCCCCCAGCTTGGATCATTAGAGTGAGCGCCTCCTAGCACTCCAGTCAATGGGTAGCACCCACTTTGAGTAGCACTGGTCTATACAAAGATTACACAATGAATATTGCAAACATCTGTGAAATAGGCATGCAGATGTCACATCCAATTTTTGTAAATGTAAAACAGTGTTGTTTGTACATCATTGATCATTACAAGTGTAATATCTAGTATGTCTTTACACTAAATGTTTGCGGCTGTTACCAGATATTTTTCTAATCCGTTTATTAATTTGATAAAGTTTGGTACTTCATCATCATCATCATTTCTATTCTATTCTATTTCTATTGACCTTTCGAGCCGTAACCGGCCCATAGGGCGTAGACCAAGATACACCTTCTCCTATATGAATTTTTGTTCTAGCAGTTTTCTTTTAAAGATATTTTATCAAATCTCGCCATCTGTCTCTGTTCTGTGCAAGCAGTTCTATCTCATTGAGGGAGCCGATTCCTGCTGCTCTTGCCTCTCTCATCAATGTTCTTCTCAGTGTCTCCCTGGGTCTTCCTCTTTTTCTTTTACCTGTTGTTTCCCATATGAGGGCTTGCTTTGCTATTCGATTATTATCTCTTCTCATCACATGTCCAACGTATGACCATCGTCTTTTCTTTATTACTGAAGATATTAGTGGTTGATTGGCGATTTCTCTAATTTCCTCGTTTGTTTTGAATTCGTTCCATTCTATACCAAGTATTTTCCTTAGACATTTATTTTCGAATGCGTTCAACTTTGTTTCTATATCTCTTGTTGTTTTCCAGCTTTCACACGCATACGTAAGGGTTGATAGTACATTTGATTTGAATAGCCTAAGTTTTGTGTTTGTGCTAATGAGTTTTGATTTCCACAACTTTTCAAGGCTTCTGAAAGACATTGCTGCTTTAGCCAGTCTGATTCTAATTTCTTTGCTCGTATCCCCTTCTCGATCAATGTGACTTCCAAGATAGATGAAGTGATCGATCTCTTCTACTGGTTTGTTTTCCATGTATATTTTGTCACTTGTTGGAATTAAACTTTTCATGACTTTAGTCTTTTCATGATTGACCTCAAGCCCAATTTTGCTGGCTATTGATGATAGTTCATTTGTGTTTTCCTGCATCGTTTTTATCTGATTGCTGATGAGAACTATGTCATCAGCAAAGTCCAGGTCCTCCAAATGGTCTCCTTGTATCCATTCGATGCCTTTATTACCAATGCAGCATTTCTTCATTATGAAGTCCATAACAATTCCAAATAACAAGGGCGATAAAATACATCCTTGTTTAACCCCAGTTTCTATTGGGAAACATTCGCTCAGTCCTTCCTCTGTTCGAACTGCACATGTGTAACCATCATACATGTCTTTGATAATATTTATGATTTTTGATGGTAAGCCATATTGCTTCAGAATTTTCCACAAAGAATCTCTATGAATACTATCAAATGCTTTTTTGAAGTCGATGAAGTTAAGTACAAAAGGTTTTTGCTTTTCAATGTGTTCCTCCAATATAAGTCGTAGAGTGAAAATGTGGTCAAGACAGCTTCTCCCTTTTCTAAACCCAGCCTGTTCTTCACGCATTACTGTATGATTATCATCATCATTATCAAGTACAATTAAGATATCATTACTTCTGATTGTTCTCTTTCTATTCTTGTTAAAAAAGCTATTGAAGAAGGTCCTGGGTTTGAATCCCACCATAGATGGGGAGAGTTTTTCATAAATCAAATGATTGTTTTCCTAGTGACTTTACTCTGGTCTCTGGGGAATAAGATCCCTTGCTCTCTTGGATGATGGCAAAAAACAGGAGGTACACACTGCACACATTGAAGAACCCATGGTAGTTGAACATAGAAGAGTAGGTCCCTGCCTGGGCAAAATTGATTGGAAAAAATTTCTATCTATCTATTGTCCTTTTGAGCCAAAGACGGCACATAGGACAGAACCACAATCTCAAAAATAGAAACCTTGTGTGCCAAAATGGCACATATTGCAGAGATCACTGCTCTAAAATCTATGGCGCTGTTTCCATAACAATACTTTTTACAATGACAGATTGTCAAGCCATCGATCAACCTCCTGAGTCACCTCTTATGACATACCTGGAAGGTCACAGTGTCACTATTCTTTACCTCCCTCATAATGAGGCCCCGGTAACACATGGGATGGAAAAAATTTACCAAAATGTTAAATCTCTTGATGATAAAGAATGAGAGTATCTCTGAAGTCAAAGAATATCTGCCTGTATGGTGAGGGACACCTGAGCACAAGTTTACTGTTGTGGAAAATAGGAATCTAGAGGATCCTGCTATTTGTTTCACTTCCACCATACAACATACGTTTCCTCAAACATGCATAATGATGATAGCCGTATAGCACATTTTTTGTTGTCTTATCTGATATGCTGAAGTGGTGGCATCAATCTGGTGGCATAACTTTTTTTTTCTGGTAGTCATTCCTCTTCTTTCCTTCCTCATTTGCCTTTCAGCATCAAGAGGAGATATAGTTCATGGTATTTTGCTCTTAGGTTTGCCACTGCTGCTGTTATGTTTCCTAGTGTTTGTAATATTCCACCAATCAATGTTTTTTGCTTGGGTCTGACAGTCTCGCCGGTAAGAGCAAAGTATGATAGCCAGTTCTTTCTGGACAGTTGGTATTAATCCTCTACATTATATTTAGGATAGTTTTGTGTTCACTTTGCATTGTATTACCCTTTGATGTAGATTTTGTTTTTTAATTACTGACCTTGTAGTCCTTGTGTGGTAGTTTCCATTTGTGACCTATCTATCTCTATCCACGCTTCCCTGGTTGTTATAAACTCTATATATATCCAGTCAATATCACTACTCTCTGTAATTTATCAGAATGCTCTAACTATAGTTGCTGTTGTCTCATTTCTTTTTTTCTGTCATTCACCCGATGACTACAAAAGGAATTGATTGTACTCTCCATCATCTGTCCTTAGAAGGACATTAAGTTAGGATAGATACATTGTGTTGTAGGGTCAAAGCAAAGAAATGCATCAAATTGTGAAGCTGCAGTACAGCTAATTGTAAGAAGTGAACAAAAATATAGAGAAAAAACAGTATGGGTAAAGCTTTATGTAATAGGTGGATGACACAAATTAGTACAATGTTTCGGCTCAATAGGCCTTCAGCAGGAACAAACATACAACACACACACACACAGATATGTATTTAAAATAATAAAAAATGTCAAACTGAATGAGAAATTAAAATAGGAATAAAGTGATTTCCCTGTAAACTTTGACGTGTACATTTTCTCTTGTGTTCATCGCCATGTGCACATGTTCTCTTGTATGCATTGTCATGTGCGTTCATTTTCATTCTGTTCACATCGAAGTTTACTCTGATTATAAATTTGTGCCTTTTGGCCCAACACATCCAACTTCAACATGTTATTTTTTAATACTGGGTTATCTTCCCTCTTCGATCCCTACTCGCTTGGCCAGATTAGACAGGTTAGTCTGTTTCTGGAGGAACAGCGAAGAGGTGGAGTAGGGTCTGGATGAGTTTGGTTCACTGATCCTGGTAAATGATGCTGCTGCTATGAGACGCCTTTGCCTCCGTCGGCTCATTTAATTGCTTTTGAGAAATCTTAAAGCTGTTTTTGCTGATAGCAGATCAGAGTTTAGTGAATATCATCTTTTGTGTTTTTGTCTGGCAACTGCCCAGCTTGTCCACTCTTAAGAGGACTTTAAATTGGTGTTGAGATGTTGGGGTTACTGGAAGCTGTGATATCTTTGGCCTAACATCAGACTTCAACATATCATTTACACTGGGTTGTCTCCCGCTTTGATCCCTAATGGCCAGACTGGTTATTCTGTTACCAGGCACACCACAGGGAGACCGGTCTATCTTTTACCAGGTACACAATGAGGTGACCAGTTAGTCTTTTACTAGGTACACCATGGGGTGACCGGTTAGTCTTTTACTTGGTACACCATGGGGTGACTGGTTAGTCTTTTACTTGGTACACCATGGGGTGACTGGTTAGTCTTTTACTAGGTACACCATGAGGTGACTGGTTAGTCTTTTACTAGGTACACCATGGGGTGACCGGTTAGTCTTTTACTTGGTACACCATGGGGTGACTGGTTAGTCTTTTACTTGGTACACCATGGGGTGACCAGTTAGTCTTTTACTAGGTACACTGTGGGGAGACTGGTTAGTCTTTTACTTGGTACACCATGAGGTGACCAGTTAGTCTTTTACTAGGTACACTGTGGGGAGACTGGTTAGTCTTTTATTAGGTACACCATGAGGTGACCAGTTAGTCTTTTATTAAGTACACCATGAGGTGACCAGTTAGTCTTTTACTAGGTACCCCATGAGGTGACCAGTTAGTCTTTTACTAGGTACACCATGAGGTGACCAGTTAGTCTTTTACTAGGTACACCATGAGGTGACCAGTTAGTCTTTTACTAGGTACACCATGAGGTGACCAGTTAGTCTTTTATTAGGTACACTGTGGGGAGACCAGTTAGTCTTTTATTAGGTACACCATGAGGTGACCAGTTAGTCTTTTACTAGGTACACCATGAGGTGACCAGTTAGTCTTTTACTAGGTACACCATGAGGTGACCAGTTAGTCTTTTACTAGGTACACCATGAGGTGACCAGTTAGTCTTTTACTAGGTACACCATGGGGTGACCAGCTAGTCTTTTACTAGGTACACCATGAGGTGACCAGTTAGTCTTTTACTAGGTACACCATGAGGTGACCAGTTAGTCTTTTACTAGGTACACCATGAGGTGACCAGTTAGTCTTTTACTAGGTACACCATGAGGTGACCAGTTAGTCTTTTACTAGGTACACCATGAGGTGACCAGTTAGTCTTTTACTAGGTACACCATGGGGTGACCAGCTAGTCTTTTACTAGGTACACTGTGGGGAGACCGGTTAGTCTGTTGCCATGCACATCATGAGAAGTCTGGTTAATCTTTTACCAGGCTTGCCATGGGGAGATCCGTTAATCTATTACTAGGCACACAAACGGGAGACCACTTATAGCTCAACTGATGGGTGTCTTGAACCCCATTGAGTATAATTTTTGTGATGACACTTTATTGTTGATGTTTTTTTGTATATACATTTAACCACACAACATCTACAACCAGGATATATTATGTTACTATTTTCCATCCTTTCTTTAAACAATATATTTTCAACTGGTATTAATAAATGTATTACACTAGTATGTGTATAAAAGAACACTTATTAGAGAAGATAGCAGATAAAGACTCATTAGATAGATCAAACAACTTGCAAATGTAGAGATGGATGATGATAAGCAGTACGAGACCTATATGATGTCTAGTAGAGCAGGAAGTGTCTAGATGTATTAAAGCTGCTGAAAACCACAGTGGGACTACTTTCTGTGTGTTTAGTAGGTTATTCTAATGCTAATGGTTGATTCTGAATAATAAAGATATTGAATTAATTTTAATTAAATACCTTTTTCTATTTATTATTTCTAATTATTTCTTGTCATATTTGTTCTTGTCCCCGACCAGCAGAATGGCAGCCTGAATGAAGTCAGCACCCAACATCTGCAGTAGTGGCCACTTGGTGGGGGAACATCATCTAGAAATGGTAGTGATAGGACGGAAGAAGTGGTCATCCATTTATTCTGTAGTGGGGATATGTTTCATCACCTTTGTCGTCATCAACATTGCATTTTGGTGGCTAGTCCCAAAGTTCAGTGGCCAGATGCTTGCGAGAGATTTACCTGCAGAGCTTCAGAGCCGTGAAACATTTGTAATTGGCTCAGATTCACCCCAGGCGGAGCCAAGAAATAAAAACTGTACTTTCCATAATTTTACATGTTTAGAGGTATACCACTGTGGGTATGATGATCAAACAACAGTCAGTGTCTACATATACCCCATACAACAGTATTATGATGAGAATGGAAATGACATTACTCCTATTTTGTCCAGAGAGTTTGAGGAAATTCTCAGAGTCATTGCAGACAGTCCATACTACACAAAGGACCCAGAGACTGCGTGTCTTTTCATTCCCTCTATTGATTTACTCAATCAAAACTTAATTAAACCAGACAAAGTTGGACAGATTCTTGCTCAGCTCAAGTGGTAAGACTTTCTCTTCATTAGTTTGATATAGTTTTGTGACAGAATATTTTAACAGGGAATGAAATACACATACCATTTCTGTAGTTGCCAGAGCTACATGTCTGCCATGTTTTTATATCTGAAACATTAATAATGTTAAATTAATCTGTTAATAAACACTAACTGGTCAGGTGTGTAACTGCCAACACATGAGTAATGGCTGGTTGAATTGTTACAAATTACCAAAATCATTTTATTTTCTACATGTCTGCTGCCTCTGTGTAGCTTTGCTGCCTTTAACTTTATATTTCCCTTTAATTTTTGTTTATTACGTTTGTTGTTGTACCATACTTATCCCTGCTTTACTGTTTTCATCTCATATTTTAGTAGACAGAAGTGCATCAATGTGTTAGATTTACCAGTTTTCAATTTGTTTCCATGAAGATTTAATGGTATCTCAGAATTTGTGTGGTATGATGATGGCCTAATCAGGCTAGTCAACATTGGGGAAGTCGTACAATACATGAGGTCTTTCATTAACCTCTACCAGTACAGTCATCCCTCACTACTTCGCGGTTCATTTATCGCGGCCTCAGTACATCGCGGATTGTTAAAAAATTCAAAATTGAGGAATTATGGCATATTTATATCATTTATACATTATTTTATGTATGTTATTTATACTATTAATATTTTATTTACATGTTTGAAACTATTCTATAATGTTCTAATGATAACATATGCACATATATGGTTTCATACACACTTACTGATATTATACATACACAAAAAGTGTACATATGTTAAAAATGAGAGGGTGACACTACTTCGCGGTTTTTCACTTATCGCGGCCGGTTCTGGTCCCTATTAACCGCGATAACTGAGAGATTACTGTATACTATCATAAACAAATTATCTTCTTTGATTATTCTCTTTTGGAGTTAATGGCTTCTCCAGACATTGCTCACCATGCCATAAATTCTAGAACATTCTTTTGTTTACATTTTCTGATGATTTCTCTTACGTTTTCTTGGTGACATCACAGTCTGATGTGTCTCTTTTAGAGCTCTTTATTTGATGAAGTTTAGTAATCTCAGTCATTGGTGCCATGCTGTGTTTGGTCTCTTGTTAATTTTTTTTTTTTTACCCCCGTCTCGCCAAGTGACGTATAGGGAAATATGGTGTTAGTGACCCTATATTTTACAGACCTTCAGCACATGATTTTTGGGGTAATGTGGTCAGTATTACACCCGTGCTGCTTTACTTTCCCAGAAAAAAATCCGGTACCCATTTAAGGCTGGGTGAACCTGGAAGCCGTCGGTTGGGATCGAACCCTACCCCTTTGTCCATGGTAGTCCAGTTCACTAACCACTGAGCTATCGCTGCTTCTCTTGTTAATAATTTAATAATTTGGTTTGTTTGAACCTCAAGATGGAGTCACAGATATATGTAAACAACATGGCAAGCAGTACTTTATGTAGATGCCAAGTTAACAATGTTAGATGGTGAAACATTGTGTCCAGTGAGGCCTAGTTTCATTCTGTTACAGGCTGTCACTTATTTAGCATATTGTATTTTCCTGAGTCGCCCGTGCGCTAGCGGGGCCCGAAAGGGGAGTAAAGAATAGTGGCGCTGTACCCTACCAGGCATGGTCGTAAGAGGCGAGAAAGGAGGGTTGGGCATGTGACTGGTTATCCCATACTGTAAAAAAATAAGCCGAAAAAAATTCACAAACATGGACAAGTCAAAGAGAGAAAAAGCAAATCCGTCATCCAGGAAAGAGAAGGGCTCTCTGTATAAGAGAAATATGACGCAAGTCGGAGAAAGCCGTAAGGAGTCCGGGTTGCTGACTCACCCTTTGTCTACCAGGAAATCCTCCAGAATTGGCACCTGGAATGTTCGTACTCTAAACGAACAAGGAAAAGCTGATCAGGTAGCAGCAGAAATGTCAAACTACAAGATAGATATTCTGGGAATGTGTGAAACAAGATGGCTAGGAACGGGTAAAATAAAACTAAATACAGGAGAGATGATTTTATCATTAGGACATCAGGAGCCTGGAGCACAACATAGTGAAGGGGTAGCTAGATTTTATCATTAGGACATCAGGAGCCTGGAGCACAACATAGTGAAGGGGTAGCTATAATGCTATCACGGAATGTACAGAAGACACTGATAGAATGGGAAGCAGTAGGACCGAGACTAATGAGAGCAACATTTAAAACAACCAAAAACAAAATAAAATTACACATTATCCAGTGCTATGCACCAACCAACGATAAAGATGATTTAGTTAAAGATGATTTCTATAAACAGCTACAATGTCAGATGGATGCAAGACGAGCCAAGGATATTATAATCTTGATGGGAGACCTAAATGCTAAAGTAGGATCAGACAACAGAGGCTTCGAAGAGATTATGGGAAAACATGGACTTGGAGATATAAATGAGAATGGAGAGATATTTGTGAATTTCTGTGCCCTTAATCAAGTGAGCCTAGGAGGAGCAATATTCCAACATAAAAGAATACACAAAGCTACGTGGGTGTCACCAGATCATAGAATGGAAAATCAAATTGATCACATATGTATTATTAATAAGTTTAAGTCATCCTTACAGGATGTAAAAGTATATAGAGGGGCAGATGTAGTTTCAGATCATCATCTTCTGATAGCTAAACTTAAAATTAAACTAAAAAGATATACTACAACGAATAAGGGTAGCATTTCAATGTAGGGTATCTTAAAGAACAAGGAAAAAAAAAGATAAATTAAAGATAAATTCGCAGTCACAATATCAAACAAATACCAAGTCCTCCAACAACTAGAAAATACAATAAATATAGAAGATCATTGGAAACAGGTAAAAGATATATGGAAAGAGACATGCGAAGAAACAATAGGGAAAAGAGAACACCAGAATAAGGCATGGATGACAGCAGAGACCCTGGACAAAATTAAAGAAAGAAAGAACAAGAAAGCAGACATAAATAAAAGCAAAACAAGAAGTAATAAAGCCAAGACACAGGAAGCTTACACAGAGGTGAACAAAGAAGTGAGAAGATGCATTAAAAGGGATAAGAGAAAATATATAGATGAACTAGCTAAAGTGGCAGAAGAAGCAGCAAATAAGGGGAATATGAAAGAACTGTACAACAGCACAAAGAAATTAAGTGGAAAATACAAACAGATCAATGCCTTTATTAAAGATAAGAAAGGAAATCTGCTTAGTAATATAAGGGAACAAATGGAGAGATGGAAAGAGCACTTTGATGAACTTTTGAATAGACCCGGCTCAAATAATCCTCCAGATATACTACCAGCAGAAGAAGAGTTACATGTTAACTGTGGAAAACCAAGCATAGAAGAGATAATGAAAGCCATCAAACTATTAAAAAAATGGTACAGCCACAGGACCAGATGAAATTCCTTCGGAAGCCATCAAAGCAGATATTAACACCTCTATCAAGATGCTACATAATCTATTAGATAAAATTTGGGAGAGGGAAGAAATACCTAAAGACTGGAAAGAAGGTTATATGATCAAACTACCAAAGAAAGGAAGTTTACAGGAGTGCACAAATTATAGGGGAATTATGCTATTATCACTGCCAGGAAAAATATTAAGCAGAATCATTCTGGAGAGACTAAAAGAGGCCATAGAGAAACATTTGAGAGATGAACAAGCAGGTTTTAGGAAGAACAGATAATGTGCTGATCAAATAACTACTCTATGTATAATAGTTGAACAAAGTTTAGAACTAAAATCCCCACTTTATATTGGATTCATAGATTACGAAAAGGCATTTGATAGTTTAGACAGAAGAATGCTTTGGAAGTTGCTGAGTCATTACGGAATCCCCATAAAGTTTATTAACCTGATAAAAACAATGTATGAAGGAATGAAATGTAGTGTGGTGCATGAAGGACAGATTACAGAAGCATTTGAAATAAGAACAGGAGTAAGGCAGGGATGCCTTCTGTCTCCATTTCTCTTTCTACTGGCCATAGATTGGATTATGAAAATAACTCAAAACAACAGAAATGGGATCCAGTGGCCACTGACCAAACAACTTGATGATTTAGACTTGATGACATAGCTCTCCTATCACACAGCCATCAACAGATGCAGGATAAAATTAGCATACTTGATGAGAGATCAGAACAGCTAGGACTGAAGATTAATAGAGATAAGACTAACATTATGAGAATTAATACAGTTGGCAATAACCAAATAAAAATAGGAGAAATATCTCTATTAGATGTACAATCTTACATATATCTGGGCAGTAATATAGATAAAGAGGGAGGAACCGAAAATGATACCAAAATAAGGATATCAAAAGCAAGAGGAGCTTTCATTGCACTGGGAAACTATGGAAATCCAAAGAAATTAGGTTAAATACAAAAATAAAAATGTTCAACTCAAATGTTAAGGCGGTCCTATTATATGGCTGTGAAACATGGAGAACAACAAAATTGACAATCACGAAGATACAGACTTTCATTAATGGATGCTTACGCAGAATAAAAGGATGGAAATGGCAGGACAAAGTCACTAACATATAATTATGGAAATGTACCAGTCAAACACTAGTGGATAAAGAGATATAGCGAAGACGATGGCACTGAATAAGACATACACTACAGAAGCCAACAGAGAGTATTACACAACATGCCTTTTTTTGGAATCCCCAGAGGAAAAGACAAAGAGGAAAACCAAGGAATTCTTGGAGAAGACAGATAGAAGCAGAGATGAAGATGATGGGGAAGACATGGAATGATCTTAAAAGAATGGCAAAAAACAGAACGACTTGGAAAGTGTTTGTTGAAGACCTATGCTCCACTGGGAGCTAAAAAGGTAGAAGAAGAGATTTTCCTGAGTGCTATTTCAGATACCAGTGTTTCCAGGGACTGATTGGTCTTGAGGCAAGACATAGTCTTGAGACAGAGAGTGTGTGTGTTCAAATCCCGGCTGAACCAGTTGAGATTTTTATTTGTGATTTCTCTCTTTTACAACCACCCTGTTCTCAGCATAGAGGCACTACTTGAAACATGAATTACTCATGGAATGAAAAATATTAGTACCCCTGAAGATGGAGTTATCTACCTGTGTGGTGAGGGACCCAAGTTCACACTGCTGTCAGGGAAAAATGCATTATCACGCAAAATTTAGTTCCTAGTCTCTAGGGACTCCTCCAGATGTCAAAGCTAGGGAATGCAAAAAATAAAAAAAAGCACCTCCTACATGTATTTATTATTGCTATTTGTCTCATTTTTGAGTTTGATCTAAACACAATTTGTGAGAATACATTTGACAATTATAGTGTTGGCAAATAAACAGTCAAAACCAAATATTTTACTAATATTCAAACAAAATCAAGTATATAATGACAGTGTATGTTGGTTGCCAGAACTGATTACATGTTGATGGCTGTTATCACTTCTCTCTACTCTTATCCCAGATATTTCGGTGCCATTTTTGGCTAGCATATGAAAGAAATGGTATGCAAGATAATTCTGGTTACAATTATCTAAGGTTGCCAGTTTGCATTTCTTAAATAAATAATACAACTTTCTCTACACTGGTCATGCAGTTTAATGGAGGGAGAAAGAAAGAAAGAAGGGAGGGAGGGAAGGAAGGAGGAGGGAAGGAAGGATCATGTTCTCATTCCCTCTTCTTTTTTTTTTTAATTGTTACAGATGAAATCACATTTACAACTAGTTCACTAAACACTGCGCTACCATTCCTGATTTAAAGAAATGATTGAAACGAGTTCATGACCTATTTATTTTTTTGTAGGTGGAACCATGGGAAAAATCATCTCCTGTTTAACATGTTGCCAGGGACAACTCCTGACTTTACAAACTACTTGAATGTCAACACAAGCAATGCCATGGTTGCAGGAGGCGGTTTCTCTTCTATCACTTATCGTCGCACATTTGATGTTACAATCCCTGTGTACAACTCTTTGCTGGAAGACATGGAGCTAACTGTCAAACCATTCAAGTAGATTTTCTTCCACTCATTTTCTTAATATTTAATACAATGCTAATTACTCATCCTAGCACAGCGATGTAAGCATTGCTGCTAACACAAAGAAATAAGCACAGATCTTAGCTCAGCAATGTAAGCTTTGCTGCTAACACAAAGTAATAAGTACTGATCTTAGCTCAGCAATGTAAGCTTTGCTGCTAACACAAAGTAATAAGTACTGATCTGAGCTCAGTAATGTAAGCTTTGCTGCTAACACAAAGTAATAAGTACCGATCTTAGCTCAGTAATGTAAGCTTTGCTGCTAACATAAAGTAATAAGTACTGATCTTAGCTCAGTAATGTAAGCTTTGCTGCTAAAGAAATAAGCATTGATCTTAGCTCAGCAATGTAAGCTTTGCTGCTAACACAAAGAAATAGG